>OY728583.1:2431755-2944255 GCA_963422195.1 Carabus problematicus | reverse complement strand
AACCGGGATTAACACTAGAAGTTTTTCACTAATATGGAAAAAGTACATTATACACCAAGGGAGAGAAACGTCTTATTTTTCCTAAGGTGTAATTTGAAGCCTGAGGGCTACAAATACATCGAGGAAAAAATGGCGGTCTCACCCGAGGTGTATATACTATCTTTTCCACGATCGGGAGTAGAAACACTTCATTTCATAAATAAAGAATTATAATAAATCTGAGCGAAATTACAATATCTAGAAGCCTTTGGGATGTTTCCATGCATCGTACCACATCGTACGATGCCAACAAACATTTGTTTACAAAAACCTTTGTTATAATAAAAAACTCCCCTAGGGAAATTGTTGTCTTATTTCGTCCCTAGGGAGTAAATTCTTTACTTCTGTTAGAATTTTGATGCCATACAAATTTACTTCTACTCTCGGTCGTGGAAAAATAATCATTAAATACTTATCAATAATACTGCAGGTCAAAGAACTCATTATTTTTTTTTTGCTTTTCAAAGTTGTTTATGTTTGGATAATCCATATATAACAACTTTCTGTTCCAAGTAGAAATTAATATCAAATTAGATTCAAGCGCAAGTAATTTAAAATAAAAATAATACATGTACAATTATGTGAATCCAGTAATTGAATTATAAATGAAATATTGCAAAATTTAATTGCCAACGTTACACATTAGAAAGCAAACTCAACAGTTGCAATAATTTTAGTAAAAGTGTTTCTGTCATGGGTCTGTAAGTTTTCGTGGACATTGTCCAGTGTCTGTCAATTAAAATATATAAATGAAAAGCTGCAGCCAATTAGGTAAGAAAGCATGAACAGTTGTTCATAATTACGGCAATTTTCCTGGACATATTCCATCTGATGCGAGTACACAATTCAGTATCGGTTACCAAGCACGAAATAGTTTCACTTTGATTTTCTTTTTACTTGAGAATTTATAATTAATCCATTCCTGAAAAACTACAATAATATGTATAACATATTAACAAAATGTCAGTCAACAATAATATTTTAAAATCATGGTCATCTGTGTGAGTTTTTTTCTAAATATCCGGAATTCGCATGTCAGTTTGCAAAAAAAAAACATGATAATGAAGCATGACCAAAGGCGGAAATATGTGTTGAGCTAAACACGCTTCCGTAGTGAAATTGTTTGTTTAGAAAAAATAACATGAAATACCCTAGCAGAGCATGGAATTTTAATTTAATCGTGAATGTTGTTTCATTGATGTATAACGATGTTCTATAAGAATATAACTCGTTTCATTGTCAAAACGCCATATAGTGCAATTTTTCAGTGACCAATTTCGGTCATATAAACAAGGATGCATGTGATATGAAACTCGCGTAACTGAGATTGGTTACATACTAGTGTAACCGCAAATATCTATCCATTTGCCTAGGGATTTGTGGTATTGCCGTGAAACAATTTATCAACTATGCCAGTTGTATAATACCAATTTGGTACCATATTACAGTATGCATGCATAATATACACACATATTACAAGAAATATTTTACATATACTAGTCATTATGTACAGGTTTTACATTTCTTTAAACTTTGAAATGTTCAATCTAAACTTCAGGAAAATATGGACCATAGTTTATTTATCCAATTGGGCAGCCATATTTTCTTGCAAGAAATAATAAATTCTTTCAATCATATCAGACAGATGGCCAGCCACTTTGAACAGATCGAATGTATATTTCATCTTGGAAGAATGAATTATGATCCATTTCTACAAATTCATATTGCATCAAAATTCGCTATTATATATTATACCAATTCCCTCTTCGTTCTCCGTCATATTCGCAACTACTACGTCATATTTCAAACATTGTTGAACGCACATGAAATTTATGCCATGTTCCTGTCAAGACACGAATATGTAGAATGTACATACGTACGTACACCCGGGCACATTTCGATGCAAACAATGAACTTGTCTACAAGTTCACAATCAATATTTACTTAACATTAGTTTCGGTATAAACTGTTTGAATTGCTACATCTGTGTTTGTTTGCATAGAATGTTCTAACAATATGCATTTCTGACAGATACATTACAATATCAGAATTCTAAATTCTCCTGTCAGTCTTAACATGTAGCGGAATTGTTTACCGAAGTTGGAACACATTACAGTACTAGTATAGCTGTATAACGGAGAAAATATATATGAACAATTAATAAGATAATTCATTAACAAAATGTAGATTTAACTATTATTAAGTTCATAAATTCACCGGCAATATTTATAGAAATAATATTGAATCCTCTACAATCTCTCTCTAGTAATTATAACTCTTACATTTTGCATATTTCTATTACATCATCTTTCTCCACTCCTATTATCATGTAATTTCTTTTACTATTATTAGAATGTTGGTATGACCTCGTCCTCAATGATTACATTTTCTATGCTAGGTAATCATTTACTATCATTTAATTTATGTTTGTACATACATTAAATGATATGTATATACATACAAGTTCATTGGAATATTCAAGACCGACCAAATCGTCCAATATATGTTATAAGCTTACGTTTTGATGCTACAATTTCAATTATTGCTATTTCGATCAAAAATATTTCCATTTACATACATGCTTTTTTGTACAAAAACGTAGCAAATGAAAACTAACACTTCAGGCTATTTAACTGGCGCCGAAAATTCCCCCGATGGTAGAATAATTTTCATCAATTTTTTGTACACAAATTTTAATTGCTTTTGAATATTTTACTAGATCCTTTAAATCGGAACGATAACCGTAATTAGAAGACTTTGTTTTTCATCCAACGTTTTTCATTAATACATGTTTCGACAAGTCCAAACAAACACAGACTTGTTCCATGTCGAAGACACGAATCGTCACAGTTCAGAATATAGCTTTAAATGTACAGACTAACAATTATACAGCTGATATTTACACTAACGGAGGACAAATGTAACTGAATTTAGAGTCGACATAACGTGAATTAACTTCTGTAACGGTTACCACTTTTGAAATGTCTAATTCCACCGACATACTACACCTGTTCTTAAAATAATGAACGGAATAAGATGTGTACTTACTGTGCACATTACTGCTATCTTTTAAGCTTTGTGTGTTCTCTCACATACACGGCGTCTCTTCTTATTGTTTTCCGTCAAACAATACACTGTTATATGGTTGGGACATTCCTAATTTATTTTTAAGTATACATGTATGCAAACGTCAGTTGTCTATGGCAAAATATACCGTCGCATTTACAGTGAAATAATTCTTTTACATAAAAAGAATATCACACAAGATATTACAAAGCAGACTTCCACAATTCTTATTAGTGAATGCCTAATTGGGAAGATGTTTGAGGGAACTAATTTCAGAAACAAAAATATAATTGAGCCAGTGGTTCTCAAATAAAAAAATGTTGATGTTACAAAAGGAAAATAATTTCAAATAGTATACTTTATATTTTAACATAGCTTAAATCTTAAAATAATCCACATGACAATTATAAGAACTAAAAAATATTAGATTTAACTAGAAGGGAAAACATACATACATATTTCTTTTGCTCCATATATGATACATTTCATGCTATGATGTAATGCTACGAAGGCGATAACACAATAATAGTGCAAGCAATGATTGGCCAATTAGAAATCGCGACTTAGACTTCAATGTACATTCATCAACAATACAGTGATATATGAATTTATTGCTGATGAATAATGTAAAGCGATATCCGCCATAGTTGGGCAACAATGATGATCACCAGTCGTCGCTTTCTATTGCTATCCACCATATACAAACTACAGGACAAGTACACGCATGTTTGTTGATGTGCTGTGTTGATTTTTTTTACGGAAATGCCAGCAACTGACTTCGTCGTGTGTTTACCGTAAGATTTGCGGGTCAGTGTTATGTAAAAATCCGCTACTTCTACAACTCTTCTGTTATTTCCTTTTGTGTTTAATTTTCATAATAAAACGTTACGTAGCTAATTAAATTCTTAATTAACATGAGCAGGATTAATTTAACGGAACTGGTGGCTATTCCGATGGTATATTTAAACTGATTAACAGAATATTCACAAAAAGAACCGGTAAAACAAAAATTCATCTTTTGATTCAAAACTAATAAAAACTGTTCAAGAATGCAACAGTTATAACCAGTGCAGTGAAACACGTAATTATTTAAAATTAGAATTGACGCTCAGTATTCAATCATTACAAGTAGAAAGCGTTTTGTAAAGGAACGTCCACAGATGCACTGACATTCTGTTTTGATTAAAAGTTCAACGTTAGTCTTCTATAACGATTGGTTTTTCACTAGCCGATTAAACAACGATTTAACAAAATACGGAAGCTAAAACCCCGGTTTAATGGACTTGAATATACGGTTTATCAATACGTTTGACGTTAGTTTTAATCTCTACTTTAAACCAAAAATTATTGCAGTTTCAAGTGCTGGTTCCAGGTCGTTGAACTAAGGTAATTCGATTAAATCATAATATCGTAAAATGTGTTATATGGAATTTTATGATTAAATGGCTTTACTAAAGCTACAAACACGCTGTACTAAAATAATTGTTTTGTTTTGTTTATTTAAGCAATAATAACACGCAATAGATTGTGTTAATTTTAGTACTGAACTTATTTTTTTGGCAATAATAATTTGCGTGTCCTTTTTTAATCATAATAAATATTATTTACAAGGTTGAGTACCGTAATTTGGTGAGTGATAGGACAAATATACAACCATATTTAGTGTTAAATATGTAAGTATGTATAATAAATTATTTAAAAAGAAAAACAACATTGCGTAGGAAAAAATACATTTTATCTAGAAACTGTAAACTGTTAAAATAAATCATTGACTGCTATTCATAACTTAATACTAAGAGACGTTATTACGAGTTATTTTTCTGCGCTGTTTGACACTGTTACTATGGAAAATTGTCTATTTTTATAGCGTAATAATATACCGAAACGTTGTACTCAAGTTCTTAATTTTTAATTATACTCATACTAAATTATTTTTAATTTCTGTTCCAGCCTTCACACACTTCACAATGTTGGAGCGTTGGGACAAAGCCCTGAGTCCGATTTTACTCCTGCTGCTGCTATTGGCAGCCTGCAGAGCACATGTAACAGCTGGTAAGTACAAATACATTTCTACATGTTGCGCAGTATTTTGAATTGTTAATACGTAAGATACTGCTCTATTTTTCTGTCTTGCTAAATGTTTTGTTTTCCTATCGTTGCATTAAGAACTTTTCTTCAGACACTAAATAGATAATTGGCACGTGATAACAATGCAAATTACATATTCGTCACTGAATGCTCGTCCAATTACTTCATACATTGTACGCAGTTAATTCGTCTGAATCATCGCACACTCTAATAACGGAAAATTGTTCTAATTATTTCTGATAATATTGGAAAATTCAAGGGCACCCTTATTATTCCTAATGAGACCGGCAATTTTCGCGATAAAACTTTTCGCATTATGACATAACGCTTTAAATAAGTACATAACGGTTATGTACATATTTAAAGCTATTATGAAAGTAATAAATATTAAAATTCTCCTGTAAATATCTTTGATGGATTATGTTAAAGTTAGCATTTTTAATGATTTCTGTTTTTTAAATTTGAAACAATGGTGATAGCATTGAAAGGTAGTTTGAAGGAAATATTTTGGAAAAGTTTAGTTTAGCAATGTATGGAAGAGTCCTCGGAACATTTTGTGCACAGGTGAGATGGAGTTTGCAATAGATAATCGTATTACGGTTGTCAGGAGGTTAAATGTGATGTAAGGAGAGGGTTGAAGTCAGGACTACGGCGAAAGACGGTCGAGAAACTCCCCAGACAGGTCATAAAGTTTTCCATATACCTTCATTCAGCATTTTCTCGTCTTTTTTGGTTAGCCCGGTAAAGCCTAAGGCAGCAACCAACCTTTTGTACCTTTTCGTTAAACCTACACATATAATAGTGTTTAAAAAATTCAAAGGGTTAAGCAAAAAAGTCCTGGTGGACTCGATGATTTCTATTCAACAAGAAAAAAATACTATTTGAATTTATTCTAATCGAATTTTATTTCTGTGACTATTTTAACGGTTTTTTTTTTCGATAAATATTGAATCACTTTCTGTATTTTCTATCAAATTATATATGAAACAAAAAATACTAGGAGTATAATACGGCTATTTAGTCCTGCATCTCTCTTTTTTCGTTTTTCTCCGGTATAAATAATAATTTAAAGGCAAATGTGAGTTTCATCGAAGTTTATATTGCTACTTTTGCTTTAAATTTAATAAAGTACGTAATATTTCCTGGTAAATTACAGTTAACTTTGGATTCCCTACGTAACACAATTCGATGAGAATATATAAATTCCTGTAGGATTATCGATTATTCCAAATTGCTCAACCGTGGGTGATATTTTTCCAATATACACAGCCGCAACGCGAAAATTTAAATCCAAAATACTAGCTCGCCGATACGTGATGTAACCACTTTAGTATTGATTTTTCGACATATAACACCTTATTCGCGTTACACCTGCAAACATATCTATCGTTTCGCAGAATATTTTACTACATAGTTTTGTCAATTTTCCCGAATATGTTCACATGTAATAAAACATATTTATGTTTTATTATTATTTTTTGTCTAATACTAAAATAAAATAAAAAACATTGTCTTCATTGTAAGAAATAATATTATTTAGTTATTATAATTATGGAATTTCTTTATGTTAACTTGAACTAAATACATAATAATTAATAGGGATAATTGTTTGCTTAAGCACGCTGTACTAGAACAACAATAAGCTAATTAATATTGAAATAGTCGCGTCTTATAAATCAAGTGGAATAGAAATCAACATATTACTTTCAGCTCACATTATTAGTAATAAATATATTGTTGAATCATTTCTCTGCAGGTGCTTATAAAAAGAAAATAAAAAAGTTATATTACTAAATGAAAAAAGAAACTGAAAAAAAGTTTAATTTTCTAGCGTATAATGGTAAGAATATATAATTTTTTGATAAAAATCTCTTTTTAAATTGATGATACACTTCAAGGTTCTAAAATGAAATAGCTCTACTGAAACATCCATAGGTTTGTAAAAATTTAGTGGCAACTAAAAAAAGAAAGGTTAAAATTGTATGTGGAACGTGCCGAATGAACGCGGTAATGTAAATGTGAGGCATAGCTATAAGAGTTCGTATTAAAATATTTATGAACCGGATGTAGATGGGGCAAGTGAGCACACGAAGATCTCACCAACCTTTATGTGGTATTAGCACGAGGTGGGATGTGACTGAATATTCTGGAAACAATCTAAAATAATGTCACTTGCTACAGTAACATTCAGCATACTACGTACCATTTCTCTTGTGAAAATGAAATTGTTTTCCCACGACGAAAATAAATTCAACAGAATTATGTTTTCGGTAAATACATGAAAACGGAACTAGCTTGTAAGAGATCGTGTTGTGAATTTTAACGTCATCAAAACTTAAAGGCTGTTGCTGCTACAGTTACTACTGCTGCTGTATGCTCTTGAACTGGCCGTGATCTTGACTTGGCGCACATCTTCTCACGGTTTTTTGTGATTGTTCTTTTTATAGAGAATATTTTAACCGGTTAACCCATATTCCCAGACCACTAATTACCATACATAATATGCTAATTCGTTCTCTTAATGTTCGTTAACTTTTCACAGGAAGTAGAATATTTTAAAATACTATGGCAATTTGTAATTACAGGGAGAATTTTTTCAAATATATGATATAAGATAAAATTGTATCGAACAGTTCTTAAAATTTGTTCAAGTTAAACAATGAATATTACAAGAATATTTTGTTGATGTTGTGGAGACAATAAAAATCCTCTTCTTTTCATGTAATGATTTCTAAATCTTGCTTGTAACAAATGTGCTTCGCTGGAAATGGAATATTCAATTTAATATCAAATAAAGTACGAGCAGAGGCAGAAGAATGATTGAAATTAATTCTCACTTTCTGTGAACACAATAATCTAAATGTCAGTAATGATTGACGACGTTCTGATCTGTAATAATGAAATCATTCTGAATAAAACTGGTATTCTTTCTAGATTACCAACTAATGCTACCAGTTATTGATGCGTGCCAGTTGTGAATATTTTTGCAAAGCGTGTCGTGAATGAAATTGGTACAGGGCAAAACCGTTATAGCAGAGTGTGTCAGTGATTCAGCTGGTGCGTCCATGTATGTAGTCAGTTCGACACTTGGTCAACCAGTAACAACCTATCGACGTACAGTTCTACTTACGAAAATAAACACACATGCCACTTTATACGTATTGTAGTTTTTCACCTCAATTTTTTGCTTTAAATTTCCGATTAGTATAACTACAAATATTTATATAAATATAAATTATTACTTTTTAATTTCTGTTTCAGTAGTTCGAAATTTAAACAAAAGCAGCTACTTAAAGTGTTGTTTTATTTGCAATATGATATTTTCTTATATAATGAGAATAATATCTTTGTATTTTCATTGTATTGTAAGATGCATAATACACGATTCCGACATTTTCTTGTTTATGATAATGAACTGATATTTTTGTTACGCTTGAGACAAGCTACTAACATAGGGAAATACAATATAATATGACAGATAATATGAAGACATTTTATGGTCGTATTTATGATAGCGTATTACATAAATTTACTATACATATTACATATGACCTTCCAAAGCAATACGTTCCTGCGGAAACGTTATAAACATATTTACATTGGTTTATATCATATATATTTTTAAAAATGCGTCAGTATTTCATACTGGAAAATATAAATGTATGTTTACACATTACAAATATCTTCATAATATTTACGTTTTAAAATATGACAACTCTTATTTACTATAGTTCTATAAATATCTACAAGATTTTAACAGAACTTCAATGTATTTTTAACTTATTAACATGAAGAAGGCTGTGAATAGTCCGTGTAGCATGATTAATATGTATTTTACTTCGTTTGTAGAATCTTCAAAATGCCCGAAACTGACTGAATGCTCTCCAAGGGATGTTCCGTGCAAGGGAAATTCTGGATGTGAATCCACCGAGGTGTGCTGTGACAGTCCATGCGGAAATATATGTACTCAGCAATTACATTCAGGTAAGAATTACTTTATTATTACGAACAAGGCTTCCCAATGGATCGAAATTCCAACAAACTCCACATAAATAAAAAAATATCTTCTGAACGTAAATTAATAATTCGTGTACAGTATGAAAATTTTAAAATGAAACATTTGACACGAAATTCGTGCAATAAACACAATATAGCCGGCAAATAATTAATCTAGTGATAATTCGCTATGAATCCATTTTTAAATTATTAGCATTAATATTGATATGTTGGTAAATAAACCGTTAATTATTATCATGTTAATGATTATACTAAAATATGTAACTAGGTATTTTGTATCAATATGTAAACAAATATAAAATGTGTAATATTACTAAATATTTGTTTTTCTATTTTAATATAATTAAATTTGCAAATCATATTACATTCACAATTATTTTTTAATCATAATAAAACAAAAACGTAATTTGATTAAATTCAAATCTTGTTAATTATAGTCATTATTATTTCACTAGCAATATACGTCTGGTAATTTTCATTAATATTTAGTGAATTTTAATTACACTAACTACACATAGCATTCATAAAACATTCAACATGAAAGTTGTTCCCGCTCATATGAGCTACGGTTCTGCACAATATGAATCTACGTATTTCTAAACAAATATAACTACATAATGAGAACTAGAACATTTTTTCATCAAATCAAGGCTTCGCTGGAACAATTGTATGGTTAATTTTACTTTTACAATTATCTTCTCATTTGACATATGCTATATATGTATGTATGTAGTCGAGCATAGTGTTTTTTCTAATTTTTCTCGTACATTGTTGCCACAAGAGAAATTTTCTTTTCTATCATTAAACTGTACGCATCACGTTTCTACTTTCTTATTCAATTAAAAGTTTTATTCGATTCGATTTGCTTTTCACGTTCCTCATTTCATTTATTGTGTGCATAAAAAATGCATGATGTTTTTGTGTAACAACCAATGGGATTTGTGTTAATTGCAAAGTAATGAAATATGTATTAGTCAAAAGTAATTTAGTTTATATTACTTTTTAAATTCTAAAATGTATATTGCTCATTTGAGTCCTTTGTGACGTATCATAATGAGGTAGCAATAAAAAATATTGTTGTTGCTATCTGTCAATTGTTTTTGTTTTGAAGTGACTACATTTATATATTTAAAACTAAGGTGAATAACTTATTAATATGTTCATTAAATTTTGCATGTAATTCCATATTTCGTTCTCAATTTATGTTTTACATAAACAATTTCTCAAAAGAAAATTTTGGAAAAACCTGCAAATACTGTTGTGTACATTTAAGTAGAATAAATTCTCACAGTACTTAAATTTTTGACAACAAATGTTCGCACTTGAACTTAAGGTTAGAGCAAAAAAAAGGCAACTTAAATAATAATAGAACAAAGACAATTCATCTGTTTAAAAGAATGAGTCACGTATCATTTCCTGTAAATAAAAAGTGAAAAGACTATTGCTGAATCATCAGAAAAGACACAGCTTTTTCTACAGTTTTTCTACACGTATTCTACATAAACTTTTATAGAGGTGAAGCTCGTTATCTGTCAATTCGATTTACGTACTTTTATTTTAATGTTCGAGGTAAATTTTAATAAAGTTTGATCTCATATAATTTTAGGTACATACTATAAAAGTATACCATATATACTTGGTGAATAGCCTCCGTATATATCATTATAGAAAATTGCATTTTGTTCTTAAACAAAGCTTTAAAATATTAGGAGTATTTTATACATTTTTGCTAAAAGTTGCAAAGTAAAAACGCAATTATAATATAGTAGCCATTGAATAAACACTTTTAGGTAATTAATTATTAATTTCAGGATGTGAACAAGTAGAGCGAGCTGCCCGTCGACGTGCAAAATCTCTAGGAAAAGACGGAGGCAAAGGTGTTCGAATTCCACGGTGCTCAAAAGCAGGATCTTTTGAGCCGATTCAATGCGATAACGAAATCGTTAGCTCCTGTTGGTGCGTTGACGAGCAGGGATTTGAGCTTGCAGGCACACGTGCCCCTGCAGCAGGACTCGTAAATTGCACAGGTGCAGTGATTTTTATTCTTCTTTATTTCCTTTGTTTACTTTCATGGAACAAGGAACACTACTAACAAGCAATTAGAACTATTCGAACTACTTACAGCGGAAAACACAAAATGAAAAACGATAAAATGACTTTGTATTTCTGTGTAGTTAACATTATTTTAATCATTCTTGCAAATCTAAATGCTTTGAATACATTTTATACTGTAACTATAAAGTCGAATGGGCTTGTTTTTGTCGACAGTAATATTTTCAGTTGTGTTTATCATGAATCTGCAAAGGTTGTATTAAATTTCAGCTCCGAAAGATTGCGCAGCGCACACATGCCGTATGCTGTGTCCACATGGATTCTCCCTGGCTGAAGATGGATGTCCGTTATGTAAATGCAGAGACCCCTGTGATGACGTGAAATGCCCGGACAGTTTATCGTGTCATTTAGATGATCTGCCATGCTCTGATCCACCATGTCCGCCAGTTCCATCATGTAAGCAAAACATGTTAATCTGCACGGTAACAAGAACCATAACAAAATATACTATTTCGATAAGCTTTTTGAAATGTGTTTATCATAAAGTTCAAATTTGTTTTATATATTCCGTTTAAAGAAATAATAAAAATGGGAAATTTAAATTTATTAGATGAACTTACGGGTTTATCTTGTTGTGGTTAAGTTTTTTTTTTACTATGGATAGAATAGGTCATGTACGACGACTTATATATCATTTTTATTAACTGTTTAACATATGTATAATAAACTGTATGTATTTATTTTATCTAGCAACATGAACCATTATACTTGTATCTCACGTACATATCTTACAAGAACATCTAAATCGTGTTCAAAACCGCTCTACTATTATATAATATAATATTCTTATTAGGTAAACGAGGAAGAAGTTTGGAGAATTTTTGCCCCATTGGTGATCCATTGAAGATCATTGAATCTGGTCTACCATTCCTGTGCGGAAATGAACCCAGTAAACCAGCGTGTCCGCCAATGTTCCAATGTTTGGTTAAAAATGGTAAATGTCACGCAAAATATAACGGGACCCCCATATTTACATTTTTGGTTTGTTTATACAGGCCATGATTACGGAGTGTGTTGTCCTGCATCCTTAAACATCCAAAAGGCAGGCCAATGTCCAGTTTCACAGGCAGATAAGGAAGATGAATGCGGACAATCTTGTCAACATGATCTAGAATGTCATTCCATTCAAAAATGTTGTGAATCTGCTTCCTGCGGCAAACATTGTGTCCATCCACAAAATTTAACGGGTATATTTTCATTATTTCTTTTTTTCCGTTGTTAGTAAATATTATACTGAATGTGCTTTGTATACAAATGTTATAGAATGCATTCATCAACGTAAACTGGCTGATCTGTTGAGTGTAAACGAACGTGCTGGCAAAGGTTATGTACCCCAGTGCACGGAGATTGGTGAATTCGAACCCCGTCAATGTAGCAGGAACGGACTAGTATGTTGGTGTGTAGACAGGACCGGACACAAACTTAAAGGTTCAATGGGAGCTGCTGTAAATGTATCCTGTACTGTTACCGAAGGTAAATTTAACTAAAATATTGATCATTCATAAATTTGTTATTTCTTCTTCATATTTATGGATCTTGTTACTGTTTTTTAGCACGAGATCGTTCTAAAGGAAGAAATATAGATTTAAACACTTTGAACTGTGAAAGACTTGAATGCGCAGCTGTGTGTGAATATGGTTTTAAAATGGACGAAGATGGTTGTCAAACTTGCAATTGTGATGACCCTTGTGAAGGATACAGTTGCGGAGTGGAAGAAGAATGTATTGCCGTGAAAGATTCATCATGTACCGATTTCCTTTGTGCAACTGTACCAGTTTGTACGTGTACATGGCAATTATTTATACGATATTAAAATTATACAATTGTTATGTTGTAATTTCCATTATAGGTCGTCCGAAAATTCTCTATAATAATCCTTGCGAAGTGGGAACACCCTTAACTGACGCAATAACTGAATCTCCGATAACATGTAGCTTGAAAGTTGGTGGTACTGACAAATGTCCGCCATTGTACACTTGCACGAAAGTATTTGATTCAAAGTATGCCGTATGTTGTCCAACACCAAATGTTACTGGTAAATATTGGAACATATTTTTCTACTGATTGCGTGTTTATAAATTTAATTTGTACCATTACTTTTTCAGACGACAAAACTACTCCTATGACTGTAGATATAACTCCAGATCCAGAAAAATTAGCTAAAGAACCTGAGCGGCCATTAAGTAGTGAGTATTTGCATTAAGTTTTATTAATTCTTCATCGATAGTTAAGCATTAGACAAAGATTATATGTCTGGAAACTTCGTTTAAATGTTATTCCTTTATTTACAGTGTGCGAATATCTGAGAGACTTTTCGGATAGCATGGAAGGTACTCAAGAAGGTATGTCAATGGCCTTGCCAACACCAAAATGCAGTGACGAAGATGGTTCCTTCATGGCCCAACAATGTGACAAAACTGACTGTTGGTGTGTCGATCATTTCGGAACAGAAATACCAAGAACTAGGTATACACAATAATTTTTGTAACTTTAATATTTTTCAGTAATAATAAACATTGTAATGTAAGGACTTGTTTGATAGGTAATAACTGTTTGATTATTTTAGGGGTCTGGGTAAAGCTGCTGAAGACTGCAATGATTTGCGAAAGAAGCTAAATTGTTTAGACTTGACATGCCGAATGGGCTGCGAATATGGTTTCGATCTAGACGAGGAGACTAGATGTCCTAAATGTCAGTGCAAAGATCCTTGTTCGGCAGTAGCTTGTGCTAAGAATGAACAGTGTCAGCTTGTAGAAGTGAGCTGCAAAGATTACTATTGTCCCCCTGTTCCAGCGTGTAAGTAACATGAATATTCAAAACAACATTTATTAACATATAGTAAAAGATGAATTTCTTTAGTAAAAGTCAAAGACGTGAATGTTGTAACTGAAGAATGTGCATGTTATTAGGTTTACCAAGAAAGACTGGTCAATGTCCGTATTTGGTGCCAGCCAGTTCAACATCTTGTGATTTCGAATGCAACAGCGATCTTGCGTGTAACGGAACGACTCGATGCTGTTCAAACGGATGCGGAACCCAGTGCACGGAACCATTACATCTTACAGGTATACTCATGCACACGCACACCGTAATTAGTTCATTAAATATTTATACATGCGTACAAAAACAACACGCTTGAACTGAATAAGTATACTCCAGACAGATATTAATTTATACTAAATATAATTTAATAATTAAAAGTATTTCTAATTAATAATTACAATACAGTATAACATGAAAAGAAAGTTTGAACCGGATAGTATTTTAGAGATAAATAAATAAAGATGATTGTGCTGTTTATTTCTAGCATGTCAACATCAAAAAGCTGTAGCTGAACACCAGTCTCACGAATCTGGTATCCCAGCCGGTAAAGTGTATATGCCAGAATGCACAGAAGACGGAAGTTTCAAACCTTTGCAGTGTAATCCAGGTACTCAAGAATGTTGGTGTGTAGATTTCAGAGGCTTTGAAATCTCGTCCACTCGCACGTCGTCTTCCAAGAAACTAGACTGCAACGCTCCACCGAAATCAGACTGTCCCCTGTATAAATGTTACGACGACTGTGAACATGGCTTCGAAATGGATAAGAACGGTTGCAGGACGTGCAAATGTATCGAACCATGTGATAAGATCGCATGCAAAGGCGATGGTGAAACTTGCAGACTTGTACAGGTGGAATGTGAGAACATACCGTGTCCGCCAGTGCCAATGTGCTTACCCAAGAAAGATAATCCATGTCAACATGGCAGTCCATTAGTGTACGGTGATGACCAAGTATCTTGTGGCCCTGATTATGATTCGTGTCCATCGTCGCACAAATGCCAGCTGAGTCCCTTGGGAGAATATGCTGTATGTTGTCCGAAACCACGTAAGTTTTTGTCAGTGATGTTTTATTATATTTTAAACTATAACCTAAGATTTAGCGTGTGCATTATTAATGAAATACAAAATTTTACCTGTTGGTTTGTTCTACGCGGAATTAATTATATTTTTGCATTAAAGGTGATGTGTGTTTCGAGTCGAAAGATGAAGGTTCCTGTGTAGATAAAGATATCGCAAGAAATCTGACAAGATGGGCTTTCAATCCAAGAAGTAACACATGCGAAAGTTTCTCATACACGGGTTGTCAGGGTAATCACAACAACTTCCACTCAGAACAACTCTGCAATCAAGTGTGCCCAGGTAATATATAGTACCGCTATTCACCCAGTAATAAATAGTTTTTAATATGAAATCTTATTTGCAGTTCTGAGCCAATGTGAACGTTTGAGGGAGAAGAATCAAAAAGTTTCTGAACGATACAACAAACCAACATTTATGCCTCGATGTGAACTTGAGACTGGAGCATGGAAAGCCGTCCAGTGTTTGGAAAGTGTTCCGGTATGCTGGTGTGTCAGTCCACAAGGAGAACCACTGAAGGGAACATTGACACGTGGAGCAGAACCCGAATGTAATTTCCGTAAAGCCAGAAGGAAGAATACTGACATTAGTGACGACACTGACTTAGGTAAGAAAACTCATTCAGTTCATGTTCATGAAATTTACAAATCATATAATATTCTATCTTTTTTACTATGCATTTTTGCACGTGTTTCTTGCACAGTATTTGAAGAAATCATAATGCAAATTGGAACACTTGAGGAACCAGACATTGAATCAACTGGCAGCAATATTGTGTACTGGGAACAACCGCCAAAGTCTCGTTGTCAAGCATTGAAAGCTCAATGTGATTCTCAAGGTCAATTTTCACCTAAACAATGCGAAGGAAACACGTGTTGGTGTGTTGATGAAGCAGGAAATCAACTTCCTCTCACAAATGCATTCAAAGATGGAGAACAAATATGCTGTAAATATTTTGTTTTGTAACACTGAAAGATTAAGTTCATAACGCTGACTTGTATGTCCAACTGCTAGTGCCAACACCAATTGATACAGTCGAAGTTACAATTGGATTCCGCGGTGAATTTGATGCTCAGTCGGCAATATCAGCAACAAAACAAATGAGAACCATTATTGCCAATATGAAAGGAACTATTGTCAAAGATGAACTTACAACAGAATTAACACCAGACGCACTGTACATTCGGTTCTCTCTGGAAGGAAATAACAAAGTTGATGTTGCCTTCCGCTTAGAAGAAATGGTAAATGTCGCGGTTGTTCTGAAGAACCTATTCTATAGTTTTCAAATATGAATTAAATGTTTAATGAAATTTGGATTCCTTTAGGTGACCGATCAGAGCATTTCTGACTTACTACCGGACATTACCAAATCTCAGTTCGTACATCGGTTAGAAGATGGTGAATCCACTAACCGAGTGATTCCACTGGAGCACAGGGAAATAGTTTCTCAGTCACCAGTGTCTATGGTTGCACCGTACCACACTGCTCTCATTGTCATAGCGGCAGGCTCTGCTTTCATCATATCTATTTTAACTCTTCTAGTTCTTCTTTATAGACGAAAGGTATGTTATGCCATTTAGAACGAACTATCATTTACAAATAGATTTTACTTTTTCCATTTCTTACACAAGTTTTATTTTCTAGGCTTCAGGTATGAATTCAGGTGATGGCGCTAAAAATATAGATAACAACAAGGAACATTTTCTAGTCTATAGTCAACCCGTGTACATAGAATTACCTAAAGAGAAAACAGAAAATAGCAGCAGCCCAGAATTGAAAACTGATCACAATAATTCTCTTTCAGTTTAAGCACTTTATTTCTCGTATAAGCACGAATTATCTACTTAAGTCAGTGTGTAAATATTACAAGTGAACCATACAATTATAATGTTAAGTAATGTCGAAAATAAAACTATTTCAGTGGGATTACATATGCAGGCAATGTATTGCGATGACTTTGTAAACATAATTAATGTGTAATAAAATACTTAATATACGTACGATAGTAATATATTATAGAGTATATGTTGTATTAGAGTTGCCATCATGCGCTGCTAGTGATATACGTACTCATTCTCATTGTATCATAATGTGTAGTTACTATTTATTATATATTTATAAACCATAAGACTCATACAAATAAACATTTAAACCACATAATCATATCGTTTCACATTTCATCTGGGTCTCCCATATTTGCCAGGAACACCAAGTATGAGTAGCCTGTCTTGACAATCTATCATAATAAAGTACGATTTATAAATTAGTCATTTGTAGATATAATATTTACAAATCAGTTTCTCCAATAAGTGATAAATACAAACAAATATTACGAGTTACTTACGTTATAGTAAGTTTCCAAAGATGAATTAATATTTCCAAGAAACACAAATCTCAATGGTCGCTGAGATCTCATAATAATTAAGCTCAAATCTCTACCAATATCAGGGGGACAGTTATACCATTTATTGTCATATGCCGTAAAACCAATAAGGGAACTCTAAACACAAACAAAGTCTTAGATAATTTTATTTATAAATGATATAATGTTAATGCATACTTGATCTATTATATGCTGACCAAAATAACAATACACAAAACACTCTGCCAGGACATAATTTACTTGGCAAAAACTTGGCATAAATTTTGCATCGAGTACTGACATCTGGAAAATAGTCGCTATATATGGTATTTGATTTATTGTTAAAATATTACATACCATAGAAGCTTGATAACCTGCAACACTAATCACTATGGACGCGGAATAATTATGAAGCAATAAGATATTCGAAAATGCATCCTGTACTTTATCAGTGAAACTTAAAAAGAAATTTAGTTTGTTTAAATTTATATTTTACGCTTCTGAATTTTACTTTTATTGATATAAAGAAGAAAATTAGCATGCGTACTTACTCAATAAGTATAAAATGTAGTTTCAAACATTTCTTCATTATGACTCTTCCAACATCATGATTTTTCTGTTCGCATACTTTTATCAAACAAGCCTGCAGATGAAACAACTGCGCACGAAGATGAATAAGCAAAGAAGCGAAACACATAGCAATGGGAATGGTTGTATGGAGAATAACAAGGATAGTTAAATGTTGAATGACGAGCGAGAAAGCGTATACCGATTTAACAGATATATCATATGGATACCAGGATCGCACCGGTAAACCATTAGCTCTCGCATCGTGAATGCTTCCATCAGATTCTTTTTGAAAATAAGACTGAATTGAAAGCAAGATGAAAGATATGTATGTAAAATACACGTAATATTGCGAGTACTTCACTAATTTTACACTCAAGTCTTCAGCTTCTACAGAAAACTCGTTGAACTCAAATTCGTTTCGGAGAATTTCAACAATGACATGAAGTTTTTTCCGACTTGCAACAAAACAAAGCAAGAATGTTAATGTTGCACTTGCTGGTAGAAATGTCGTTAATGATTCAATGTAATGTTCAAGTTCACTACAATTATATTTGAGGTCAAGAATATTTGTAAGAATATATACAGATAACAAAACAATCGAAATTTGGCGTCGAATTTGGTGTTGTTTTCGCGATGAATATAAACCAAGTATACCTATCTGGTTGATACTGTCTTGCAACCAAATTTTTTGTACCTCCATTTTAGAAATATCTGGATAGAATAAAATTAATGAAAATATTAATTTATCGTACATTTTATTTCAAAAAAATAGCGTGCCTATATAGTATTTAATATTCATAACATACTAATTACATTTATTAATTTTAATTTATCTTTGTGTTCACATGCGATGAAATTAAACATAAATACACCCTTTCGTAATATACATTTACAGCTATTGTTTACAGTCAATACTTAAAATCAATTATTGCCCACATTAATATTACCTATTCCTTGAAACCAAACCATACGAAACACGAGTAGTATCTTCCACGCTCATACATAATAAATTAATTTAAATATTTGAATTATTCTACCCACTAAATTGTTATTTAATCAATTCCACGAGAGACTTTCAAAATTTTCTATAGAACTTAATACTTTATAAGTGGTCTCTACGTCCGGAACAGCAAATCTTTTCTTCCTGCCAATTGTCACACCTCCTGATCCTGATATACCGCCTGATATACCTCCTGATCCAGTTACCGTTCCAGTACCATTGTAATAGACCTGTTTCTTGGCTTTTATTGCATGGATAACTTGCTACAAAATATTAATAAATTTAATAAAAATTCAGTCTTCATTTGTTACTGAGTATTTTCAAATTTACCAGGACTAATTTCACTAAGAAAACAGCAAGAGTTAGAAATCCAATTGTCATTAAGGCGCCTTCATTGGATGGAAATTCTATATGCGAATCACCTTTATGTCCTCTGGCAGATACATTTTCATTTCCAGGCCATAGCTTCCTCAATCTTTGATCTATTAAATAATAGACCAATAGAGAAGATCAAATGAGTTTAAAGAGATGTTATGCTTACCTATATCGTATAACAAATTATCCCTTAAATTCTTCAACACTTCAATCTTACTTTTGATACTCTTATGCGCCTTTTGCATCAAAGTACTCTGAATAGACTTCAGAAAGGGTAAAAATCCCGCAAAACTACTGAAACTACTCTGTTCAGCTTCAGATTTATTCTCATAGCTTTCAATAGTTCCGTTTTCTTCCGGTTCTACATAATCTTCTACTTCTATTTCCTCCACATGTTTCTTATTCGTGTTTGTAATCTTGTTCTCTTTTGGTTTGTTTTGGCGAACTTGTGATGGTTTCTTCAAGATTGTCGGCTCTGTGGTTGGAGTTTGAGATAAACTTGTTGAACTCAACAGTGGAGTGAACTGAGTGGTACTGGAAAATACACCTAGTATGGAAGTTTTTGCAGGGGTAGCTATGATTCGATTCGATTTAGTGCGTTTTGGAATATTTTGTTCAGTTGTCATTCGTCTGTTATCCATTGAAACATTTCGAGCTTCTACATTTTCTACTTGTCCTTGATTGAATACTATATTAACCGGCGTTTTTGATCCAGAATAAAATGAAGACCCTAATTGCACAACCAGTATTAGTATAATTTTATTATTTAATCGTTAATAGAAGTATTCTTCACACAAAAACTATTAGTTTAATGACGTATTACCTTCATGTCTACCTGATATTTTTGGAGGCGGTCCAAAAGATGATTTCATTTGCGGAATTTCTACCCAATCAGCACTACATCCAACGGTGAACACGAACACATAAACAATCTACAACAATCATTGATTAGCTACACTCATTCATCGGAACGAACGCAAATTATTACCTCGACATAATGCATTATAAACACTAGACAATTCCTATTCTTTTGTTGTCTGAAGCAAGTCTGCAATAGTAACTGTGCACGGTGAAATATACTTTAACATGCTACGCTAACTATATAACAGTTTTCAAAGATGCTGGAACTAATACGCCTTACGGATTTTGAAACAGTGAATGTCAAATTGTAATTTTGCATATTCAGAGCATAAGAAGACTTTACCGCGTTTTTATCTGTGTAATACTTTTCTAAAGCAATTCTCAGTATTTAATGGTAATCTATTGAGATTTGTGAATTGCCATAGAAATTCCAGTGTGAAACTGTTTAGATACTCTGTTTTGTCACTGTCAAATGACAATTGTCATGCTTGAAGTAAATTATACAGATTTTACGAGTCGGCAAACATATATACTTCTACAAGTGTAATAATTAACACTGTAACTTGCAAAAAACCTCTGACATTTAAAAACGTTTTAACTAACTTGTGAACTGAACTTTGCAGTTCAGAACTGCTATGGATTTTTTGCTAAAAGAAGCCTATCCAGATAAAATACAACTGGGAAATTTAACAGGAAAGAAAATACAATTTGTTTTAGCTTAAAAATCATTATTAATGTTAATTTAACTGAAGTTATTGTATAACGTTCAAAACAGAAATTAGACACAAACTTTCATTACTGATATTAAATTATTTCTAGAATATAGTAAAACACAAATTTCAAGTAATTTCTTTTAATGAAACAATATATTACAAGTAATACACAGTATAATTTCAGTGTAAACAAAAATTTACAATATTTATTCCATTGTACAATATTTATAATGAAAAGTATACAAAATATATTTCACAATTTATGTATAAACAAATTCACAGAATTTAATATGTAATGAACATTTTACAAATGTAGTGTCACATGTACAAATATTGTAAGTAAAATTATATACAATTTTATTTAAATATTTCATTAGTTGAATATATGACGGGGAGGGGGTAGTGCAGTTCCAGAAGCTGATCCTAGATGAGAGACCATGATCCTTGTAGGACGATGTTCTGTAGATTCATTCATAAATCATTATTCGAAATTCCGGATAGCAAGTGTTACACGACGTACCCTGAAAATTAAATGTAAAATCCATATTTTTTCTCCTTGAAGTATTGATCTTGACGTGTGAATTTGGAAGAACTCCCGTTGAAGTTTTATGTTGTCCGCCTTTGAATTGAGTGAATCTTTTCCTGAATCGTCCTTGTGTGCATCCTCTTCCCAAGAATCCTCTTCAAATTTTATTCTTTCTGTTAACATGTAAACATTCCTCTTTGTTGGATAACAAATTTACCTCGCGACCAATGTAGATTATTCTTTTATATCCTGGATCTCTTGAACATCAATGCCGGTGATGTCCTTTGACGGAGTTCTGCATATTCTCCTCGGTGGCATGGTTGAAGCGATTCTGCACAATCATTCAGAATCCATTTCCATATCACATTTTACCTTCTAAACGTTTGCCATTCTCTTATGAGCTTGTTGAGAAGAAACAGTTTCGTCCGTCAGTCCCCCTTGAAATGATGTCCTTTCCCGTACTTAATGCTACACATATAAACAAATATGTTTTCCATAGTACATTATCTACCTCCTCATTTTCCATTCCGAAATGATGTACAGCTGATATAATCCAGTATGCTTCTTTCCATCGTTGTCGTATCCTTCATTCAGCTTCTGAACATTAAAACACAATTCTGTTTGCATATTTCAGTTTACCTCGTCGTAACCAGAATTCTTCTTATTGTAGCGGCTTCGTGTGAAATTAAATAAAAGTGTTCCTTGTGTCAGGCGCCTGAACATTTAAAACAAAGTCCGATTTGCATAAATCACTTTACCTCATGGTAATGTTTATGTTGAATCTGAGTTAGTCTGTTGCCGATTTGAGTTTGTCAATGTAGAAATCCTCCACGCCAAGTTCCTGTACATTTAAACAAAATTCTGTTGCGTATTTCATTATACCTCGCACCCGGTAACCATTGCTTTATTGTAAATTGTGCTTCAGCCGAAATGGAACTACCAACTTTGCCGGGACGAACCTGAACATTTATAAACAAACAGTTTGCGTACCGCACATTACCTCTAAACAATCCCCGGGTATAACTGTCACAGCATATATTGGTACTGCTTGTGTATGTGTGTTCAGCGCCTGAACATTTAAACAAAAAACATGTTTGCATAATCGCATTGTACCTTACGGTAATCCAAGTTATTCATATGGATTTTCCCGTATTTTCAATCATCTCCTTCAGAGTGGACAGTGAATGGTGTTTGGTTCCTGAACATTCAAAAACACATGTTGATGTATATGTCATTTACCTCTCGATGAACCAAGTTGTTGTGGTGTTGTCTATGTCGATTAAATTTCCGGTAACATCATTGAAATATATCTTCACATTTGTTCTAGATGCCTAAACAGAAAACAACCCTATTTTCGTATCGTACATTTTACCGCACTTTGAACCGATCTTCATTTGTTTTTGTAGCCGCCCTCATATTGTAGTAGATGCAATGTTCTTCAAACAGTACTCGCTGACTGTTCAGATGTCCGATATAAAACGCTAGACGATTCTACGAACATAAAGCAACGAAGTTTCGTATTCCATTTTACCTTGATTAACGCGACCAGCGACTAAACCACAGGCACAGGCGAACAATGGATTCTATGGACATAGAACAACGAGTTTTGTATGTCATAATTCCATTACCTTTTGTGGTAACCGCGTCGCCGTCATCGCAAGACAACTATATATTTCTTCTTCGGATGCTGTTTGTTATGAAACAAAGAACATAATCTGTTGCGTATTTCATGTGTTACCTTCATACAGCCAGCAACAATGTACGCGCGTATTTGAAATGTTTATAGTAACCAAAACACAAGTGCATTTTCGTTCTTCAGTTGTTGAATTCTATAACAAAAAGAACCGAATATTCGTATTCCACGTGTTACCTCGCGGCTGTATGGCTGCATCCTGAGATTATCGATATTACGTTGTGATTGAGCAGATCAAATGTTCCTTGGAAATGTATTGCGCGTTAGTGCCGATTTTGTATCATCGTTTGTTGAATTCTATGAACAAAAGAACTCATTTTTCGTATATCACGAATTACCTCGCGAAAATGTGTTGCTGCAGACGAGTAGATTGTAGTTTCTTCATTTTAATACGGTGTGCGTGAATGTATAGCCCGACAGAAATATTTCTTCAAATACTATTGTCTCTAAACATATAAACAGATTCGATTTTCCATACTGATGCTTTACCTCGATCTACTGCTGCATATTGAGAAGTGGATGTTGCATATGGTGGTTTGAAGTGGATAGAAATATGCACAATATGTGTTACGAGTTGAGTTGGTTGATTTTGATGATTCTTGACAAAGTTATACAGTTGAATGTGACTGCCTGCATTCTATGAACTGAAATATCGAGTTTTCGTATCGCACGTTTTACCTCGCAGAAATGTGGAATAATTTTCATTCTTCATCGCGATATTATATATGCATCATTGTTCTGAATAATACTGCTGAGTGCACGGTAGTTGTAGTTCACGTTGATGCTTGTCACTAAACACAAACAAATTCCGATTGCTTCATATTCCATTTTACCTCACACTAATCAGTCTCAATGTTTGGATGAGTGAATTTCCACTATGGTTCACGGTATGGATATCAGCAGGAATGATGCAGTAAATTCCCTGCTGAAGTAATCGGTTGAGTTCAACAAATGTAACCAAATCCATCACGTTTTATATTACCAGTTGGTAAGAATAGATGATCTGTGGAATTTTTGTAGGAATGTTCCTTGTTGCTAATGGCTTGGCTTCTCTGATGTCCTGGATGGCTGGATCCTCTTCTCCGGTGTCCTGGATGGCTGGATCCTCTTCTCCGATGTCCTGGATGGCTGGATCCTCTTCTCCGGTGTCCTGGATCGCTGGATCCTCTTCTCCGGTGTCCTGGATGGCTGGATCCTCTTCTCCGATGTCCTGGATGGTTGGTCCGTCTTCTTCGATGTCCTGGATAGATGGTCCCCATTCTCTGAGGTTCTGGATGGATGGTCCTTATGTCATCTCCTGGATGGTTGGTCCCTCCTCTGTGATGTCCTGGATGGATGGCCCCCTTTCTCCGATGTCCTGGATGGATGCCCCCTCCCCCCCTTCTCCGATGTCCTGGATAGATGGCTGCTCTTCTGTGATGTCCTGGATGATTGACCCCTCTTCTGTAATGAGCTGGATGGATGGTCCCTCTTCTGTAATGTCCTGGATGGATGGTTCCTCTCCTGGATTGATGGTCCCTCTTCTACGATGCCCTGGAAGGATGGCTCCTTTCCTAAGATGCCCTGAAAATGCCCTCTTCTACGATGTTCTGAAAAAACGCTCTTCTGTGATGAATGGTCCCTCTTCAGTGATGTCCTGGATGGATGGATGGTCCCTCTTCTGCGATGCCCTGGAAGGATGGCTTCTTTTCTGCGATGCCCTGTTCTACGATGTTCTGAAGAAAAAAAAACGCTCTTCTGTGATGTCCAGCTAGCCTGGATGGATGGTGTTTGTTGGCCGATATTCTTGATAAATAATCCCTCCCACGATGTCCTCTCTTGCTTGCCCCGAAAAATTCCACTTTGATGTCCTGAATGGTCTCTTCTCTAGCTGCGTATCTATGCGTAGTTGTTATCCTGACAAGTCTCTTCTATGATGTGTTGCAAGTTCCTTCTTCTGCGATGTCCTGAATTGTCCTTCTTCTGCGATGTCCTGAATGGTCCTTCTTCTGCGATGTCCTGAATGGTCCTTCTTCTGCGATGTTCTGGATCGTCCTTCTTCTATGATGACCTGGATGCTCCTCTGCGATGTGCAGGATTAGTCCTTCTTCTATGATGTCCTGGATTCTACATCTTCCGCGATGTTCCGAATTGGTTACTCTTCTATGATGTCCTGGATGGTCTTACTGTGATGTCTTGGATTATCCCTCTTCTGCGATGTCCTAGATTAGTCTCACTTCTGCGATGTTCTGGATTGGCCCTTCTTCTGTGATGTCCTCGATCCTCCTTCTTCTGAGATGTTCTTAATGATCCTTATGCGACGTCCTGGATTGATCGCTGGATAGGTCCTTCTTCTGTGATGTTCTTAATGAGCCTTCTTTTCCGGTGTTCTTAATTATCCTTATGTGATGTCTTGGACTAGTCCCACTTCTACGATGCCCTTGGTGGTTTTCATGATCACATATCAAAATAAATCATTTCCAATAATAAATCTCGCTTCTGTGATGAAATCTAAGTAGATGTTATAAAAGCCTGGAATGTGAACGATTTTTGCTATATTTTAAAATTTGATGCACTATTATTATTTTTCTTTTTTTGTTGTTTTGTTTTCAATATTTTTTTTTTTAATTTTAATTCATTCATTTGTTATTTCCTTTCTTATTATTTTTATTGTTACTATTAGTTTTTTTTCTTTTTTATACCTTTTTATATTATTTTTTTGTTAACTCTTTTTCGTATAATTTTTTTTGCATCATATTTCATTTATAATACTTTTAACTTTAACATATCACGGGCGGCCTCCGCACTCATTGAATATTCTTCCCATTGTTCACTATTTCCTGGTTAGTCGAATGATCTACTCATTGCTTGCGATGTCCATTTCTCTGAAGTCTGAAAACTAACATAATTCTCTTCTTCCATGATGCCCTGTAGTCCGAAATGATTGATGCTCTGAAAATCCTAAAATCTTGAAGCGATATCCTGAAATTTACAATGTTTTGCTCGAAATGCTATAATTTGATGCAGACTATTCAACTTTTAAACATTTTTTCGTATACATATTTCCATAATTTAAATGTTTTTTTTTTCTTTTTTATAATTTTTTTTCTTTCTTATAAATTAATTTTTTTTTTGTCTTATAATGTATTTTTTCATGTTTTTATTGTATCATATCTATTTTTTCTTTCTTTTTTATTTTCATTATTTTGTTTGAATATTGTTCATATTATTTTTTCCTTTTTTCTGATTTTTATTGCTATTTACTGTATTTTTCGATATTTTATTTTTCACTTTTAATTTTTTATAGATTCTTGTTTTTTGATATATTTTTACTTACTTTTTTGATATTTTTTCCACTATTTTTCGTGCATCAAATTATTTACAATCTTTGCAAAAAAAAAAAATATTAAAACACTTTTTCACTATTGTTGGATGGTTTTTCTCCGTTGGGCCTTGGAAACCTCTTCTCCCGTGTCCTGATGGTCCTCGTTCTAATTCCTAGATGGCGCCATGTCCTAGATAGATGATTTATTTCTTGTGCTGCGATGTTCTGGATTGAATGGTCGTTCTTCCCCGATGTCCTAGACGGATGGTCCCTGATGTTGAGATTGATAGTTTCGCTTCTATGTTGCCCTAGACGATTTCTCTTCTTCCGTATCCTGGATAGATGGTAACTCTTCTGCGATGCCCTGGAAACGCCCTCTTCTACGATGTTCTGGAAGAATACTCTTGTTATCCTGTGGGAAAATGCCTTGGAAAGTCCTTCTATGGTACACTGGAACCACTTCTGCGATGTCCTGGAAAAGTCCTTTTCAGCGATGTTCTCGTGACGACTGGTGCCCTGAAAGTCTGCTGCACTATCCTAATCAATCTTCTGCATTGTCCCGATCCCTCTTCTGCGATGACCTGGAATGTACCTCTTCTGCCATGACCTGGAATGTACCTCTTCTGCGATGACCTGGAATGTACCTCTTCTGCGATGACCTGGAATGTACCTCTTCTGCGATGACCTGGAATGTGACCCTTCTGCCGTAACCTGGATAACCCCTCTTCTGCGATGATTCGAATGGTACCTCTTCTACGATGATTTGAATGGTGCCTCTTCTGCGCTGACTTGGATATTCCCGCTTCTGCGCTGACTTGGATTGTCACTCTTCTGCGACGACTTGGATTGTCACTCTTCTGCGATGATTTGGATCTTCTCTGATGTGCTAAAAGGAACCTCTTCATCTCGACCATTCTTCTACGATGTAGTGGTACTTTGCCATGGTTCTCTTGATGGTTTCTTCTCTGCTTCGCTGTCCTAGTTAAATGGTCCCTCGACTTCACGTTCATAAACGAATGGTCTTTGCTCTCCCGGACAGATGTTCCACTTTTGAAAGCCAGTACCATGGAAAGTCATCTTCTACCGTGCTCCTGTTGGTCGTATTCTGCGCTACCCTGGATGGTAATTATCACTAGTTGTTCGTCCTGGATAGTAGTCTTTCTAGAAGATTGTTTATGTGCACCCCGATCAACATGTGCTTATTTTCAAATGTTATATTCGTGCAAACATTCGAACAAATTTGAATTACACGTAGAACAGTATTGTCATTTTTCCTTTCGTAACCAGAATAGAAATTTCCTTTGATATTTTAAATCCACAATAACTCTTTATATCCTAAAACTTTGATGCAACACTTCTGCAGCCTTATATAACACCAACATTTCGACACTTGCATTATAAACTATTTTTCCTTCTATGCTTTCAATATTCTCAATAATATTACTATTACATTTATATAACACTTTATAACTTTGACTATTTGTCATTATTTGCTGAAATGTAATTATTTTTATATATCCAAAATGTATCATCGGAAAAAGATCACCACTATATTTCATAATTTCCCGCAATTATTAAGCTTCGTGAAAAACTATTACCATTGTTTATGAGGAATAAAACCTGAATTTACATGTATAACTACTCCTATTATTCGGAACTTTCACTGATTATATTTCCTATTTTTGTTGTCCAGCTATAAAATATGAAATGATTTAACTTTTATATCAGATTACCTTGCAGATGAAACATCCTTTCCTGTTGCTAAATTGATAGAAATGATTACATTGCAAATTATGATCCAATGAATGATGATTTAAGTGCCGGGGGCTTTTCTGTATTTTATATTTTCGCCATTCCTAAAACAATAAATGATCCCCCGTTTGCCACATTTATGTACGTCAATGATACCTTGCGGATTCTTCGTTAACAATGCATTTTTGCTGATACAGTAATTTCTGTTTAATTTTCTTTGTATTTGTAATATTATTTATTTGTAATTCGATAATAGTTCATTACTCCGTCTCGTAAGATACATTTAACAGTATCATTCTAATTGTTACTTGTATGTAGCTTGTTAATAATAGCTACGCTGAAATTGATTATATATCCAGAAATATAACAAGAATTTTAATACTTGCAGATTTCGCTTTCAATCTGATATATAGTGAAATATACCATATGTTAGCTTTTATAATTACATATTTGCACATTGCGTTCAATTTGATTATATAAAATAATGGCATCTTCAGAGTTATTCGGACATGTCGTTTTATAAAAACTGTAAGAAAGTGTTTGCGGCATGCATTTATTCTAAAATATTCTATAAACACTTACGTTTCCCTTAGCAATATTTTGAAATTCATTCCGTATTATATAAAATCAAAATTTGATATTTGTTTCTCAAATATTGTCGACATTAAACAAGATATATATTCCGCATACATGTTCAAGATTGTGATAAGCTTCCTATATCGCATGGTTTTTATTAAATAGTATTCATTCAGAGTGCTTATTAAAATTATTTGATATTACATTGCGATCTAATGGTCCTGGTTTAAATATCTGTAATAAAAATTAGCTACCTCCTCTTTCATGGCATACCTTTTTTGTTATGTTTGACAATCAAATGTACTATTTTTCTATACATTATTCCATATTTGGATAGATCGAATATCCAGTGTATTTCAAAACTTGAACGTATATGTTTTGTAAAAAAATGTTATAATTTTGTCATGTGCCACTAATATAATAATATATTCTGCATTATTTAACTCTGAAAAAAAGATCGAAATTTTTGCTATCCAAGTACGGTACCTTTTGAATTTTATGCGGAAATATTTAATAAGCAAATATATTGGTAGTCCTTCGTATAAATTTATCTATCACTATGCGCCTTTTGGATATATATTTGTGACTTCAATTTGTGAAATAATTCCGAAATGTCGACGTTGTTTATATTATACAGATTACATATTCAAACATCCTGAGTATTTAATTCGTATAGATATTCATTTCTGAATTGCGCTATCTAGAAAAGAGTTACGTTTTCCTGCTACTTAAAAGTACTACCTTTATCATATGCAATTGGTGACATCCAAATAGGCGGCTATTTTTGATGAATATAAAAATCGTCATATTGTTTCTTCGCATCCAGGGAAACTGATTATGTATTTACTCTATTGAACGTTCTCATTCGTATGATACAGTTGGTGTGATGTACCAGGAACCTATAACAAATACTGCTTCCCCGTTTTCCCATCCCTATTTGATTTCATTACCGATATGAAATGGTATATCTTCCAAATACAGTATGAATTTATAAATTCATGCTACACTGTAATACATCATATTGTACACTGGCACTATAATCCATGCAACAGCCTATAAAAGAATAAAACTGCTTCCCTAGGGATTACGTACTTCATTGTTGTTACCGTCAACCAAATCCTCAAGCTGACATTTAATTTCGCTAACTTTAAATGTGTATAGTACAAAATGCTAGTGCTTCAAGCGATACTTGTAGATAATATTATTATATAAAAGATTGTTTCCGTTTTGTTCCTCGTAATTGTTCGTATTGTAACTGGAATCCGTTTAAAAGTTATCCAGATTTACTTACATACCTTTGACCATCTGGACTGGAAACAGCATACATCAGCAGCAGCAACAGCAGCCATTGTTCTTTCATCAATGGTCAACAGCATTAATATTTGTAACGAACTCTCACAGAGCGGTCATCAACAGGTGACAATGAACGCTTAAACTCAGGAGCATGCACACACATCGTCTCCCATCCCCACATACACATAGTTCCCAAGTTATAAAAACAAAAAGATATCAAACCATACCTTGCTCAAATTCATACTTGCGAATTTCTAATACTTTGTTTTTGAACGGTATTCCCAAAAGTGATAATATAACTTGTATTGATTGATTGCTTGTTTGTTTCTCGTCTTGTTGTTGCGTGATTTCGATTGAATGGTAAAACCAAAACGTATATTGACCAGCGTCATTCCAGACTTGCTTCCGTTATAATGGTGGAATACGGGAACAGGAAGTGTTGGAGGTTGAGTACATTATGTTGCGGATGCGCTTATTTCAGAGCTTGCTTGCTTGCTTGATTCATTGTTTGTTTACTTGTTTGCTTGCTAGTTGATTGTGAACGTGAAGTGACCAGCTTCAAACCAAAACCACATACGATACGTTATTTAGAGACGGAGGCGAGTGAATGTTCCGATAGCACGGCGGCTTCAACAGCTACTTTAGATAGGTACTGTGCGTTACTAGCATATTCGGTACTGGTACTGGCCGTACCCACACTTGTATTGAACGGACTTCAGTTGTGTGAAGTAATTGGCCTAGGAAATATAACCAGAACACACACACACACAGAGCGGCAGTTCGTCACGTTACGTGACCAAATATAACCTCTAACTACGATCTGATACGGTATGTTACAGAATTTCACCCAAGTATTACCAGACACATTCGGGACTGTTCGGTTTACGAGTTACGAGAGAGTTGAGCGTACGTTTTTTTCTACAGCGTTGCACCACACCACGAACGTATACGTGCGTGCACAGCGAGGACGAGTGACCGGCTAGTGAGCGAGTGTACGACTGTGACCGTAGCCTCACACTGCGCGCCGCTGGAAACACGCACACGGGCCAAACCTGGGAAAAGTATTATCATATCCTAGTTACCTGTGTTCTGTATTATACTAACAATACCAATAATCATTCGTTATACAAACAAAGAAAACAGCAACAAAACAAGACACATTCATCTTCTCGTACGACAGTAGCAGCTGTGCCTGTCGGAGAGGCGACCATGTTATAAGTGCAGCTCCACAATGGAGGTGTATTCGTAACATGGTGCAGGCACAATTGCTACAGCTACTACTAACCTTTATCATACGAGACAAACATGAATGCATCGTAGTTTTGTGTTTTAATTATGTCATTGTTACCGCCTTTAGGTTCGGCTTTTGGTTACTCGTGCTCTCTCTCTCTGTCTTGGTTGGTTGTGCTACACAGGAATTGTACGTTGCGGGAAGCGTCCAGGCACGGAACAGTTTGAGAATGTGCTGTCCGTCCGCTGCCCGCTGATTGATCGAATGATTGACTGCATACAACGTACAAAGTGTTGCGCCTCCACGAGAATCTCATATTCAGGTGGATAGCCTGTATGTATCACACGCATGCTTAATACTAACGGGCCCAGAACTGTACACGCTATTACCAGATACTTGACAACCCTTGTCACGATACTTCCAAATACCAGAGAGTTTGGTGTGTGTATGTATTCACTCCTAGTGTCTCACTCACTGATTCGCTTGTATACAGGTTACTGTATTGTTGTGCTATCGCCGCGCCAATCAGACACCGTAGTCAACCACTGTCTCTGCGCATTCGCTGTCACTATCGCATCGCATCTCTACGGCTCTAGGGGACTTGTGCAAGCTCGCGCATCTCAGCCACACATGAAAATGTACCAACATAATTAGTCAACAGGAACACAACACATGAAATAAACAATAACAAATCACAATGTTTAGCTAGAAATGTACAATTGTTTTATTTCTTTCTTTTCTCACTGAATATGTATATATGTAATATACGTTATTTATATATATTTTCTATGTAGTATATATTTACAGCGTCAAAGTATTCACTAGATAAAGTAAATCTGAAATGCTTGACTATTTTGTACAATTGACAATCAAATAGAACTTTGATTTAGAAATTATAAGCTTTATGATACATTTACAAACCAAACAGCCGTTTCTCCTAGGCCTGCCCAACCTAGGCGCTCCAGAAGGAATCAGGACGTCTCAACGGAGACTGTAATAGAAAAATACCTAAGTAATATCACAGAACAAAAGGAACTTTGCACAAATGTCTTATCGTTCTAACGAGACTTTCACATTTTTAAGTTGAGACATGAAATTATCAAAACTATTTAGTTCTTCACACGTCGAACTGTCCCACATGAACTTCCTGGAATCTGTATTAGAGTTATTAGTTGAACACCAGTTGATCTTCATCTGTTGCCACCGCTGCATGCGCTGTTGTTGCTTGCGCCGTAGTTCCATCTCCGCCCGGAAGAGTGCACTGCTTAGCACGGCCTCGACGAGCAGATTCTTCCTCCGTTGTTTTCGGATATTTGTTTTCTTGCATCTAACTTTAGTTATCCAATCTACTAGTTGCGTAGTATGGCCTACAGTTTCAATACTTCTTACGGCAACACCCATATTTGATTGATTATGATTAACGAAAGTTGGGTTTTCTTCGTTACAACAATGCCGAACTACGCAATGTGCATACAATAATAATGCAACACACACCTGTATCAGTCTAGTAATAAAGATGATTACGGCTGCTGGTCTTCTCTATCTTCAATAATGCTGTTGACCTTGGCTGCTGCTGCTGCTGCTTGCACGAACACAGCGGAACGACACACCACTAACCGTAGACCAGTACAGAATGACGCATTTAGGGTGGGGCCGCTCTTTTATACCCACAGCACTGTGCTGAACAGTGTTGCTACGCCACTACTTTACGAAATAGTCCCAACTAAAAAAATTATTTCTGAAAGTAATACATAATTATAAATAAAAAATATACATAGATATCATCTTTATACAATAAATACTACATTGTGCTATATCAAGAATATTGAAATTATGTGACATATGGAATATAATAATTTCGAGAACAAATATGCTAGCGGATGAATTCAGACTTACATGTAGCGAAACGACTGTGTGACGTCACTAGCGTGGTTTCTTTAGGCCACACGAAAAGAATGACGCTATAGAATTGATTTTGTTGTTTAGAAATAAACACCCCTATTGCGCAATAATACTTTACACAGTCAGGAATTGGGAAATGATTTTTCACATACAATTGTTTAACAATATGTTTATTGCAGATATCTTGATAAAAACGTATACATTGTACAAACAGTAGAAAAATAAAAACTTCATTTGCAAATGTTTCAGCCAACTGCATGTCCCATAATCATTTTCTGTAACAAAATAAATTTCATCTTGAAGCATCGTTATTGATCACGTAGGAAATACGTATTTTAGAGTAAAACAGACTAATCTAAACAAAGCAACAATCACGAAATATACCAGATAAAACGTTGAAATAGTGAAAATATATAATAACGATGGCAAATGAATACAGTACTGTACATAAATATATTTTGTCTGTTGCAGACAGAGCATTTGAGCGAGGGGAGGCCATCTGTCTTTTCTAGAATAGTATGTTGCACGCATTTACGTTGTGACCGTTACGACCTGGCTTTGTTTACCTTGACGGGATTGATCGCATGAGTAAGTTGTAGACCCAGACTTCTGAGAACCACAATGGGGGTCAGGTCCGTGCAGTACAGTTTCTGCAAACCGTCAATTGCTAACATTGTGGGAACGTTATGCCTCTGCCTAACCTTTTCATATTCTTTCAAAAGGATAATACTACCTGGAAGAGAAACTTACATGTACACAACATATTTACATCAGCATCACAATAATTACTGTAACATTAGCCATTTACGTAGAAATTCCTAATTTGCAACTATGACTAATGGAAATGTTTCATATATTCAGACCTTGTTTACAATTTTTTAACGCGCACTACATTCGAGATAACCTAATCATAAAACTGTTATCAAAATGCGATTTCTATAGGCACGTGTAATATTTTGTATAATCTAGTTACTAAGTAACTTATAACGGAAATTCCTTTTATTTACAATAGTATGTTAAATATTAAATATATGGTCAAGATAAAGTTCAATATTCATTATAAAGCAAAATGAAATAATGATTCATCATTGATTTCAATGTAGTACAAATCAATGAACTAGATTAGAATTAGTAGAACATACTAAATTGTAATTATTCAACCTACTAATAAGTTGTTTGAATATTATACATATTATTTTTTAATTGACTGATGTAAACATATTTGACTAAACAATTTTGTGTGAATGTCAGACATATTTGATCGGTGCCCTTGAGACATGATTTACATTATTTAAACAAGCTTCGGACAAGTTTGCAATCACGTGTGCCATGTTATGAATGTTGCACGTTGTTGTGACATCATCAAATGAAAACACCTACCCAAGTTTCTTCCGGAATACACAGCTTCTGCCAGCAAGTCGGACAAACATGACACGTCACCGAAACCAAGATTTACACCTTGACCAGCAAGAGGATGTACTCTGTGCGCTGAATCACTAAAATAATGAAATATACATTTGCATTTATTCTATCTAATTGTAGAAAGATAAATATTATTCTGTTGAAATGACGATTGATATAGCTCGGTTAATGAACTCGTAATATTATTACGCGTATTATTGTTTGTGTTGGCTACATCCATAACATAGCCAATTAAAACACCAATTTATATTCTAGATATGTACTTCCGTTAACATATCCATGTTTTACTAAAACATTTTAAACAAAAATACTGCATAACGCATTGTAAATGAAAATTGGAAGACACAGAAAAAAAATATGATGATGCAAGAATGAAAAATATAACATGGCAATTTGGCACAAATTGAAACGAAACAAAACTTGTTTTACACCTACATAATTATAAATAAAATGTGTGTTTATCATTTTTGTAGTAAGTGGCATGTTCTCTGAAATAGAATAAATTATATGATGTGAGAATAGAAGATAAATTGGCTACGGTACAAACTGTGTTATTGGAAGTGTTCCAGAAGATTCCAATGGTTTTACGATAGGTATTTATACTGACCCGATCAATGCTACACCCTTGGCGACGTAGTTCGTGGAATGGCCGAACCCTAGGGGGAATGCAGCCCTGCTGTTGGGTTCTATACCTGCTACACCAGGCGGTAACTGACGCACAGCATTCGAAGCAAAATTCAAGTTCTCCAAAAAGTTATTGAAACCTTTCGTGATCGAATCAATTACGTTGTCTCTTGGAAAAACTTTCCACTAGAAAATTAAATATTTATCATTCCGTTACATGTTTATTACAAAGTAATAATAAAATAAACAATACATATTGAAATGCGTCGTTTCAAGTAGTTGTACTTTCGCAAAAATTAAAGCATTTTTAATTATTATTGTTCACGGTCCAACGAAGCAAAAAATAAAATACGTACTTTCAGAACTTACCAAAGCAGTATTTAATTCATCTACAAACCGTTCTTCAGACATTTTTAACAGCTCCTTGCCACGTGTACTTGTGGTGCTCCATACTAAAGAACTTTGCTTTTCATTTAACTTAAAATAATAATATAAACATGTTATACTTTGTCAAAGATCAAGAGGAGCAATATTATGTTTACCGGTAACAAAGCTATGGGACCAGTTGGAAGAAATCTTTGCCAAGCAACAACATTGTCACTAGTCTGGAATATTAAATATTCATAAAAAAATGTGTAGTAATCGTGTATGAAATTGTATTTACCTCGGAAAGATTTAACGTAGCAACAATACCCATTTGTTTATAGTCCCAATTTAAGTATTGTACGCCCATCGTTTTTCTAACTTTAGAATTAGCTCCATCGGCACCTAACTAAATTAGAAAATATAAAAATAGTACAAAATGTATAAGAAAAAGGTTTTTTTTATTTATTTCGATACTCAAGGGACCACACTAAAATATAAGCTTAAAACCAAACCGTTTATGTGGCAAAAAAAAATGTAAGAATATTTGTATGACAGTTTTGATTACAATTTTCTATGCAACCGTCAATATTTAGATATTACTTACAATATTTAATAACATTGTAGTATATTGCAGTTCTATAGCAGAGAAAAATTATCTAAATTTGTTTATGTGACAATCTGTTTTATTTCTATCAATTTGTATTTAAGTTCAATTAAGAATATGTACATAATATTACATGTGAATGAAATACAGGAAATATTACGGTCATTTGACTCACATAATGACCTAAATTTCCAGGAAAATATAATATTGTGATACCATGTGACACGGAGAATTAAAGTCAATATTTTCTTCGTATAGACGTACAAATAAACACCTTTATATTAGTGTGAATCAACATATGTGAAATTACTGGCATCTATTTTGAAATGCTATGATCAAAGTGTGCAGTTTATAAATCAAAACGAAATCAGGGAAAGGATAAATATTGTTTCTGGCAATGCCATCCAAATGCTATTTTATAGACAAATATACAAAGCTTGAAAAACATTTTAACCATATCACAATTCATACATCATTGTCATGATTAGATACCTATTATTTCACGATTTAAATACATATGTTAAAATCTGGTGGAAGTGTCTTGATCTGAATCTGTATATGAGACAATGCAATTCCGTTACGATTCGCTTTCTCCATTCACAGGGGGAATGACGAGAAAAACAAATTACCCGACCCTAGTTCGAAGTCTACAAGCAGTCTAGCATCATCAGACTTGTTCTAATAAGAATGAAGCAGTATTAGGCAGTTGCGAAGGATATTATTCTTTCGATATTTGTCTGCAATTACAATGTACATATACATGCATCGTAAATATATGCAACGTGTTCAAACAAAATATGTACGACCATACAATTTCACTAGAAAATGAATTTTGGTAAAATTAAGCTGAAATAAAAGTATTACATGGACACAATTGTTATATTCAAAATATTTTTCTCTCTTCTGAATTTCCCTTGAGACTGATTTCTACAAAATCTATTTAAAGTATTTATTGACCAGTATACTTCTTAGAAATCTCTTTAATCAGCTAGAATTCTAGTTCTCGAGCCGAATCACTTACATTTAAACCGAACGATAATTTAACAAATTCACTTAATAATAAATGAAACGGAAGGAAAAATATGTATAGTCTACGTCACTTTTTTATCTGTGGTATGAATTCCTTATACTCAATGCATATAATATAATATGTGCTTTTTGTATATACATGAATGAAACTTATAAATAGTTTCTATAAACGAAGTCAGATCAGAAGAGAATCCTGTTCAATGCGTGCGGGAGTGTGTTGCAGCGTGTCTTAGCGTCCACTTCAAGCGTCTCTAGCGTCGACTTCTCCGTATCACGTGATCATTGCAATACAAATATATAAAAACATATCAGTGTTTTAGTTTGAAAGGTGTAAAAACATTTTACCAGTGGTTATGTGAAAACTATTGTGTTATTGTTGCAAATTTATTGAAGGTAAGAAGAATATTAATATAATTAGTTTGATATATGAATTTACGCATTTGAAATATAATTTAATTTCCAATATCATCTCTTAAATTTTGTCTGAAAATATCATAGTTTATTTGTGAATTTACGTGATGGACATTTCAAACAAATTTAGTAAAACGCGTAGATGACAGAATATGTTATCAAACAGATGTTTTCCTACTAAATTATTTTTTCAAATTATGCGTTGAATTTCGGAATTCTAAATATTTGTTTTGCTTATTGCGTTGGCAAATACACAGGAAGAAGACAATATTACAATAATCTAATATTTAGATTTATATTTTAAAAGAAAACTACAATAGGAAAAAGATCAAAATTGTCAAATAGATACTAGACAATTTACCAATTATATACGTACTCTTTAAAACAGTGTTGGTACAATATTGTCGGCAATACAACCAGCGCAAACATGTTACCACCTATATTTATTCCGTTGAACAAATGTAACAATGTGTGCTGTTCAATTACGCCCTAACACCACGATTACAACACGTGAAGGTCGACTCTGTATTTCTATCTCCACACACACACATCCATTTCATTTCAGCAAACAATCATTCTCGACCAACCGTTGTTATATCAATTAACTGATTCGCACATAAACGTCAATCAATCAACAACTTTTGTCGACCATTCAACAGGCTGGCCGAGGCAGACAATTCAGCGACATGTCTGTACGTGATCGGACGGATATTAACATCGACAATGACGCACCAATGACTCGGTGGACAGACGACACGGGTAGTGAGCATGCAGATGACAGTATCTCCAGTGAGGAGGAAGCCGAGTGCCAATCAGAGGGTGATCCACAATGCAGAACCAGACCGGTACAAGAAATCTGGGATGCTGTAAGCGTCTGGACTAGTTTGCAGGTAAATATTTGCACGACATTGATAGATGTCAAAATAAATATACTAGTATTATCCATGCTAACATGTAGTACCCTTCTTCGTGTAATATAAAAACATATAAGTTCATCTTTTTTGTTGTTATTAGAATCGAACTTCGTTAAATTCAAGAGTTGAATTCAGCCCACTATATTTAAAAAATAATGCAGTGTTGTATTTATTGCCATTATTTCAAGGAAAAGTTATTGTACTCGGTGGAAGCCAGTTTGAATCGCGAGAACAAAGAAGGTAGTAATTTCCGGTGGCTTCTTAAAAACAGGTTTCGTCTGCATCTGCCATGTAATATAAAACGTGTCCGGGTAGGTTCAAAAAATGCGTTGTGCTCTAATAACTGACATATACAAGCTAGAAAAATACCCCCACCATCGTTAACAAATTATTAAATTTTGCAATGATTACTAAAATGAATTTAGATATTAGAGAAATTCTACATAAATACAATTCAAAAAAGTTTTATTAATGTTTTGTTCGAATACATAAATTCTACTTAAACTATGTTCAAATCATGTTAAAAATACTATAAATATCAGTCTTTAAAAATGCGTCAAAGTAAAAATATCGCCTACTGCAAAATCATATTTTTAGCAAACAATTACGTGCGAGCAAAACATATCTGAACTACATAAACTTTTAATTAATTCACGACGTACATTTTATTGACCTTGCAATATAATATACTAATTTCAATGCGTAATTCAGATTTTAATTGGAATTTTTAATCATAGGTTATCGCAATATTTTTCTAACTTACATATTTTTTACAACACTTTTATTTAAATGTTGAAATATTAAACTACGCATCACATGATTCCAATTTCTCTTGCACAGAACGGTATAATAAATAAATAGAGGAAGTGCAGATTTAGGTTACATATAAACATATTCAAATTCACTGTTCTCAACCACATGTGCGTGCACAAGAGTTTATAGAAACCGAATTTGTAAAACAATGTTTAACTATTGTTTACTGGCAAGTTTAAGATAAACTTTTGTTAAATTTAGTGGCACGTCTGTTGATGTTATAAGGCAACAGTGTTTATTGGCATATGACTTAAGTTGTTCTTTATAAATATGGCTGTGTGATCTGCAATTGTGTAAGCAAATGGTATATTTCCAATAACAATAACTATAGTTGGAAGAAGAATTATGAATTTTCTACGAACGTACACCATTGTAAAATACAAATTACAAATAAACTGACAGATTCTGAGAATATAGATTTATATAGGTATATTTTGTTTTAATATTTGATTTACAAATACCGGTACTCAAATATGAGGATTTACTTCTAGGAAGGTATCCTTAAAATATGAAGGATAAAAAACCAAAATCTGATCAGTGCTAGTTGACTCAATCAATAAAATTTCCGTATTGCGGCATTGCAACTTCTTTATTTCCTTCCTAAACATAGCTGATATGTGTATTTTGTTTCCTTATATCTAAACAACAGGAACAATATATAATAATTAAAACAATATCAAAGATAAATCTACTTGTGTAAAATCACCGTAAGATTGTATAAATAAATAATTCATGAATGATTGTCCTAGATTAAATGATTTAGTCGCAAATATTTTCACACATTAAATCAAAGTATTTACGAATTCTAAGAGAATAAATTATTTATACATTTCTCCTGTATTTTATGGTTTTTGGGTCAATGTCGTCTATCAAGAACTATAATCATTAAAATTAGAAATATATAGAATACGAATGTGTTTGTAGAAACGCGAAATTTCTGTACAAATAAATCACTAATGAATGTTTATATTATATATTCTCGATTTGTGACTGCGTACTTCTCACAAGTAAAACCCGATCAAAACATTTCTCTATTATAATAATATTTAGTAAAACTTGAATGATGATCCTAAAATAAATATTGTACTTATTTGTATAAGCAAAATTTTAATAACAAAATTATTCCGTAATTACTTTTGTACCATTAGGTACGTTGTATATACATATAGATAATGGTGATAAATTTATATTTAGATGCTACCAGACGCTGATGAACTGTTAGAAATAATAAAATGCGGCGATACAGCAGACATACTGTCGAATGACAACGCATTGAGAACAGGCCTGCTACTTGCTATATGGATAAACAACAGAGACGTATTGAAATATCTTCTAGAAAACGGAGCAGATCCACTTACACCGGATGAGAACGGAAGGTACAGATATAGAGCAGTAATAAATTATATATAAAAAAAAATGTTAGACCACTTTATGCTTGAATGTTCTTACACTATAATTTTATGCGATGATTTCACTTTTAGTGGAGCAATTTAGGACACAGCATTCTGATTTCGTAATGAAAGCATACATTTTTGCCATAATTGCATTACGCTAACAAAAATATCAACAAGTTATATTTATTTTATTTATAAGATATGATATTAAAGAGAATTTAAAAAAAAATCTCGTGCATGTTGCAGACATATATTACTAGCTTTATTCTAAAAAAAATACTCAAATTTATATTCAAAATGCACAACTAATCTTTACTTATTGAAGTATATCCGTAAATTATCCAATTGACAGTTGTATAACACCCTTCTAAAATAACCGTCATTTTATACGAATAAATACACACTAAATGTGTTCTATTTTCGATACTGCGTGAGCATTTTCATCTGCTTTTATATTTGCATTTCAATAATTTCCCATCTGCCCCGTATATACTGAACTACCCTACAGTATTGTACAAATAAATACATTGTTTCAGAACCGCATTGCATCTGGCCGCGTTCCAAGGTCACCCTGACTGTATACAGATACTGGTAGATGCAGGTGCGAACGTCAATATCTGGGACCGCGGTCGCAAGGCAACACCTCTGCACTGTGCTGCGAGCCGGGGATGTGTAACTAGTGTTCGTACACTGTTAAAAGATGGCGCAGACGTCAATGCAGGTCTCACAATGCGCAGTGCATTGCACTATGCCGTTCAAAGTAATGCGACAGATTGCGTGAATGAACTGCTCGAAGCTGGAGCATGCCCAAACACGCCACAGGTACAGGAAAAAATATTCCACTGCTCGTTGCTAATGAATGAGGAAATAACTAATTAGTTGACGGAAAGTTTCACCGTAACAGTTGTGTTGATTACATTCCAAAATGTCTACTGCAATGTCACGAACATGTCTGGATTCATACCAGAGAGTTTTTATGTAGTATTATATTAGTAAACAAATTGATTAAGCATTGGAACTTTGTAACGAAATATTGTTGCAGGTGTTCACGGAAACACCGCTGCATGTTGCAGCTGCAATGGGATTCGTGGAATGCATCAGTCTGCTCATTAAACATGGAGCCGATGTGCGAGTCCAGTGTGGCCTTGAGAAGACCACAGCACTCCATATGGTCGCCGAAGATGGTAACGCGGAATGCGCTAAACTATTACTCGATGCCGGTGCCAACGTCAATGGTACGAATAAAAAATTACAAACTCCCCTGCATCTCGCATCGTTAGCACAATCGGCTGAAACACTGGAATTGTTGCTGAAGCGAGGCGCTGATCCTGATGCCGGAGACATAGATGGTCGAACGCCGTTACACAGTGCTATAGTTAAAGTATCACGATCAACTGAATGTGTGCGACTGTTACTTCATGCTGGCGCGAATGTAAACAAAGCGGATATATACGGTTACACGCCGTTACATGTCGCTGCACTAAATGAATTCTCACAATGCGTCCTGATGTTAATCAACTATGGTGGCGATCTAACAGCCAGGACAAATGGTGGAGTGTCTGCTCTGAATTTCATGATACGTCGCACGCCGGATGTCATGCCAAAATACCTGTCGAAACTGGACTCGTCCATAAAGTTAACGGACCACGAAATCGGGGACGTGGATTGTGAGTTGAAACTTGATTTTCGAATACTCGTTCCTTCGGTTGGCAGAGGCGAAACGGAGTTATTATTGAATTTTATTCAAGTGGGACATCGGGAAATCCTAAAGCATCCGTTATGTGAAACGTTCCTGTTTCTCAAATGGAAACGTATACGAAAATTCTTCCTGCTAAGTTTATCGTATCACACGTTGTTCGTTATTTTGTTCACGGCTTATGTTCTTGGCGTTTACTTGAAGGACTGTCACAATGTAGAACAGGATCGTATGTTTTCTGCAGCAGATAAATGTGTTGTAGCTGGGCACATACGCATTATAGGTTATGTCCTGCTCATCATCAACTGTTGGTTCCTAATGAAGGAATTGTTTCAAATCGCGCACAATTGGAAAGATTACATAAAACACTGGGATAACTGGTTACAATGGATGATCATTATGTCTGTATTCTTGTGCGTGGTGCCAGGCAAGAATATCAAGTCTGAAGTGGCAACATGGCAACACCATGTTGCCGCTATCGGCATATTCCTGGCATGGGTAGAATTGATGATGATTGTTGGACGTTTTCCAATGTTTGGTTTGTACGTGCAAATGTTTACAACAGTTGCTGTTAATTTTTCTAAATTCCTGCTGGCATACAGTTGTTTATTGATAGCGTTTGGACTGAGTTTCGGTGTTTTATTTGCGAATTATAAATCATTTAAGAACCTGTTTGTCGGTTTATTGAAAACGATCATTATGATGTCGGGAGAATTGGAATTTGAAGATATTTTTTATGATGATAAAGAAAGAATATTTTACCCGGGCACTGCGCATGTATTCTTTTTAGCTTTTGTTTTACTTGTCACTGTTATTCTAACGAACTTAATGGTAGGTTTAGCTGTTAGTGATATACAAGGGCTACAGCAAAGCGCAGGACTTGATCATCTGGTACGACAAGCAAAACTGGTAGCGCATTTAGAGAGTATGCTATTTTCACAACTACTTCATTACGATTATTGCATTTTAAAGAAACTGTTGGCGTTCTTTTACCGTTGCGCCTTGCTACTCACGTCGAACTATCACTGGGCCATTTACATACGGCCAAATGATCCGCGCGAGGTAAAAATCCCGAAAGAACTAATCCAGAATATTTATCAGCTAGTAGTTGCGAGAAAGGAAAAACCAAAATACCGAGGCAGGAAATTTGCGAAATCTTCCTTACAGAAAACGGCAAATGGTAAAAACACATCGAGTCTATCAATCAACAAATCCGAATCCGGATTTAGAATCTACGCACGAATGAACTCGAATACGAATAATTCTGTTGAAAACTTGGCAAATTTAAAATCACAAGTTGCTAATCTTTCAGATGAGTTGAAAGAATATAATACACTAATTCAACAAAAATTAAACCAGCTGACGTTAAATATTAACTCGGTTAAGAAATAATTTTTTTAATGCATGTGATGATATTTTTGTTGATGTTATTATATTTTTAAATATTTATACTTAAAGTATTATCACAAAAATTATAACATCATCATACATATTATACATTAATGACATTGAATTTACTGTTTCATATTTGTTGAATTAGTTCTATTGCATTTACAATGGTATTATTAGTCTGTATTTATTTCTATTTATTATTAATGTAATTATATTCAATAAAGTATCGTTACTTACCAATAAATTACAAGTATATGAATCACCATTTTCCATAAATACTTCCACGGTATTATCTAATTCGTTGGGTAATTTGTAATCCTTAATTTTGGCTTCATTCACAACAGTTACATTTGGTATATCTTTCACAATTTTTGTTACCGAAGAAAGTAACAAATCGTTTTCAACAATATATGCAACTGTTTCTACCAAATTGTCATGTTCAAATGTGATCATTGCATCGGAACATGCGTCCCAAACCTTGAATAGAATGTTGTATTACTTGAAAATAATAAATAAGTTGGCACTGAAATATACCTGCATTTTTTTAACTGTCCCATAACGCCCTCGAGCTATGTGATTCCATGCACCAATAGAATTAAGTAATTTTTGCGTACTAGGTGTTAGTGCAACTACCCTGTTGCTATATTTATCCGTTAAAGTCCACTTAAACTCTTTGCTGCCTTCTAACAACAGTATTTTCTTATCTGATAGCTGTGTTTTCTTTCCTAAATCAAGACATAACATGACACATAACCTCAAAATGTAACATTGAAATGAATAATTTCGGTATATGCTGCATTAAATATGATCTGTTTGTCAAATTACCTAAAGTACATGCTAATGTTGTTCCAACCATTCCTCCGCCAGCAACAATAACATCGTAATGACATTTTGACACTTCTTTAGAATATAATCGAATTACTGACTGTTTTACAGTTGTCACCGATAATGACAATCCACGAGTAGTTAGAAAATACATCTTCAACACTGTGCTTATATCAGAAAAATTGATAAAAGGATAAAACTATACGTTAATAGATATTTTGCGTATTATAAAACTGAACCTTAGAATTCACCAAATGTCAACGAATGTCATGGAGAGATACTGATTTTAGTCGGATCTATAACTTAAGTGTTGCGAATGAAATTGTCATGATTAAAAATGCGTTTACAAGTTTAATAAAATATTTAAAATAGATTTTTTATTAATAAAATAATGTTTTATATATTTGACATTTACACCTGAATAATGTAACATAGTTGTAACATTAATTTCATTAATTATAATAATAATTATATAGTAATTAGTCAACGTTTTATGTAATTTGGACCACTATGCAATAGATAATATTTAAAACGAAAAGGTAAACAAATATTGAATTCATTGAACTTTCGTGACCTTATTTTCTGTTACTGTTTGCGCATGTTTCAAAAGACATAAAATGTTATAGCGCTGCAAATGAGTAAATAACGGGAAATACACAGCTTAACAACAACCGTTGTAGTAGTGAGTGGTTTATATCGATTCAGGCGTTACTATGGAAATACGAATGCATATTCTCCAAACACGATAAACAGATCTGTATGGTGCAATGTCTCGACATACAAGTGCAGTGTTTAATCACTCTTGTTTGAAAGTGCCCGTTAATCCAGTAAACAAACTACCAGCGCCAACATACGAGCAAAAATACATAAACCAACTGCAGAATCAAGCACTCAAATACAGTTCCGGTGTAAACAGTGACCGCGAGGACACGAAACAGGAAATGAAAACTAAAAAACCAGCTCGGAAAGAAACAGTGGAATCACTTATTGATTTTTACGACAGCATACCGGACTACAGTGACATTAATCATTTATCTAATCAAGAATTTTACAGGCGAATCGAAAACTTGAAAGCAAAACAAAAGAGTTACTATGAATATTTGGATACGGAATACAATATTGATAGTAAAGTTGACAATTTCGTTGAGGATTATAAAAAACAAGCAAGCGGTGAACGTAATTTGTCTAGAAAAAGTGATCATTCGAAAACTATTGTTAAATCTTGGGAAAACTATAATCGACGTAGAGAAACACCGGAAACTGAGTCCGTTTTATCGTACGGGAAAGAGATACTCGCGGCGCCACCGTCTAGGCGTTCTGTCCGAATTGAAAGTCCAAAATCGGACATTGTATCGAAATGTAGCGATCGAGATTTGAATTCACGGAATTCAAATGTTCCGAAACGAAATGTCTCGTCCGCTGGTTCGAAAGATTCGAACAAGTCGGCTTATTCTGCTGTTGACAATATGTGGGACGATTATGAGATCAAAGAATATTGTGACAAATCAGATGACATATTAAATTCAGAAAGAAATACTATGTGTGCCACAAGAAGTTTGCCGGGTAGTCCAGTCAAAAACAAACAAACAGTTGCTTGGAAAGATTGTGGCATTACAATTCCTAAACCATTTCAAATGACAGTTAGGTATCCGATAAATATAATATTGTACACTAAATGCAAATAGTTGATACATGTTTTCTTTCTAGAGATGAAGAGGATCGCATTGTTAATGAAATCATTGCTAAAAATTCCACACCCATTGAGGAAAAACCTGAAATGTTCAGAGCACATCCTGTTCCAGTTGAATCCAAGATACCACTGTTTGATAAAATTATGGAGGATCAAGAGATACGGTGAAAGGAGCACTAGAAAATTCGTTTTAATTTTTTTTCTGTTAATGTCTGTATTTATTTGCTATATAATAAGTTTATTTAATTTTTGCATATTTGCTTAAATAGGTAAAGCATTAAGCAACATGTGCACCTATTGGTAGTTCGGTACACAAAAAGGTAAAAGTTGTTTGAAATATTTTTCACATTGTTATTTTTCGCAATATTGAATTACATTTAGTTGAATACAATTTTTGAAAGGCACAAATTCAACTAGAAACTAAATAATACAAAAGTATGTTTGAAAACAAATAAATTTTCATTTTCAAACAAAATAATGACAATTCGCGTACATTATTATTAAATAGGCAACCCGCGTTACATATAAGCTATGCGCTTTGCAGTAACTAGCAATATAGTTTTGATGGTAATTTGTATGTTCTGCACAACTCATGTTTACAGGCGTCAAATAGTAAAGCACCGAAGTAAAGAAACTTTAAAATCTCAAATGAAACCTTTCTCCTTCACGAAACGAGAAGAAGAGATCCAAGCATTAACGAGACGCTTTTCAAAATCATCTCCACAGTTATGTCCACAGCTATATGCTACACTTGATGAGCCAGAATTACAGATTAAACCTTTCCGCGCTAAACCAGTACCGAAGAATTTGTTTAGCAACTACATTTATAGAAAAATGCATGAAGATGAATTCTACAGGTTTATTAACTACATTTAAACACAGATTGTGTGCGCGTTATACATTAATTATAATTGTGACAGAGCGTTGAAGAAAAAGGTTCGTGCAGAAGAATTGCTGAGAGCATCATCATTACCTCCATCAATGGCTGCAAGAGAAAAAACGTACAAAAAACCAGCAATATGTCCACGATCCATGCGAGAATATGATGTACATGTAGATCGAGATGATGATTCAAAGAAATCAACACAACGAATACCCAATTATCATTCGCAGCATGAACAATTAGAGCTGGAACTTGAGAATTTGAAGAACGATTTCATAACTACAACTCCACGTCCGTTCAAATTTGAAACGGCAAAACGTCATGAAAAGAAACGAGCAAGAAGTGTACTAATGCTATATTTTAATAATTAACATATAGAATATGAATTGTATATTTTGTTTCAGGCTAAGAAATGTTACCGGGCAAGTGAATACGAGAATATGGACGACAAAAGGGCACAGTCAGCTTTGGAACTGCAGTCGGTTAACAGATCGAATTTAGCTGCAGTTTTGCGAATACAATCAGCAAGGTATTTACCAGTATTTACTATGTTGCACGATATGACAATGTGGTAGAGTCTAATGACTATTATATTCATGACATTTCATATAAGATAAAAATCAAATTGTATCACGGTTCCACACATTTCATGCAGGATGTGGAAAACGGAATTCATAGAAGAGTTTATGTAGATTAAATACTGTTGTAATTTTTGAAGACTTACTGACCTTTCATCAATGCCTACACCCAGGAAACGGATGGAAATGGACATGTGCAGAAGGCTGGAGGAACAGAAGTTGAAAGAGGAAGCCCGCTGGAGGGAGAAGGTGATGCGACAGAAGCCCGTTTGGCAGGTACTCAACTTCAGTCACGAGGAGGACCTGGCCATGCGTCTGCAGATGCGCAGAGATGAAGAACGGCTCAGGGAGGAGGAACATCAGCATCATATGGAACTCATGTTAGGACGTGTCCAACAGCTGCCAACATTGTTTGAGAGACAATCATATGTAGGTCATTTACTTTCGATATAGTTAGATGTACGAATATATAACTGAAGTATATTACACTTTTAGGAGTAATATTTATTAGATACTATTTCATTACGTGTTCTAGATTAAAACACCAAAAACTAAAAAGGAATTGATACAAACATTATACAACGAAATGAACTACTCGCCGCATTTGAACGAATGCGAACCAAATGATTGGGAGAAATTGGAACAAGTTATTTACAACAACAACAAAATCCAAACACAAGCCTCGGATAAAAGTGACGATGAAGAAAAAGGTAAATGCGACAGTGTTGACTAATAGAACAACAATATGAAGCATAAAAGGCAATGCATATACCCAACTGGTCTATGACCTAATGAACACTAATCCAAATGTGAAATTAATTATGAAATTACCTAATACTTATCCTTTCAAGAAGATGAATTAAAGAATTATATAGTATTTATAATTTGACTGCACAATGGCAGTGAGCAAATGAACTTATAACGTTATATGTATAAATAAAATATTTGAACTAAATATTTAAACGAATTTTAAAGCGGATTTAATTTTAAATTTACGAATGCGTATAATTAGAATGAATTTTGAAATATATAATGTATATTTATAAAATCATATTCATGTATTGTCATTTCATTCGTAACAAAATTATTCATATTTTACAATTTACAAGATATAATTGTATCTTGCACTATCAAGGTATTCTAGATAAACATTAAACCGCCAAATGAGGATATTTTGCATTATATTGTGATAATATTTACCAACTGGTTTTCCTTACAGTAACGGTAAGAATATTTTTTCTTCTCTTACTTGATCTATGTGTAAGCACAAATATTTAAATAGACATATTTCCCTGTTAATGTTGACTGGTTTATCATTGCAAGTATACAATGATATCATAAATTTCAGTTGAAAAGAATTCTTACTCTCCTGCGCACTGTACCTGCCAATAATATTCATAAATTGTGTATAATATCACATAATATTATACAATACCTTGTAATACACTTACCATCAGAAAAATAATTAAAATATAATTATTCTTTTCCGAATTTTTCTATTACTAACAACAAATAGTTCTGTAACATTTGATACAATAAAACTCAAGGGTAATATGAAAATGACTTGGTTTTATTAACAACTACAGTTAGTGTAAAATATATAAATAAAATAGTAAATAAATATGGCGCGCGGTTTATTCCTCTATCGTATCTAGAATCCAGTCTAGATACTTGTCCACTCTTGTGAATACCGAGGGTATGTTGACAGTGCCGCAAGTGTCGTAGGATTTGAAGGATACTACGCCCAGTTGGGTGAACTTTACATCTGGTGGTTCGGCGACAATATCTAAGAGAGGCCCCCCGCTGTCGCCACGACAAACTTCTGTCAAGTTTTCGCCAGTGGCACAGATCTGACGTACGTTGACTGGTTTAACTTTCGATGGAAGAACTTCATTGCACTTGTCAAGTTCCCAAGTTCGTATTCGTGCATGCTGTAGCACATTAGCACTGAACGGAGCTAAATATAACATAAATTATTATTATCTTAATATTACGTACTTACTTAAATAATAACTTAGGCCGCTATGCACGACAACTGATTTAAGATTCATGCAAACAATAGTAAGATAAAAAGAACTTACATTCAAACGTTTTTCCCCAACCAGCAATAGTTAATGACTTGTTTCTTAAATAATTTTCATTGAGTTGCATTTTCAGTGGCAGACATACGGGCTGTATGAAATCTGTAAAATATATAATACTGCAATGAACACATGTTATTAAACATGGGAAACCCTAAACCTAAAGCAAATGTGAAATATAATTGAAATGAGACAAATGCTAGGAAATCCCGGTATTATTTTATTATGTGCAGATGATTTGAATTAATTATTATTGAATAACTCACCGGTATATTTGGGTATTACTTGTTCTAGCCGCAACAATGCAATATCGTGCCGTAAACTTGTACTGTTATACTTCCAATGTGGTATTACTTTATTGACTTTCATAATTAGTGGTTCATCGGCACACACCTCGGTACCAACATCCGGTACACAGTCGATTTTCGTCAGTAAATTTAATTCGCCCAGTTTGACAAGTTCTCTGAAATATTATTTTTATTTATAGTACTTTACTAAATATTATTATACTCTTTATTTAGCCATGAATACTTACAATTTCATACCTGGATTCATAGTACAATGGGCTGCTGTTAATATGTACTTTTCGTTAATTATAGTTCCACCGCATAAATATGTGGGAACAGGCAGGTTTGGTGCTGGAAAAATAAAGTGAAAAATACATTACACAAATTCTAATTTTGTTATATATATTTTAAATTAGCAGGTTTGTCAAAATTGTGTTCATAATATAAATAGTGGTTACTTAAATACACTTATTCCACCTCTGATATGGTATACCGACCGGCAAAAGTTTTACAGTAGAATACTGTAAGCTCAGTACGACTATCGGGATTTATTCTTGAGATCAGTAGTGAACAGGGTTACAATTTTATTTGGGTCTTATTAGCTATTGAAATATTTCAAAGAATTTGTATTGTTCGGATTTAGCACCCCCAATAAACTAATTATTACAAGTCAGGAATATTAAAGTGGAAGACACTATATTTATGTGCATATGTGCAGGTAAAGTTGGATGTAAGTCAGTGAATGTTCAGCTAATGATTATTATTTACATACTGTATTATCTTAGAACAATTGATGATTAATATTGGTAATTTATGTGTAAAACCCCCGATGATTCTTCATGGAATAATATATAAATATTCATTATAGCATCATACACTGTAACATGTACAATGATCTTTATAAAATAACCTTGACCTTCTTCAGATATGTAAGTGTGAATTCTTACAATATAAATTGCACATGTTTACTAATTCAAATAAAATTACTAGTTTCAATAATCTTCTAATTGATATTTAACATATTTGTATAATTATCATATATAAATGTTATTGTTTGCAGTTTATTAACATATATTCAAGAATGTCAAATTAGTGTATAATTATCGAAAAGAAGAGACTATTTCCTTCCTTTAGTTATCAGCTTTATATACGAATGTAAATTTCATTCAAAACCGCATGTTTATCTGGCGTTACTCGTTGCATGGCTATTTTCCAAGGATAGCAACAACGACAATTCTGTTCACATTGGCAAGAAAAAAGACCGCTATGATTTTATAAAACGTACACAAAGACGCACTAATAATGACCCTGAATATATTTGCCAAAGGATGTAATAAATTTTATAGTCATTTACTAATTTATGCCTCATTTCCAATGATAAACATCATGATCACATACGATTAATAATAATATATTATATATGAAGATAAAATGATATGTAAATTGTTTTAAGGAAAATTTATTACCTGATGTCATATTCAGATAATTTCTCAGAATTTCGTTCATTTAAGAAATTAATATTCGTTGACGTTTAATGAAAGATAAGCTTATCTATTTCGATATGTTTCATTTACTAGTGGTTAGTGTAGGCAGGATGCCTTATAAGGGAATCCTCAGCTTTTTGCGGAAACTGTTACATAATGGTGACCACTAAATCCTGTCTATTTAGAATGTGTTTATTGTCATATGTGAATCAATATAATAATTGCATGAGAATCCCTAACAATTTTGACCGAAATATGAAAATATTGCATAGAATATTAAAATTATTTATTTATAAACACGTTTGTGGAAAACAATCTTACACAGTCCAGGGTAAATTTCATTACTCCACATTGAAACAATTTTACTTACATGTGTATCCTATCAGAGCCATCCATGGAAACTGTCCGATCGTTGCATTGTCGCCATTTGCTATTCTGTCTTGTCCCGGTGTCAGACCACATTTCGTCGGTAAAAGTGCTATCTTTGATTGTCTTGTTGCAGTAGACACTTCCGTGAAGTTATCCACCTTGGATAAACAACATACACGATCGTTGTCGCCACAACCGTAGGCAAAATCTAAGTTCCTATGTCCCTCGCATTCGGATATTGGCAAACATTCAAGTCCAATCATACAGCCATTGTCTTCCTTTTCTTTTGCCCCACCTGTAACTATGAAAAAAATATATATATTTAATACTATGATATCAAATGTAACATATTACTATATGCCTAATGGCATGATATGGATATTATGGAATTATAATTTCAGAAGAAATAATCAATTTTGCTATATTATAATATAGTTTATTTTTTACTGGAAATACTCTTTCTGAGACGTAACTATTATTGCCATTTAACTAATATAAATATTTTCAAATTATTTAAAAAGCAATATTCAAGATAATAACTAATATGACTAAATAAGGAAACAGGCTTGTTATGTTACAATATTTCATGAAAATACCATATACTTTACTAGATTAATTAGTTATCACTATATAATTTCTTAAATCTTAAGTCATCACTAACTGTTCCTTACAACTTCCTTTTACTTTATATCGTGCGGTTTCTTTAAATGTCTTTTTTTGAATTAAACATCTAATGATAAAACAATTTTATAAAAAAATTTAATTTTTTTAATTAAATGTCATTTTTCTGACTCATCTTTGCCTATACCGAGGAGCCTACACACTATTTTATCAGCTGTTAAGTGATCATTAGCATATTTTCAAAATTCATCATCTGTTGAATTTTACATAGCACAAAAACGACGGTGTATTTTGTTCGGAAAACCAATTAAACTGGTGATGTTGGTGAGTTAATATCTCTTGGAGTGTTAAACATTTAAGCCATTTATGTTTAATATTCATATTTAACGGGAATATTTTCCTCATTTATCGATACACATCAGTTTCTACCCATGATGATACACATACCGCACTATTATATTACATCGCACTGTACTTAGAAATTGAAACACGGAATAATTAATATAAAATTGTCAAATAAATAGTAATAATAACAAAAACTGTACACCATTACACTTTTAATCGAGAAGGTCGAAAATATGTTATTTGAAATATTTGATTGTGAATTAAATATTTTATTATAAATTCATTTAGTTGATCTGTGCATTTATAAAACACATACAAAGTTAATTGTTATTTATGTAAATTACATGTATGTAATAAATAATATGTTTCTGGCAAGATAATTATTTAATAGATTCTCTTGCTAATTACGTTTTCTACATTACAACAATGCCAAGCAAAAAAATAATGATTATATATAAAATTATTATCTTATTATTATACTTATCTTAGTCATTTTATTCACACTGTGGTACGCAAACAAATACATATAATACATAAACATTCCGGTATCAACATATTAAAACCTAACAAACAACTTCTGATAAATAAATATTCGAAATTTCCTTGGAAACCTGTGATTGTGTATGTGTACTAATATGAATATAATTACCTGCAACGCTGATCACCACAATAGCAATGACAGCAAGCAATACTACAGCCATCACTAAGTATAAACACCGGTACCTTGAACCGCGCTTTTGCGACTGTCGTCTTTCTCCCATCTTATTTACGTTTACCTGTGCACTGGTCAATTTAAACAAACAACGCATGCGTGAATAACTACTACACTGCCAAACAGGTGAAACAGTCTTTGAACTGTCAGTTGTTAGCTGTGCAGTTCATCCGCGACCACGACGGAACAACCGAGACTTAACAACTGAACGTAGCTTTGATAAAATCTGAACTATTACGAACTATATAAGATTCGTTTGGTTACTATACTTCCCCACCGGATGTCGGTGACGAATGATTCAGCGGTCTATTCTATCAGACCAAACAAACATGAATGACACCAAGAATGCACGCAGTTTTCCTTGTGCAGCTTACTGTGATTAACACACATTTGTGTTTGTATAAACTTGCAGCTGGTTTTCGTAACTACACTTGCATTTCAACACATGTTTTTGACGACTATTTTGAGTTGGCGAATTTTAGACGGTTTTCCTCATATGACGTCATGTCTTCTCACTTGAATAATTAAGTGTGAATGACGGAGTGCACAGCTGTATTAATAGATGATTGGTAGAGCTGTTGTCGATTTTTATTTAGTATTCAAATGACATGTTTAATCATGATTTTGCACTATTGCTTAATAAATAAGCTAAAATTGAAACGAATTATCCTAGAAGGACAAAAATATGACGAATTGAAGCATTAATTTATACTTTCTTTCTATAATATCTTATTATAGATTATTTAAATTATTATTAATAATATTTCTTTAAAAAATAGCAGTGTGGCATCAATACTGTTCTTCTAATTGATCCGTGCCTGACAGTGAAATTATTGATAAATTGTACTTCTATATGATAACACTATACCTTTTAATGTAATAATCCCATTGTAAGTTTTTCCATTACTACCAACATATAACTCCCTAACATACATTTGATACAATAAAACGAAACGATAATATGAAAATGACTTGGTTTTATTAACAACTACAGTTAGTGTAAAATATATAAATTAAATAGTAAATAAATGTAAAAAACATAAATAAATATTAAATAAATATGGCGTGTGATTTATTCTTCTATGGTGTCTAGAATCCAGTCCAGATACCTGTCGACTCGTGTGAATACCGAGGGTGTTCGGACAGTGCCGCAATGCTTATCGAATTTGAAGGATACTACGCCTAGTTGAGTGAACTTTACATCTGGTGGTTCGGCGACGATGTCTAATAGAGGCCCGCCACTGTCAACATAACATGCTTCTGTCAAGTTTTCGCCAGTTGCACAGATTTGAAATTCGTCGATTGGTAGAACTGGCATTGGTTTCAGTGGAAGAACAGCTTCATTGCACTTGTCAAGTTCCCAAGTTTGTATTCGTGCATGCTGTAGCACATCAGCATGGAACGTAGCTAAATACAACAAAATAAATTAATATTATCTTAATACTAGGTACTTAGCAAAAAATAACAATAGTAAGATAAAAAAAAACTTACATCCGAACGTGTTTCCCCATCCAGCAATAGTTAATGACTTGTTTCTCAAATAATCTCCATCGAGTTTCATTTTCAGTGGCAGGCATACGGGCTGTATGAAATCTGTAAAATATACAATGCTGTAATGAACACATGTTATTGAATATGGGAAACCCTAAACCTAATGCAAATGTGAAATATATATGAAATAAGATAAATGCTAGGAAATCCCGGTATTATGCTATTATGTGCAGATGATTTGAGTTAATTATTATTCAAGACTCACCGGTATATTTGGGTATTTCCTGTTCGAGTCGCAACAATGCAATATCGTGCCGTAAACTTGTACTGTTATACTTCCAATGTGGTATTACTTTACTGACTTTCATAATTAGAGGTTCATCGGCACACACCTCGGTATCAAGAAAGGGTTCACAGTCGATTTTCGTCAGCAAATTTAATTCGCCCAGAATGACAAGTTCTCTGAAATATTAATTTTATTTATAATATTTTACTAAATACTATTATACTCTTTATATAGCCATGAATACTTACAATTTCATACCTGGATTCATAGTACAATGAGCCGCTGTTAATATGTACTTTTTGTTAATTATAGTTCCGCCGCAAAAGTACGAAGGAACTGGCTGGCTTGGTGCTGGAAAAAAAGGGTGAAAATAAATACATAAATTCATATTTGTGTGCATTTGCTTGTGCTTAAACTTGGATGTGAATGTTATCGTTTATCATATATTATTTTCACATTGTATTTTCTTGGGACATTTGATGAAGATTAATATCGGAAATTTATGTGTAAACCCCCGATGACTCTACATGGAATAAATAAATTATACACTACGTATGACATGTATGTCTTTATACAATGTCCTTGACTCTCTTCACATATGTACGTGCAAGTACTGACAATATAAATTTCACATACGTTTACTAATTCAAAAAAAAATTAATAGTATCAATAATCTTCTAATTGATATTTAATATATTTATATAATTATCATATATAAATCTTATTGCTTGCAATTTATTAACACATATTCAATAATTGTGAATTAGTGTATAATTACCAAAAGGAAGAATCTATTTCCTTCCTTTGGTTATCAGCTTTATATACGAGTCTAAAATGTTTCATTCAAAACCGCATATTTATCTGTCGTTATCCGTTGCATAGCTATTTTCCAAGGATAGCAACAACGACAATTCTGTTCACATTGGCAAGAAAAAAGACTGCTATGATTTTATAAAACGTACACAAAGACGCACTAATAATCACCCAGAATATATTTGGCGATGGGTGTGACCAATTTTATAGGATACTGTTAATTTATACTTAACTCTCAATGATAAACATACGCGATTAGTAATAAAATAATTATTTGCTATATATAAAGATAAAATGATAGGTTAATTATTTTAAGGAAAATGTATTTAGATATTTTCTCAGAATTTCGTTAATATAAGAAATGAATATTCGTTATCAAATTGTTGACGTTAAATGAAGATAAACTTATCTATTTCGATATGTTTCATTACTAATGGTAGTGGTTAGTGTAGAAAGGATGCCTTGTAAAGGAATCCTCAGTTTTTTGCGGAAAGTGCCACATAATCTTGACCACTAAATTCTGTCTATTTAGAATTTGTTTATTGTCATATGCGAATCAATATAACCATTGTATGAGAATCTCTAACTATTTTGTCCAAACTATGAAAATATTTATTAACAATCTTACACAGTGTGAATTTTATTACTCCACAATTAAAAACATATGATACTTACATCTGTATCCTCCTATCAAAGCCATCCATGGAAATTGTCCGATCGATGCATTTTTGCCATTCGCTATTTTTTCTTGTCCCGGATTCAGACCACATTTCGTCGGTAACAGTGCTAGCTTTATTTGCCTTGTTTCAGTAGACACTTCCGTGACGTTATTAATTTCTTGTTCTTTTTCCCCGTCTGTAACTATGAAAAAAAAAGAAAATGTAATAAAAACTAAATCTAGTATAAATATGGCATTAGGTATGATGTGCATGTTATGGAATTAGAATTTCGAAAAGTGATATTATTTATTATATATTTTGCTATGTTATAACAGAGTTATTTTTCATTTAATTATTATGTATACATATTTTCAAGTAAAATAAAAATCATATTCGTGATAATACTAACTAACTATTAGTATGAGTATTTAAATAAGGAAACCGGAATATTACCACAATATTTCATGAAAATAACTTATACTTAACAAGAATTTAACCTTAGATTAATTAGTCATATTCATATCATTATCTAATTTCCTAAATATTAGTCATATAACTAATTGTTCCGTATAACTTCCTTTCTAGTTTATATCTTGTGGTTTCCTTAAATGTCATTTTTTACTTAAATATTTATTGACAGGACAGTTTTGATAAACAAATTTAATTTTTTTAGTTAAACTCATCCGTGCCTATACTGAGAGGCTCACTCATTATTTTATGAGCTGTTAAGTAATTATTAACATATTTTCAAAATTCAACATTTGTTGAATTAGATTGTTGGATCGGTCACGCAATTGTTATTTGAAACAATTAATTGTGATTTAAATATTTTATTATAAATTCATTTAGTTGTTTATGCACTTATAAAACTCATTCAAAATTAATTGTTGTTTATGTGAATTATATAATATACGTTTAACATGGTTCTATCAAGATAATTATTTAATAGATTCTCATGCTAATTACGTTCTCTACAGTACAACAATGCCAAGTAAATACATAATATGATTATTAAAAAATTATTATTTTATTAAAAATTTTATTATTATGTTTATCTTAATGTTATCATTTGTGTTCACATTGTGGTACGCAAACAAATACATCTGGTACCCAGACATTCTGGGATCAACATTAAAACATAACAAGCAGAATCTGATAATAAAATATTCGAAATTTCCTTAGAAACATATGATTGTGTATGTGTACTAACATGAATATAATTACCTGCAAAGCAGATCAGTGCAATGGCAATGATGAAAAACACTATTCCAGCCGTCACTAAGTATAAACACCGGTACCTTGAACCGCGAGTTTGGAACTGCCGTCGTTCTCCCATCTTATTGCGCATGCGTAATATAACTACTATATGTACTCCCAATGAATTGAGAACAGTCTTTGAATTATCACGTGTTAGTTGGTGTTAGTTGTGTAGTTCATCGGCGACAACGACAGAATGACACCCACTTCACAATTGAACGTTTCTTTGATAAAATATGAACTATTATTAACTATAAAGATTCGCGTGGTTACTAGACTGTAGTGGGGAGTACCTATAGTATAGGTACTCCCCACCGGATGACGCTAACGAATGATTCAGCGGTCTTTTTTAACAAACAATTGTAAAAGACCCCGAACCTGTTTTCGTAACTACACTTGAATTTCAAGACGTTATTTTTTTTACTTTTGTGAGATGGTGAATTTTAGACTGTTTTTCCTCATATGAAGTCACGTCTTCTCACTTGAATAAATAAATTGTAAATGACGGAGTGCATATAAATGATTGGAAGACCTGAAGGGGATTTTTGTTTAGTATGTACTTCAAATGACATGTTCAAACATGTTTTTGTACTATTACATATCAAATCAACTGAAATTTAAACGAAATATATTACAATGATCAAAAGTATTAGGAATTGAAACATACATTTATGTAAAATATTTAATGTCAGATTGGATGTAAATATATTTTTCTAAGAAAATAGCAATGTGTCATCATCTGTCATGACTCGTGATGGTATTGAATTTTAACTCAGGATTCCCCGATAGAAGCTCTGCTCTCGCAGCTCGTCAGATTTCTCCACTAGTCAGGAATTTCTTAAGTTTTGTATCCAACTTTTTAAATTCCCTGTTTACACAGAAACATTTGTTTAGCAAATTAATATGTGTCTCACGAATATTATATGTAGTTTATAGAAATGCAATAGCATGTGCCTACCAAATAAAGATGACTCAGATTAACAGTGAGAGATTTAATTTTTTCAGATTTGCGTTGAATTTTTACATGTTTGAATTTTCAAGTCCGAGAATGCCCGAGGATGCAGACCACAGTGTCCGAGGCGGGAATCGAACTCGCATATATTTATCTAACCACGCAGCCGTATACATAGGCAACCATACACACATACTTGTAGAACAAGTTGTTGATGGCTTAGCAAGAAAGTGATCATTTGCAAATATATTGAGGAAGGGAGAACGTGCGATCTACTGAGAAACGAAGACAGATAATCAAATATCTATCGCATTATTTGTGGTGGATGTTACTTTCGATAGCAAGAAAATGTATTATTAAGGAACGAGTAGTCTGTTAATTGTAAATAAAATAAAAATATATTGTAATATGCCAGTACGTATAAATAGTTCATACAGTCATGATTTAATTAAGTTTCATTATGGTTTCATATTGTCTAGGATCCAATCCATATAATAGGCGACTTTGGTGTAGACCACTGGCTGATTGGTTACCCCGCAGGATTGCGGACCGAAGGACACAATGCCATACTGCACGAATCTGGCATCGTTATGTAAACGGCCCATTTGTTTCAAGGGACCGCCACTGTCACCCGGGCAGGAATCCTTGCCAGGAGTACCACCTGCGCACAATTTCTGGGGACCGATATTCACTGGTGTAGTTGTCTGATTGTACTGTTGTTGACAGATTTCTTGTGAGATAACTGGTAATTCCACTTTTAACAGTTCCGAACTTATATAACCTGATACAGATTTAACCACATAATGAGTTAACCTAACTATTTCTATATTGTCATACATTGACTGTGCATATTACCTGTTTCTGTGACACCCCAACCAGCAACGATACCATTCTTTCCCACTAACGATTCTGTTCTAAGTGGACCAGTCGGAAGGCAGATAGTTTTAACGGTATCTGAAACAAAGTACATTATAAATGTAAAAGGTTTATTAGTTGGGAAAGGCAATCCCGCAATACAGAAGTGTAATATTGGTCACAAAACACAATTTCAACTATGTATATGTTTTTACTTTCTTTTATTTTCCAGTCAATTTTATTCCATTTTTTTCTGGGATATGAAGACCATAAAAGAACTAGAAAACCCATGCCTGTAGCTCGTTGACGTGTGTTAATCTGAATATATCACAAATTATTATTTATCTAAATACACTTTTAAAATCCTTGATCGCAAATAAAAAAAAAAAATTAAAAAGACAGAAGCTAGGTTTATAATTTTAAAATGTATTTTCTCCAATGACCTTACATAATTTCTAATAAATAAATTTAAAATGCAGTTTTTAATTCTGAACAACTTTGTTATTTACACTTTTGCTCTAAAATGTATCGTTGGGATGTAATCATATTTTTTCTAAATTTATATGTCAATTCCCTGTCCTAGATCTCTTGTGATAACCGGTATGTACTTACCGACATTCATGTTGACAAGACCGCTAAGTCTCAACAAGCCGATATCATTTTCCATTGTTGTCGGATTGTAGTTCGGATGAGGGATGATTTGTGCTATTGTGTAATCCTGCACTGCCGCTGCACAATCATTCGTATTTATCGCATCACAATCCTTATCGGTTGCAATGTTATGTTCACCAACACGCACACCAGCCCTGAAATCATTGAAAACAAACCTAGCACACAATGACGATAAATGAATATATAAATTAATACACAAACAATTGTGATTTATGATCCGAAATCAATCTGCAACTAATCCGAATGTACAGTATTCTCAATAATACTGCCTTTATTGTAAGTATAACGAGTACAAAAAGGTACTCTATAAACCAATCAAATACATTTATACTTACAGTGTGTTCGTTTGTAAGTTGCTGATGCAATGGGCCGCTGTCAAAATGTACTTGTCACTGATAATTGTTCCACCACAGTGAAAATCTAATCCGGTCTCTGGTAACAATCAATGCCATTAATTATTATTAAACAGAAGCACAAGTAAATACACGTTCGATATAGTACTCGTCCTGAACCACAAAATATTCTGGCAAATTAAATTAACATAATATCTGAAGAAAATTTATTCAGAATTATAGATATTGATGCTTAGAATTTGTTTTCATAAAAATGGATCCACTTAATATTATTTTATGTTATATGTCTTGCAATGCACAGTGTTTTATTGTAAACAATAAATGCAAAGTTTTGTGCAATTGCTGTATTTAATCTCAGCAAAACAATAAACAAAATTACATCCTTGAACATAAAAAAAAAGTTGTACATTCTGAATATAGATGCAAATATACTATTATGGCTAAAAGGCTAGGCAATTTAAAGCGTGTACAAGACACAGCCTTGAATTTTATAACTCGATTTGTGACGTCGAGAATTCGTTTAAATAGTTCAAGTACTACATTGTCAGATTTTACTTAAATATTCTAGTAAAATAGAAGCCACCAAAAGAAAGCTTACAATTCTTTTGGAACAATTGAATACTAAAATCAATAATAGTAATTTATGTGCTGCATATTACTCTTGTAATGAATACATATCTTCTCATTGAACAATACTGAGGTCAATTTAGTTAAAACTAATTAAATTTTATACTAACTTGTATTGTAAGCAATGAGTGCCATCCACGGGAACTCAAACGGTGATGTTTTGTTTCCACCGTAGATTTTGTCAACAAAAATCGGTCCGCATCGTCTCGAATTGATCATCTTGATGTTCCTGTGGTTCGAAACATCGGGTGGTCGTTCTGGTGTGGTGATTCGTGGTGGTGTAGAGGCAAGTGTAGATGTTGTATCCAGTGGACAACATACCTTAGGCCTCGTTCCGGCGAATCCACAATTGTAAGCCTTCAGTAAATGGACTGTAGGCGCCGGTAGAGGTCGTGGTGCGCTTTCTAACGATTCTATAATGTACTTGCACCTTGTGATTTCGATACAGGTACCGGAGACACCGTTCGGTGTTTTGCAGCTGCCTTTATCGCTATCTGTTCTCCATTCTGCAACTATATGATTATAAATAAAGCTTCTAATTCATTCATACAAACAAATCTAACATAAACAGAGAAATGCGTACATTATATTTGGTTGTGTGAATAACATCTCGACAACAACAGTCATGATTTTTTGTGACGATAATGAAGAAACAATTAATTTATAACGACGCTAAATACTCAAAACTAGATTGGATACAGACACTCATACCTGTAGCTCATCGACGTATGTTCATGCCTAGATAAATCACAATAAATTAATATTCACTGAAATGCACTGCTTTACACATTTTTAAAAATATAACAAAAGTAGTAAAACAAAGTAATTTTATTTATATATAACACAGTTGTCTAATACTCTAATAGACATAAATGTATATAGAAATTCAAAATATATTTTAAAAATTTCAATTGCAAATGTTATGGTAGTTATATCTATATTTATATCATTTGGCGATATCAGGTATTAAAAACTATGTTATATTAAAGAATAAAGAAAATAGTAATATTAAAAATGAGAATCCTGGAATTAAAATTACTAATATAGAACATTAAAAAATATGTTTAACTGTTTCACATGTATTTAATTTAGCATAGAAATATTTTACAGATTGAGCGCAAATATTGTTTTCAGTCATGACTGGTAATGCTTGAAGTATATATACAGTTACTATTTTGCCAATGTCATCCCAGTAAATACATATTTCAAATATCAAAACATTTACTACCGAAATGATTGAACAATAATTTTAAACGAGAATGTTTTCCGCTTACCATCGTCCGAAAATACGATATCACTTTCTAACCTAACAAACTTGAGAATGAGAAAAAAGGTAAATAAATAACACAGTCTTGACATTGCGTTGACAAACATATAGTTATTCATCGGTTAAATAGTTGATTCATCACTGAGTAACTTGTAATAAAGATAACGAAACCGGCGCACAAAGTATTGGACAGCACTGCTACTTTGACACAATGTACATCTATGACCATCTATCACGCTCGCCTGATTCTTTCATACTAATTTTTAAGCCCGAAAATGTGCGTACTTAGGTTGTTGTTTTCTTAATGTCAGCTAGTTTTTTGCATTTACCTTCCAGTTCAGTCTGGTCCCGACAGATGATGTCGAAGCGGCCAAGGTGAAATATATCCTTGAAGTTGCTATTGTCTAGATTTAAAAAAAAACCTTGACGCACGATATAGCCGGGTCATTTAGCAAAAACAGTTTGTGATAAATTTGCAATTTCGGAGGCGACTATTCAAGAAGAAAAGAAAATAAGACAGATATTTTCAATAGCAAATATTTTAAAATAATTAAATGCGCGAGATACTTTATAACAACCATCGATTCAGGTTGTGTTTTATTATTAAATACAGTTAAGTGTAAATAAACAGCATAGCAAATAAAAATTTCTGAATACATTTCTGTTTTTTATGCATTTACTACCTGGCATAACCTAGGATAATCCTCTGTGAGCGTGCTGCGTTAATCCTCCGGGAATCAATTCCAAAAATCTTCGGACGGACAATACACGTGACCTAAACAAGTTCTTACCTGAATGTGTAAAATTATACCATGTACATGTATGCATAAATTATAGTTTATGAAGTTATATATAACGTCAGGTTATATTTCAATTATTCTGGGTAGCACAAATTAGGTACAGTATAATGCATGCATGACAATGTCCGAGGCGGGAATGGAACTCGCAAATATTACTGGGAAACGAATCCAAATAAACTAATATTTATTGCAATATTCGTGCTAAACATTACTTTCGCCATCGAGAAAATATATTATTGAGAAAAACGAAAATTCTACTAATTGTAAATATAATAAAAATATATTGTAACATAATATTCCGTATAAATAGTTCACACTCACACACATATACACGTATTATCCAAATATATATACCTTATACAAGTTAATTCGCAACAGGATTAATTAATAACAGATGCTAGTTATTTTGTTCTGTCCCGTCGTGAAATAATGTTATCGTAACATTTCACACTTAATTATATGTACGAACATTACCAATCTATTTTTAATATAAAAGTATAAAATTTTATAACACATACAGTCATGATTTTATTTAATTTCATTATGGTTTCATATTGTCTAGGATCCAGTCCATATAATAGGCGACTTTGGTGTAGACGCCTGGTTGATTTGCCACTCCACAGAATCTCGGACCGAAGGACACAATGCCATACTGCACGAATCTGGCATCGTTATGTACCATGCCCATTTGTTTCAGGGGGCCGCCACTGTCACCTTGGCAGGAATCCTTGCCAGGAGTACCACCGGCGCACAATTGTTGGGGCCCAATATGCACTGGTGTATTTGTCTGATTGTACCGTCGTTGACAGATGTCTTGTGTGATGACTGGTAATTCCACTTTTAACAGTTCCGGACTAGCATAACCTAATGCAGATTTAATCATAAAGAATGAGTTAACCTAACTATTTCTATATTTTCCTACATTATTCTCCGAAAATTAGTTACAGATATTACCTGTTTCTGTGGCGCCCCAGCCAGCAACGATGCCATTCTTTCCTGCTAACGATTCTGTTCTAAGTGGACCAGTCGGAAGACAGATAGTTTTAACAGTCTCTGAAATTGTGTACATACATTACATTTAGTGCTATTTCAATGATGTTTTATTTATATGAATCGTTACTTTTTTATGCAAAATCATTAGCTATTAAATCGTAAAGTAATCTAATTCTAACAAAATGATATTAAATGATGATCAACCATCAACTAAGAAGCAAATTAAACGTTACTGTATTTGAAATATAAATAATCTTATAACAAGTTGTGATAAATAAATTTGTCGTAAACTATGACCGCACAATATAACTTTCCCAGAATTAAAATTAAAAAAATATTAATGCAAATTTATAACAAACAAGTTTACAAAAAACACTTTTTACTTGAAAGACATTAAATAAAGAATATGCATGGTATATTCTAAACAAATAAAGCGCATATTCCGTGAATACATATATAATTAATTTGAAAGTATTTGAAAAAAAAAATTCAAGCAAAAATACTTCAAATTCAATGGTAAAATATATATGTACTTACCGACATTCATGTTGACCGAACCGCTAAGTCTCAACAAGCCGATATCATTTTCTAATTTTGTCGGACTGTATTGTGGATGAGGGATGACTTCTGCTATTGTGTAATCCTGTACTGCTGGTGCACAATCATCCGCATTCAAGTCATCACAATCAGTATCGGTTACAATGTTATGTTCACCAACGCGTACACCAGCTCTGAAATCATTAACAACAAACTTAGCACACAATATATCGTCATAAATGAATATATAAATTGTTATTATGATCAAAATGGTTAATCAACTAATCCAAATATATAGTTTATTCTTGATTATACTATTTTTATTGTAAGCATTGTATAGCGACGCCGTGGAAAATATTACATACAAAAAGTGACGCTACAAACCAATAAAATATATTCATACTTACAGCGAATTCGTTTGTAAGTTGCTGATGCAATGGGCCGCTGTCAAAATGTACTTGTCACTGATAAGTGTTCCACCACAACGAAATCCTAATCCGGTCTCTGGTAACAATCAATGAATCATTAGCCATAAAAATTAATAAATTATCATTAAACAGAAGCACACATAAATTCACGTCCGATATAGTACTCGTTCTTAACCACAAAATATACCTACTGGTAATTTAGAAGAGTGACGTCAGGACATTTATTCAGAATTATAAAATTGTTGCTTAAAATTTGTTTTCGTAAAGTGTATCGTATATACTTGTTATGAGCCTTGCAATGCTATTCGTTTATTGTAAACAAAATCCAACCTTTTGTGTAATTGCTGTATTTAAACTCAGCAAAACAATACACAAAATTACATCCTTGAGCACATATAAAAATTGAACTTGTATTTACATGTAGGTGCAAATATACTGTTATCGTAACATGGAATGGCAATTTAACGCGTGTCCAAGACACAATTTTGTATATATTTTATTACTCGATTTGTGACCTCGAGAATTCGTTTAAAAATTTCGAGTACCTGACTGGTGTCAGATTTCTCTTAAATCCTCTATAAGAGGAATCAGTTAATGTTAATTCAAAAAGAAAGCTTAAAATTGTAAGCGATCGACTTAATATTAAAATCAACAATATTAACTTATATACCGTATACCAGCATTGCTCAATCTTTTTGCCACGCGACCCAACATATTAGTTGTACTGCGGCCCAACATATTTGTATTTCATCAGTTCCTTCGCTTTGACACAAGGTAACATCAATCATTTCGCGACCCATTAAATATTTGCGCGATCCAATATTGAGTCGCGACCCATAGATTGAGAAACGCTGCTGAATACTACTTGTATGAATTTGACGAAATATTACGAAAAAATGGTGTAATAATTACATATCATTGAATGATATTTTCTACAAATTCCACATAAACATTATTGACGTCATTTTGAACATTTACATAGAATTGATCATTCGATTAAATATTATAAAGATCCGTAATAATTATATTAATTCCTGAAATCAGTATTTCTATGTCTTGTTTATCAACAGTCAATATTTGCATAAAATCTTCATTTATTATTTTGTTTTTCATGGGTATTAAAAAAAACAAACAAACAAACATAAGGTTACTGCAGGTAGAAATGTCGAATATTCTTTTTTTGAGACATACCAATGAATTCTATCATTTGCATATTCGAGGATATTATTAAGAACTTACCTAGAACTAATTTAAATTTTATACTAACTTGTATTGTAAGCAATGAGTGCCATCCACGGGAACTCAAACGGTGATGTTTTGTTTCCACCGTAAATTCTGTCGACGAAAATCGGTCCGCATCGTCTCGAATTGATCAAGTTGATGTTCCTGTGGTTCGAAACATCGGGTGGTCGTTCTGGTGTTGTGTTTGGTGGTGGTGTAGGGGCAGGTGTCGGTGTTGTACCCAGTGGACAACATACTTTAGGTCTCGTTCCTGCGAATCCACAATGGTATGCCTGCAGTAACTGGACTGTAGGCGCTGGGAGAGGTCGTGGTGCGCTTTCTAACGTGTCTACAATGTACTTGCACTCTGTGATTTCGATACAGGTACCGGAGACACCGTTCGGTGTTCTGCAGCCGTCTTCATCGCTATCTGTATCCCATTCTACAACATTATAATAAATTAATCTGTTAAGGCATTCATACAAACAAATCTAACAAAGAAACAGATATTGTATTTGGTTGTGTGGATAATTTCTCAACAACGGTCACAGTTTCTTGTGCAGATAGTAAAGAAACAATTAATTTATAAACACGCTATTTATTCTTTAAAAAATACTGATAATAATATACTTCAGCAAATATATATATATATATATATATATATATATATATATATATATAAATAAGAATACAAATTCTATAATGTTGAAAATATTTTAATTATCTTCATAGTATACGTGAGTTTATACATGTAGTATTCTGCTTTAAAATCAAGAAAGGTAATTAAATAGTGCTCAACATTTTTCATATCTTATCTATTAGAACGTTATTTAAGAATACAGGTAGAAAAACCAAATATTCAGAATACTAATATAATTAAGTGTATTCATCGAACTTATTTAATCAGGTTTTAGTGAAATACTAATGATTTATACCAATACACAAAACAATTTAATATTTTCAAGTTATACAATCAAATCGTATTACTGCATTTAGTAGATAAATACAACTATTCGAAATAGATTCAAACATAATTTAAGAGTCGAAAACAGATATGTAGAAGTAAATTAAAAATGTACAAATGCGTCCAATAGGTATTGTCTTAATATTTGTGTGAAGATTCTTTAATGAAGTAGAATATCTGTAACTTACGAGCTGAGACAACAACTAACAAGGAGCACAGTCCAAACACGTATTTGAACAGGCTGATCCTTGAGAACAGCAACATGGCACTATAGCAAACGATGCTGACCGTACGTACGAACACAACCAGAGTGCCCGGTATGTACCAGGTTTGGCAACAAACTAACGAACAGTTAAACTGTGGCGTATAACTTGGAGGCCGTCGTTGTGATTTCAAGTGTTTTGACCGTCTGGCATTCCATGCTGAGAACCTAGTCAAGTTGTCGGATGGTGCGTGGCTTGGTTTGCCCCCGGCGGCAAACCATGACGTCACTCATTTTTCTCCAATTTCTACACGACATTTCAGATATATAAAATACGATAAATTACAACTTATCAAACAGCAGTGACTAAAAAGGAATTTCCAGAATATAATCTTGTCAAAAGCGTATTTTTTTTTGATAAACCACATAAATTTTCATCTGGTCAATGTGAAAATAGAGAAAATACAAAACTGTACGTATTTCATTATTTTAAAGATAGTCAGGTATATACATATAAAATTTATTTTGATTTTGTTTTTTTTTTTAATTAAGAGGTAAAACTTGCATCATGTGCCGTATTTTCCACCCGGAAATTCGGTATCAAATCGTGAAAGATGACATTGTAATGGGGATTCCCTATCTGCACTCTTTTTTTACGACTGATGCCCTTCTGAACTCCCGCAAGCGTTGATAGTGAAACAATTTAACGATATTTATAATTAATATTTTCAATATGGTGTTTACGAAGTGTAATGATAGATTTACGAGGTATTTTAAAACCACAAACTTCTTTGTTTGAAACGGAAGTATGATTTGTATTTTCTCAATGTGACATTCTCAGAAGTTATTTCAATTTTTCTTCCATTCGGTAGTTTTTTAACATTATGTCGATGTATTTACTCCGAACAGATAAAACGTGTTCCGTGCATGTGTAACGACATACGTAAATACTGCTTGATGAGATTACAAAGATATTTCATGCAAGGTCAGTTAAATTATATTTTATTTAATTATCATATTTGGCAGTCGTGATTCGACGAAATTTAATTGAGATATGGGTTTGACTAAAATCGACAACACAATTATTTTCTTATTTTCCATTATTTTTGCAAGAAAATCGTGTAATGCAATAGCATAATATTCTACAATCTACACAATTCATGAGACGAGAAATATATTTATTCCAACATGATGCGCTTTTAATTAATAAAATTAATTAATTTATGATTCTTTGAATTTAATATTGTGAAGAAAATCCTGATTGGAATAAAAACTTGTACATGGTATAAATTAATTTTAATCTTTTTATTATATCTATACATATAATAAACATAATGTTAATTGAACATGACACAAATTATTAAAAAAAGTAAAACTGGGTTGAAATTTCATCTAAAAACTGTCTATGATAAATACATATAGCTAATGACAGGAAATAATAATTTGCATACTACTTTGAAGTTACACTTCAAGCATTTCAATTATAATAATAAATATGTAACACTGATTCATTCTGCTAGAAATTATTTATTCATTACTTCAGTCTAATTGGTATTTATGTAATGATTGCAGCAGACATATTAGTACACAATTATCACTTTAAAGAGTTGCTGATTATAACTATTATATTGTATTTACGAATAAATAATAAATTTTACTTGATGAAATCAGATTTTCTAGCTAAAAATAATTATTACGATTAAAACATAATGTTTCATTACTATTTTCAGTATTGGACGAAACTCATTTATCAAAGAGTAGGATTACCAGTGAATCATGTGATATTTAACATGGCGGTGATTCCGGTATAGATAAATAGGAAATGTGAATTCAGAAAAAAAAACTTTAACACATCAGTTAATAACTATAAAACACATAAATGTCGAATTTAAAAAGAAATCATGGAGTAAATATATCACTAGTAACCAGTACACATATGTAAATATATATTATTTTAATTTCTTGTCTATATTTTTGTAGCCGGACGACAACCAACATTTGTGTCACAAAACGAAATGTAATTGACCTTTTCGAGGTTCAGGTAAAAAGGTAAATCCCCGTGGTTTTCCCCCATTCATTATCAATGCATCATCTATGGGCGTCCGGGATGGAGGGGTCAAGGGGTCATGTGCCCCTTGAAAGATGACATATAAGAAATTATTTATTTAAATTGTGTTTTTGTCAAATATTTGTATTGATCTCCAGTTAAATATTATGATTTTGTTTTTATATCATATTATGCACATTTTAAAATCCTAGCAAAAATTTCGATGCATCCCTTGGAAAAATTTCTACGGACGCCCATGGCATCAACTACCTGTGGTTCATATTTTCACAAACATGATGATTTTTATTCAGTTCCTCAAATTTTATTGTATTACATTATAATTTAATTATTAAGAAAAAAACGTTACAAAACAATACTTGTATATAAAAATAAAAATATTTAATTACAAGTAAACAGGCCTTCACAAATGTTATCTACATATTCAGTGAATATTATTTTTAAACTTTTTTATAAAGGAATTATAAATAGCAAACCACTACTTGAAAAATTACAATTATTGCACCATATTTCCAATATTCAACAGCATAAAAATGATAATTATTAATAAATATATTGAGTTGTTCAAAAATGGGTAATACATATTTGTTATGAGTGATAACCAATTAATCATATGTATTGCTTCTTAGTATATGGTAACCAATGTAATATTTCACAATATTTTCACTATATTTCTTATAAGTATAGTTCATGTAAATGAAACAGTGCACAGTTAATTGCCATCCTTTGTAATGAATTTCAACAAAGACAAGAAATTCCTAGTAATAGTAAAGTATATCAGAATATTAAAACAACAGATTAGATATAAATAATTATGTGGATTTAACCGTAATAAGTAAAGTTACCGTTTCAACTAATACGTTTTAACTAAAATGTTACTACAATTAAAAGCAGAAAGAAATTTTAAATAATGCAACATAAGATAAAGAATGTTTCATAACCAAATAATATTCATTTTTCAATTACTTTAAATTATAGCCAGAATTTAAAACTTACAGTGATGATTAACAATAATTACACGAGATATCCATTAGAGAATTCAAAATTTTAGAAATATGTATATGTAAATATGTAACTTTACATTCTTGGAAAAAAATACCCTTAAAACTGTACCAAAAATTTGTTTATAATCGAATTGCGTGAATGATGCAATAAAATGATAATTTTGTTTTCTAATTAGTATAAATATGTTATCATGTTTACGCAGCTACTATTTACGAAAATCAGTTATCAATGTAAAACACACACATGCATATTGGGAAAACATTGATATACACGAATATGTCGTTTAATTCGCAATTGAATTACAAATATTCCGTTGTCATCATTTATAAACGTGTACAAGAATCTTAATTAATTATTCATTCATATGCACTTTATAAAATGAAGAATATCACTTAATTAAATCTCTTTTATTCCATGTCCATAATTTATTTCATTAGTTGTAACTAACAATGCTTACATAATTATAGCTTATAAATATTTTTAAAACTTCATTTGCAAATGTTATATCATTATGACGATTTCAGATATAAACAACTGAGTTATGTTAACGAATTGAAGGAAATGGTAATACTTAAAAAGATCAATATTATAAAATTATATTAGTTCTCTTCGATATATCTATATTAATTAATATAATAATTAATATGAAAATAAATACATTTTAATGTTTCGCATGTACGTATTTAGTAGCGCAGAAATATTGTTCAGATTGAGCGCAAATATATTTTCTATTCGTGAATAATACTGATTGAAGTATATTTACTGTAAAATTTTTTTCCCAAACTCATTCTACTAAATACTGGTGTTTCAAGTGTCAATACATTTCATGTCCACTATAACAATAATTTTAAATGAGAAACTTACCGCTTACCTTCGTCACGAAACACGATATCACTTTCTAACCTAACAAACTTGACGATGAGAAAAAAGGTAAACAAAAAACACAGTCTTGACATTGCGTTGACAAACATGTAGGTATTCGTCGGTCGAACAGTGATTTATCACTGAGTAATTCGTACGACAGATTCCGTAACCGGCACAGAACGAGTTGGACAGTACTGCCACTTTGACACAACGTACAACTATGACGCTCGTCTGATTCATTCTTGCGGACTTTGTTTTAAGCCCAAACATGTGCGTACTTACGTAACACCAGGCTTAATGTCACGATGTTGATTTTTTCAATGACAGCTAGTATTCGGTATTTATTTTCATTCGAATTCTTCACTTCAGTCCGGTTCACACGGTTGAATTCGAAGCGGCAAAGTTGAAATAAAACCTTGTGGTTGCTATTAAAAATAATGAATTGCATGGATTATACAAAAAAAAATCATATGACGCGCGCTAGAGCAGCAGTTGAACTTTTGACTTTGTAATGATACAGAGATGTACAATGATTTATCATCATTTTACAACAAAAAAATCGTGGAATTCTCCGACAATACAATAGCTTTGCACGATTCATTTCAATATTTTTATGTTTTTTTCTAACTATCATTATGTATATTTAAAATATGTTTATTGCACTTTTAAGAACCAAGTTTTGCTTATGCGTTTGTGGTAATGGTAACATATGAAAATAATCGAGAATTTCAAAATAATACTGATAAAACATGGTAAAGTCAAAAGGTTAAATTATTCTTAAACAAGAACTAAAATTAAAAACATATAAAACTATTTATTATATTTTCGAAGCGTCGCTTCATATTTCTAAAAGGTATACAAATGTATTATACAAAAAAAAAATTATAAAAAATATTTCGCAAAAATATTATTTCTCGTAAACCGAAATGTCATTTAGCAAAAATAGTTTGTGATAAATTTCGAATTTCGCAATCGGCTGTTCAAGGAGAAAAAAATAACACACATATTATGATTAACAAATATTTTCAAGTAATTTAACATGACTGAATGCGTGTTTATGCTCGTATAGTTTTTTGAATCCATGGTACGTAATCGGCGACTTTTGTGTAGACTCCTGGCCATCCTTGCATGCCACAAGGAGACGGCCCGAAGGACACTACTCCTACAGCATACCAGTTGGGTTGACCATTCGGCCGAGAGGACGCCACCGTCATCAGAGGACCACCACTGTCGCCTCTGCAAGAATCTTTGCCTTTCTGGCCACCGGCACAAATTTGACTGTTGCCCAAACTAACTGAAGCTCTAGAGTAAATCGGGTTGCACTGATTTTGTGTCACAAGTGGTACCTGTAACAAATATTTAGTTCTCAATCCGAAATCAACAGAAATGTTATTTATATTATGTGTTAATATACCAATTTTCAGGCACGTCCTATTGCACAATGCCATTTTTTAATAACCAATATTATTAAATAGAAATATTTTATAATTAATTCCACTAACATTACATTGTATAAACATATTTAATCTATGACAATCTCGTCTCTACATTGATTATTAATGAATAAACAATAAGTTATATGTAAATTTATAGTAACTGTTGCAATGAAATACCACAAAAGCTATTAAATGTTATTATTCAGTAACTGTTTAAATTGTAAGAACCTTGACAGTCACTTATATTTATTGAAACCGCAATTTTGTTATAACTTAACTGAAGCAGACAAGTTAATAAAACATTATACTTACAGTAACCTTCAATTTAACGTTGCTCTCAGATTTGGTCTCAGTTTTGCCCCATCCAGCAACGTACAGAGAATTCAAAGGATAGTTGTTGCCTGGCAAGCAAATGGGCTTAATGTAATCTGAAACGGAATATTGACGTTTATTGTTGAAATGTACTGTTCATATTATAGGTGCATGGATGCAGGATAATGGTACCTGAAAAGGCAACAGCTCTGGCAATTCGCAAAAGTGCAATGTCGTTGTACTGGTTAGAATTCGCTGGTACATATTCCTCGTGAGCGATTTGTTCTTCAATAGGAATGTTTATTGGAGCAGGAGCACATTCTTGGCCACCGAAACCGTTGTCCAAACAATCAATGTCTGTTTCTGTATTGTGTTCACCCAATCGAACACTCACCCTAAAAAGAGAAGAATGATCTAATTTTACTGCTTAAAACTAATTTTATTCTTAACCTTCTTGTATATACTACATTAGAACTCTACAAATAAAATGCGAATTGAAACTAATTAAAAAAATAATTTTTCGTTTCATTCAACAAACACGTGTTAGTACCGATAAACCTAATTACGTTAGCAAAACAAGGCAAATTAACAACGCAAATTACTGTATTATAGTTAAAAGCTGAAGAAATAAACAAAGTATACAAAAGAATAAAAAAACTCGCATGACGCAAAACTTGGAAATCCCAATAAATAAAAGAGATACAAAGAGATAGAAAAGGACAGAGATGCGGCTACTAAAAAAAAAACAAATGTTGATCTGGTGCCGTGATTGTGGTATTTCCAGAAGCAGATTCTATCAACAGCAAGTTATCCTTATAATTAACTAAAAATTATTGAGTTCGTAAGGTGAATTTTGACATTAAAATAAAAGTAAAATTATCTGTTATTTAGTCAAATCCCATTGGCGTATCAATTTCAGCTATTCGAGGAATACAATCAATTGTTTATTTATGTTAACATGAACGGCGTAATTTATTTTTTTTATAGTTTCTCATATATGTCTGTGTTCTCATAATATTTGTTTGGTTTTCAACGTTTATCAGAACCCTGTTCTCTGATCAACAAATTTATTTTATCTTATTGACCCCAATTTTATTTTTCATTTCATTTTTCATGTAACTTTATAAAAAAATAAATATCTGATTAAAATGACAGTAGCTGAATAAAAGGACTGTTACGCCACTGGTTGAATAAAACCCGAATCAACAAGAGATACTACTTACAGTGACCATGTCTTCGGGATATCTTTTCCTTTCACGCAATGTGCCGCTGTCAAAACATATCGGCTGCTAATCAACACACCGCCACAGTAAAAACCCCGACCGACCGCTAGAAAACAAACAATCGAAATAATAATAACAAACCACGCACTGGTTTCCGCGAATATCACATACGTTTTTGGTATTCCAACAAGGCCATCCACGGAAACTCATCCAGTTCCGTGGCTTCACCACCGTAGATCTTGTGGATAGCGTCAACACCGCATGTGTTAGTGTCTGGTAACAGATTCGATGATGGCCCCGAATTTGGAGGCAAAGTTGGTATCACTACCGGGGGCTGTGTGACCGGGCGTTGAGTTGCTGGTTGTTGAACAATACCACTGCTGGGGCAACACACTTTGGGACTGTTTCCGTTAAAACCACAACTGGATTGACGCAACAAATCCAGGTCTGCTCCTGGGATTGGTCGTTTCTTCAAGATCTGAATCAGTGGACTACATTTATCCAGATCTACACAACTGCCCGGTTCATTTCTGGGCGTATAGCATGCATCATTGGACTGGCTTCCTACAATAAACCAAACAGTTTGTAACAGATAATCAAAAGGAAATTTTTGTATTTTTAGTACGACGTAATATCGTAAAGCATTTTGTATTTCTTACTAATTTGTTTTTCTAATAAATCATTCTACTAAATTATTATGTTATCTGCGGTAATTTTTAAACAATTATCTTCATTACTTAAGCCAGTTTTCATTTTACATATTGCAGGTTTTCCATATGGAATATCATCATATTTATTTTAATACAAAACAAAGTTATCACACAAGTCACAGTGATATTACAGAGATGTTGTTTCTTTTACGTAACCTTGAATCGAAACAAGATATATATAATTGCATTAAGAGAGTAATATACAAAAACGTCACAAGTCACAACTGGTATACTCGTTTGTTTGTGGAACATTATGATTTTATATTGAGAGCTCAACAATGGTCTACAAATTAAATGATAGTCATTTACACTCCTGTAACAAGAAAAACGCGGTTGGGAGCAATGGCCCGGGGCGTTCATATGAGAATGACCAACAGAAAATATTTACAAATATAATCATATTCTTCAGGTAATTTCCGATCATTTCCAACAAGACAATGCAAAGTTGCCCTACGCGCCGTATTTCTACTTCTTATTTAATTAAAGAGCACTAATAAATTCAATTACATTAATGTTAACAGAGGATATTTAAAGTTCAAATAAAAACAGAAAGTCTTGATTATCTGTGAACTATATATGTATTTAATAAACAACATTAAATTATTAGCTCTAAACAGGATAAAACTTGACGGAAACTTATAAATATTCCATATATTCCGTATATTTATCTCCTGTCGTTAATATAAAATTAAACGTTAATTAACATACTCGTATAATGTCACCACTATATTAACAATTTTCCACAAATCAATATTCAAATATGAAGTAATTCTTTTTGAAGGTCTTGTCTCGTGCATGTAGAAAACCACAATGAATAATTTAAATTTTTGGGTAACCGCACAAAGCAAAAGTGTTTGCTAATACACCGATTGTAAATGAAAAAAAAATGTTAAACTTACTTGCAGTTAACACAAGAAGCTGGAAGACAAAGAACACTCCAATGCTCTTCATGGCTGTTGTAATGTTGCTCCACGTAGTCTTGGCGAGCGACTGACAGCGTGTTTATGATATTACAGCATTTACATCTGAGTCGTTCGAGCCGTGTACTTTGGATCATATAGAGATTTCTTGGTCGTTCTCATCGTTTGCCATTGGACAAGCGGTCAGGGAATTTCATTTTCGGTAATTCCAACATTTCAGTACCACGGGCAAAGCAAAATAATCCACACTCAGTAAACTAAATAACTTCAAACGCTGAAAATCATGACAGTTGGTTTAGTTAGGAGTGTACACTGTTTAATCTGGGATTAAGTTCAACACACGTTGTATTTGTTTAGTGTAGGGGAAGAACCTAATCCAAGGTTACATACTTAGCGTTAATGACTTGCTTACCAGGAATACTCATCTGCTGAACTTCAACTAGACGTGTTTGAACAATACAGGTATATTTCAATTCTTTCCTATGAGGATAAAGTAGACTACAATTCTATATAACTTTCATTGTCTTACTTATCAAGTATATATGAGATCGTTTAATAATATGTTAGGCAGAGGGTTAGATAAGGTGACTTGATGGTCGAGTTATTACTATTGTTCATTATATATGTAAATACAATACATACATATAACTCGATTATTATATATGTAAATATGTGTCTTACCTTGCATCTCCTTTTTCGTTGAACAGCAGAGATCCGACCTAGTTGTAAATATTATTTTTTCTCTTTCATCTGAAGTGAATAATTGTTTTTTCAGAAGTGATTAATCATTACTCAATTTGCATATACCGAAGGTTACAGACATGATATTTTGTTTTCTTTTTGTGTAAATATAAACATACGAAAAACAAAACTCGTTAAATTTCTTTGCGACCAATAATATTATATAAGTTGTTTTTAAATATCACCATATTAGTCTTCTCGTAACATACAAACGGTTTTACGGACATGACAATACTGGAAAAATGTTGTTTGGCTTCGCATATAAAAATGAAAATTATGTAAATATTTCAGGTTCATTTCTTTATTAGTATCATGGTTGTTTATATCTAAAATAGTAATGATGAAACACTATTTAGTGTCAACATAATGTAACAAAACGGGATCCTACCGACTGTGCCAATTGAATTAAGAAGGGGTTTGTTAGATAATAGTGCCGACTACGCCAATTGTAACAAAACGATAAAAATAAAAGTACCGATTGCGCCACCAATATGTATGTAGACTTTTTGTTTAATAATCTTACACTTAGTTAAATAAAGCAGTAAAATAGAGGAAAACCGATGCAAATAAAAGTTACATAAACAAATAGTTTATAGGAAAGTGCGTGGTCGTTAAGAGACGAACCTGCTGCCTCAACAAAATACCAAGAGGATGCAGCTAGTGAGGGCGACGGGATCAGCTACCCTTAGGAGTATGTGCCAAGCCAAAGGCAGAATTGTTTCGAAACACCACATATAATAAATTTCAAACCTGTCCAGAAATAAAAAAAGGTAAAGCTAAAAGTGCAGCCATATGCAAAGGAATCGTTTAATGTGTACCATATGTGACGGAACTGCTTGTGTCCTGTCACAATATAATATTAAAAGGTTATATCACTATAATAAACACATCATGAAATCATCATCTACAAAACAATTATTTTCATTATTGATTTTAATTATCTGTTGTAGAGAATATTAGTACATGGTTAACAAGCAGTAAGATTGTCTAATATCCATTTCATATACGTTACAACTTTAGTATAAACTCCTGGGACTGGTTTTATGCCGCAGTGTCCAATACCGAATGAAACAATACCTATAATAAAGTATTTAGGGCGAGTTTCAACTTCCACTTTCATCAATGGACCCCCAGAATCCCCACCACACGAATCATAGCCAATTTCCCCTCCAACGCACATTTCACTTGGATCCACTTTAACTCTATTCTTGAATGCTTTTATACATTTCTCATTTGGCAAAATCGGAAGCCGAACTGTTTGTAGGTTTGGAACGTTTATGCCATTTTTAGAATCTACAAATCCCCAACCGGCTACTTCAGCTCTTTCTCCAATAAAGGTCTTTTTAAAAAGATGATCGTCAGGTAAACATATTGTTTGAACCCATCCTTGAAAACAATTTAATCAGATCCACTAATATTTGTGTCAAAATTTACTATCTTACTTGTAATTCTAGCGGGTTTATGCAGTTTTATAAGTGAAATATCATGTTTGAATCGTGGTTTTCCATAATTCTTCGGAATCATGATTTTGGATGGTCGAAAATCTTGTGTTAAATCTGCACAAACAGAATGTGAACAGTCTACGTTTGTATCTGCATTGTGTTCCCCCAATCGTATGACCGCCCTGAAAACAAATCGATATTTAATTTTTGTTTTATTCTCAGTCATACAAAACATTTTGCTCATCAGTGGGTGTGATTCATAATCCTAATCGTAGTTGGTACTGGATTGGATATAATTTCACTGGACTGGTTAACAGATTTCCGTTGGCCACAAAACGTAGTGTTGCAAGGTCGAAATCTAATTTGATTTAGGATAAAAGCTAATTATGGCATATGATTACCTATTATACCTGAACACTGTACAAGTAGCTAATTATAAATTACAGGCATAGAACTACTAATTATGCTGAATCATAGAGTACATTTTTGATCTACGACTAAAGTTATTATTTAAATCATTTATTATTATTTTTGTGTCGGTTAAAAATTAGAATATATACATACATACATAACATCACACCTTTCCCATTACTGGGGTAGCAGGCCCTTTAATCTCTACAATCACTCAAAATATTTAATGTTAATTAATTACTTACATATATTCAGAATCATTTAGATCTGTAACACAATGTGCCGCAGAGAGCACCCAACATTCCGTTATAAGTGATCCACCACAGTTAAACTCGATATCATTCGGATCATATTTCAGACTGGCGTATCCCAGTCTTGCTTGCCAGGGAAACTGACCAATGCTTGCATCGATACCTCCAATTATCCTGTCCGAATTACTTTCTCCACAATGCTTTCTATTCAGTAATTTCCAATTGGCATGTTCCTTAATAGAGCTTGTACCATTTGTATAGTCTGAAACTCAAAATAACGTTCAATAAACTTGAAATCATGAATGAAAAACAATATTGTAAATTTTAATTATAATACATTTTAGATTAATATTTTAGTACCTAATAATGCAGAGTTTCATAACATTAATTATTTGATTGTAAAATGAAATACTGTTCGTTAATAAATAAGTCTTTGTGAATTTTAGAACGTTAATCTTTTATTGTAACTCTATAATGTAGTTACATATGTGTTTATATAATTTTAAATTTCAGATAAAGAAAATTGTGTTCTTATAATGAAAGAATTACAATTGTAATACTAAAGATTAAAAAAAATAGCTACCTACATAACTTTTTCAGATTTTCACATTTTACGCAAATATGAAAATGATTACATATGTACATACATTTTAATATTACAAATACAAATATTTTATTAAATACCAATTGTAAACTTCTATCATAAACAAGTTTCAACATCATTTCTTTCCATATTAAAGTTGGAGTATTCATTTTTTTTTTTTAAATCATACTATCTAATAATTTATAAATACGGCAGTATGTATTTAAATTAAATTGTATTAGAAATGAAATATTTACAATGCACGCTTGTTAATTTATAAATTCTATGCATTGAGTACATATAAGAAAAGAATGAATGAACAATGTAGGTACATTTATAGCTGTAATACGTTTACAACTTATTACGAAAGATTAAAAATCCAAATGAATAGAAGAATCGATTAGCAGGAAATTACTTATTTACTTACCGTGTACAGCTTTACTATTAATTCCACAGATATCGAAACTAAACAATAAAACTATTATACCGATATGCATATTGCAATATAAATAAGAAACGATCTCTTAATAAGTATAAGGTGTTATTTTCTAGAATGCTAGCTTTGCAATGAAAACAAATCAATAACACGATATGAAGTGTTGCAATGTATATTCAGGAATTCTGTTCATTACGAAACAATCACCTTTCCTTTATCTTTACAATTACTAAATTAGTTTCTCTCGATTTTGGGCTACAAAAAAAACTAATAATATTTATTTTGATTATTGTCAAATACAATTAAAATATATTTAATGAGAGATAAATAAAATATTACAATTAAAATTATAAATGTAAAAAAACAAACTAAAATACATACTTATTTCATTCTTAACATTATTTCAGTTTGTATAAATATATATTCTAAAAATACATGTTTTGACAGATTTATAGTAATTATAAATATGCGAAAATTGTAAAATTAAATTTATATTTATCATGAAAGTTGTATCACATTATAATATATACACATGTCTGAAAATTTTATATATATATATACATATATAATTACGAGTCATTTCAAATACTGAAGCTTTTTTCAATTGTTTATCACAGCAAAATCAATCTGCCATCTGTCTGAGAATCCAGTCAAGATAGTTACTAACTTTAGTAAACACTCCTGGTACATCAGCAGTACCACATCGTCGTGGTCCAAAGGATACTATGCCCAATAAATAGTACCGGGGTACACCATTATCCTCTACTACCTCGAATCTCATTAAGGGACCACCGCTGTCACCCTCACAAGTATCTTTACCATTCTGTCCAGCAGTACACAGTTGTTCATTGTCAATATTAAGTCGGAACTTTGACAAGTAAGTATTCTTGCATTGTTCCAAGTTCGAGATCTTCAGTGTCACATCCTGTAAAATTGGACTATTCGATGATAAACCTAAAACATAGAAAATAATCAAACCTAAGCACTAGATTACAATTTGATTGTATTTTTTGCAGAAATAATGTCAAATAAACCATATAGCAATGTTCTGCATCCATTAAAAATTAATAACAGATGTAAAACAAATGTAAAAAGATCTAAGTGGTCTTTGAAACATCTGACAGTTGTACATAAATGTGTTTCTTACTCATATTGACAGTTCCCCATCCTGCGGCAATCACGTCAAGACCTGTATAATTCCGCTGTTGCATAAAATTGTAAGGTAAGCATATTGGACTGACATAAGCTGTAAGAAAATATTTATAATTAACACATAACTATTACGTATTTTGCACATTGGGAGAATTTGTTAAAATACATACGTGTTATTCTCGCTTCACGATCAAGACGGATCAGAGCTATGTCGTTCTTGTATTTCGGTACGTTGTAGTTATTGTGAGCAATGACTACCAGTGGATCGAAATCTTGAGGTGAATCTGCACATTCAGTTCCATCGCAGTCTGGATCCGATCTTTCGTCATGTTCACCTAATCGTACCGTCACACTGTCAAAGAATTATACATATAGTTACGATACCATAATATTTACACCGGTGTTTAGCGGGATTGCATACGTGACGGGGGAAATCTGAAATACACTCGATGAATATTACTTACAGTGTGAGGCCAGCAGGAAGATCACTGACACAGTGAGCAGCAGTCACTACATATCTAGAATTGACCAACGTTCCACCACATCTATACAGAATCACGGAACTTCGTGGACCTGAAAATTACATTACACTGGTAAACAAAATGGAAAGCACGGAAGCATCCACGTCTTCATTCCCTACAACAAGTCGCGATGAACCATATCCACAACGACGAACGCACAATGATAGTGTACTAATGACAATTCTAAGAATATGTCGCAACATCTACAACGATAATTTCAAATGGGAACTATTCAAAAGTCTAGCCATGTTTTTGATTGGTGTCAAGTTAAGCAGAGAATGCTATGACATTCGAATTCCAGTACGCTATTATGAACCATTTGATTGGAAATAATTTTCTGAAATTCATTATTTTGTAATTCATCAATGTTGAATAAAATTTATTGTCTGTAACTAAAAATGAATATTAAGTGAATATTTCACAAGTTGGTTTAAAAATAATTAGATTCAGTGTAAGGCCCCGGAAATGAAAAATTCGGTAACAACCTATTTTCTTTATCATTGTCATCGAAATTGTGAAATGTTTCTTGAATATCACAATGTTGCGGAAGTATTGTACAATTTTCATGACAAACCGGATATGATACACGAATATGAAAGTGCAACGAATATGCAGTACCTACGTATATATCATTAATCTTATCTATTCTTCAAACACCAAAACTTTTTCGCTAAATATATTCATAATATAATTTAAAAAAAATATTGATGTGTATCGTTTGAGAAATTATTTTTTAATATTTATATATTTATATTTACGTCACTCTCTTGCATGTTTATTAAGAAATCGGATAACTTACGTGTGTACCCCAGTCGGGCAATCCAAGGGTACGAGCCTAGTCTCACAGTCTTGCCCCCCACAATCCGTTGGTCCAAAGATAAACCGCAAGTTTGATCCGGAAGTAACCGTGACCGCACAACGGTAGATTCCGTGGATGTTCTTGCGGTACTTGTAGATGAACTTACCGTTGTCATTTCTTCCGGAATGTCATTGGGAAAATGTTCGTTTGAAGCGGGCGGCCACATGTGTTTCGGTGGAAATCTATTCATAGATCTATGATGAAAATCCCCGCGTGGTGGGAAAAATCTCGGGTAATCATGTGACGAATGATGTCCATAATATTTTGGTTTAATTTCATTCTCGTCCGGTTTAAATGGGGGACCATTTTCCTCCGATGACGTCATACATCGTTCAATCCGTGGATGCGGTACATCTGGAGGTTTAGCATAGGGAACATCTTGCTCGTTATAACAACATACAAATGGTTCTAAGCCTTGATAGCCGCAAGTTTGGTTCGTTAAGAATTCAACAATTTCCATACGGATTGGACGGTTTAGCAGCAGTGCGAATAAGGCTGGACATTGCTTTAGCTGGATACATATGCAGGGTTTATTAAGCGATATGAAGACGGGTTGCACTAAATTGTTGTTGGCTGATTGTCTTGCATGGTACTTTTTCAAGTCTGTTACTAAAACAATATGAATTTAACAATATGTTTGCTCAAGAATGAAAGAATATTTTAATTGTTTCCTTCGAATATCCGGTTAGTATACAGCGTTATAGTTCAAGGAATTGAATTAAATTTTCGACATATACATTCCTGCTATTTATTCGTGCATAACTATATAAAATGTATATTACATTATTCAATAACCTACTCGTATTATAATAAACTAGTATTCAAAGAATGGGTTAGTCACCCATGCCTGCAGCTCATCGACGTATGTGCAAGTCTGAATATATCACAAATTATTATTTATCTAGATTCACTTTTAAAATCCTAGGTGCCTAGGTCGCAAACAAAACAACAAATTTAAAACAAGTGTGCATACATTTTCTCGTGTTGACAAAAGCAAAGCAAACTAAGCCGACTATAAATGCATTGATCTTCTTTTGTTCAATTTTTATTTAAAAAATATTTTTTTCTCCAATGGTCTTACATAATTTTTCAAAATAAAAAATATGGAAAAATATTGTTCCATTTCCTGCATATGCATGAAAATTTTGAATACAATTGAATAAAAAATAACGCCGAAAAAAAATAAAAACTGAAAAAAAATTGGAAAATATTTTTTTTCTCGAGTACGAGGGAAAATTTTCAAAAATAAAATGTTTCTTGCACAACTAGACCATAACACGTATCTGCAAAAAAAATTTCGTGAAAATCCGTTGGGTAGTTTAAGAGATCTAGGTGGAACAAAAAAATCTCGTACGAGCGAGCGGACGAGCGACATACATACGGACATATGTTGTAATAGTCATTTCGTGGTCCAGGGGGTCTGTCCGGGATTTCTGTGCAAAAATTTTTGAAATCGGAAGATGCTACAGACATCGTACCGAACACTATAGCTCTTCGACAGGAGGTCGATGAGCTAAAAAGTAAATTAGCGTGAAACTATAATTTTACTGTTATGTTTTTATGTACATTCTTAAATCATTAGTTCATTATATTTTATTGACATTTATGATGTGAAATAGTAAATAATGTTAAACAATTAAAATTAACTGTTCAAACTATTCTTTTTTTAAAGTTACTAAAATATAAAACATGGAACTATAAGTGAATTATAATTATTGAAGAGATATTTAAATTAAATTAAGTACATATTTTAAAATTTCGTTTTGAATTTATAATGATATTTATTGATAAATTAAAAGGTGCATACGTTTGTTTAATCGGTTTTAAATTACAACAGAACAAAGTTAAATATAAAGAAAAGAAAACCCAGAATTTCGTTAGACGTACTTAGAAATTACAATTTTTACTTTCCTAGTTCACAACAACTAACTATGAAATATTTATTTTAACTCATTAATTCACACGGATATACGTAACAAATTAAGTACGAATTGTGTAATTAGATTTTTTACGACTGTCTGATTACCGAATTTTATGTTAATTTATATGAATGGCATTGACGTTATACATTTATTTCAACGTTCATGAATAACCAACGTTATTGTTATTGAATAAATTTATTGTCATTCATATTTTGTATTCATGTGATGTGATATTTGTGTAAACATTTTCTTGTTAATTTTCCAAGTGCCCGAATTTCTCAGAATATGTAACAAATATCCTTAATCGTTACAAACAATACAAAATTACAGTAAAAATTAATTTAAAAAAATAAATAGATAACATTTGTTACTAATTTATAAAATACAATGTGGGTCAAACTAATTAAATTTTTTCCTATTACGTCCTATTTATTAATTTGTTATAATGCTACAGAAATACATTGATTATTAAAACAAATACAACACAAAGCAAAGATAGAACTCAGATTAACCACATATCCAAGCATATTATTAGACCACAACCTACCTAATCAAAATAACAAACGTAGCGGATAATTAGTATAAAAATCAATTAACATTGTTCAGGAAAACCGCCAAGTACGTGCAACATGAAAATAATATAAGCCAAGCAGTACAGATAAAGCTATGAATAATTATGTATGAAACATAGCATATAATTGCATAATTAGTACTGTACAACATCTGTGTATAATTCCTATAACTGTTAATTAAAAATTATAGCTTATAACTGTTGTTTAACATAGAATAGAACAAAGCAAACGCTATAGTTATATGAACACAAAGCGTAAAATATTAGACATATTACATCAAAAATGTACTAATTCAAAATAAATGTTTATTTCGAATAATTCATGAATAATTTTCCTGAATTTTACACTTTGTTTTATTTGTAAGATAGTGGTGAAAGAAAATAACACTTACTTGATACTGCCAATGAATTTAAAGTAAATATCACAATGGCAACTGTCACAAATTTCACGAACGACATCTTGCTACCGTTTATGATTAATTCCCCAACGAAAATGGTAAAAAAGATATTCCGCACTAGTGTTTTATATATAGTGCGGTTAGTTGTTTACGTATCCGTAGGAAGACACTCGAGTACACAAGTAGTAAACACTGTATAGCGCTTGTAACTTTGTGTGGCTGTGTGATACTGACACTCACAGTTGTTACGCGCGGGGATATAAAACCATCTTTCTGTGCCAGGGACGAATTTAGCACAAATTTCATTTCAAATAAAAAAAAAATAAAGTATCGCCCACCGTTGTAAATGAGAACACGACGCATTTTTTTTTTCTTGTTTACTAATTACAAATTCAATTAGAAAGTTGTGATGAAATGGAATTAAATTGAGAGCGTCTATCTGCGCATCACGACTTACCCGTTATCGAAAACAAAATAGTGAACTGTTATTCTGTATACACCTATTTCTTCTAGATTTGTTTTTTAGATTCAGTAACACAATTCTGTAATAGTATTTTGTAATAAAATATCATTTTATATTCGGTATTTTAATGTTCAACAATGAATAAGCAATTTAAGCCACTATGTAACGAAATTTTAAAGGCATTATTAAAATAGTTACTTATTAAAGTAGATAATTGATTATAAAATATTATATTCCTTGAATTTAATTGAAATTATCGTTAGTACGTATCTGTATTTCATTACGTTCTTACAGTGTGTGGTTAATTTAAATGCGTGGCGTAACACAGGGACGTGTCACACATTTTTGTCGTGCCTCTGTTGCGGGAGTGGCGTGGGATCGGACCACCCCTTAACAGCCCTTTGTTCTACAGTATGGAAAAAGCCATGTCTGGAAAATAACGGACGGAATAGTACCACAGAACTACATGTTCGGTTTAAATAATAATACAGGTACTTACATGATGGATTACATATTACAAGCACTATATATGTCCTGCGTAACTCATGTAATGTTGATAATATACCTCTAGATCAGTGATGCACAACCTTTTATGTGTAAAGGGCCGCATATAACTTCGTTCTTGAGTCGGGGGCCGTATATAACTTTTTTTTACTCTACTTTTTTCGTTTTTGGCTGAGCTTTTTGCTTGTTTTATAGCCCATTCTATTGTAAAAAATGCCCCGGGTCGCAAAAAATTGCAATAGGGCCACATGTTGTTCATCACTGCTCTAGATACATATATGCTGATATAATAAAAAGTCATAGGTTATCTAAATAATTTTCATTACAAGCTGTCAAATAAATATCATTATATTACTGGTAATGGTCAGTTGAAATTAATTTAAATTTAAAACATGACGTATATCATAAGATAATATTAAATTTTCTTCTTTTACTTTTTTTATTAGTTTATTATTAGATTACCGTTAACAAATTTACAGAAAGAACGTCATCAATATTTTTCCAACAATAAAGTATTGGATTGGAAACAAAAAAGTTCTAATTTTATTTTGGTTTCAGACTGTTTCAATTATAAGCGGAAGATGATAAGCATAATAATGACATAATTAAGTTTCTCGATAATGCATTATATTTTCAATTATAAATCAGAATTTAGAACAGTGAGTAATGACGGAAAAACCTTGCAAAATAAAAAAAGTAAATTATTATTTTTGTAATTGCATGAATCTGTACAATAATGCTTATCATGAAACCACAATTTCAGTAATCTAGATTTTGATCCTGTGGTTGTGAGAATGGAAGCGTCACTCAATACACTGTATCATGCAAAGCGCACAATCAGTGTACGTTTCCATACATTAGTTTTCTCTGTTGTAACCACGTATTGACACGTAGAACTGATTGCAAAGATACTTTAATCACGTAAATTTCAATGCTGACTTTGAAATTTCAGAAAAAAGGAATTAATGAAGATTATGTATATCTGAAAAAAGAAAATGACTATAGCTACTATATTTACAAATGTCAAATTACGCAGAAGTACGTTAGCAAGAATATTGGTATCAACAAGTACTTATATATTTTGATTTGTACGAAGTCTGTATTATTATAAACGTCATGTATATTGTATCAAATATGCCGATTTATTACAAATTCCTTAGTTTTCATGTGATAAAGTTACGATTACACTCGTCTTTGAAATTCATAGCAACACTGAACACTGCGCATGCGTTGTGAATCATTTTATTTACCATTTGTTAATTTCTTTAGTGTATGTTTGAGGTTATAAAAAGAGCGGTGATAACTGAAACGATACGATTTAACAATTATGAAAATATAGCGAATTTAAAACAATACAGTAAACTTCCTAAAATGAGTCAACTTTTAGCGACAAAAGATCTTAAAATATCTCAAGCTTTGTTGTGTACAATTTTAAAACAATTGAGAAATATTCACTGGATCATATTTATATGGCAGATGGAATGGGGCTGTATTACATGGCCTTGCATCAATATACAAATTTTTATTTCAAAATAAAAGATAAAAATAATACAAAGTTTCAAACCAAATGCTTGACAATATCCAAGAAGGCGCGGGGTTGTTAAAATCTAATAACTGTTACTTATTTTCTGGGGTTAATTTATACCAACACACCACCGATCTAGAAGGCACGCATTTATATTTCATGTCAAAATAATACAATTGATGAGCGCATCGAAATTTCAAATGATTCATCAGTTACAATACATGGAATTTTCTGGCGGCAAACAATCCAAAAGAATTAAAATCCATTGTTACGTTTTAATTGATATTCAATAAAGGTGTCACAAAAATAACAGCAACTGATTTTGTGATAAGATATTGTAATAATCAATTCAATACATGTGATATAAATAAAATATTTATAAAAGTTCTGTCCATAAAATAGGGGTTAATCACCCGAATAAAAATAATTATAAGAATTAAAATAACAATTTCTGTTGTTGATTAAGAACTGTCAGGTTATAATTTGCAAATACAAATTATGAGAAATAAATTACATTCTTTACAGTAAATATAAATTTGATATTTCAATTTTCAAATACTTAGAAGAGATATTTTAGAGATGTATAAATTTACACTAACACGTAAATAAGTCATGTCACACTGTGAAATTCACACAAAATTACGTAAATCTTATCACGATTAAAAGTGAATATTTATCCAGAAGGCCGTGATTCTGAAACGCGAACGGTTATTCAATATATGTATTTTACTTTTACTGTTTATACAATTAACAAGTTAAATCTGTTTATATTTAAATACCCATAAGCTTCATATTAGCTAACAAAATATAAATAAATACAAAAATTGTTGATGTTTTTTAGAAAATTTTAAACTACACATTTCACTTAATTATTTATAATTTCTGTATTTTCTTCAACTACACTTTCGTCTTGTTCTAACGGTGTGTCGGCATCTTTATCCTTTTGTTTCTCTTCTGTTTTATTATCGTTTACCTCTTCTTGGTCATTTTTATTGATATCTTGGTTTATTAAATTTTCATTAGTAGCAGAAGATGAATCTTTACCGACTGAAGTCGCAGGTGTGTCGGCATCTTTATCCTTTTGTTTCTCTTCTGTATTATTATCGTTTACCTCTTCTTGGTCATTTTTATTGACATCTTGCTTTATCAAATCTTCATTCGTATCAGAAGATGAATCTTTACTTTCTGAAGACGCTTCTGCTTTTGCTTTTTCTTCGCCCTCTGAATCTGTTCCTTCCGAAGAACTAAATTCTTCATCAGAACCCATCCTAAAATAAAAATAATGTATCATTTATTTTTTTCTACAAAAATTAATGACATTGCAAAAACAAATATTATTCCTATTACGTACCATAATTTAGCTTTTTTGTTCTTCTTTGTTTTATCGTCATTTTTACGTTTACCACTGCAAGATGAAGAAGCCTTCAACCCTTGTGATAATGCATCTTCAACTTTTTCCGGCAACGCTGATCTCTCCTTTTCATAGACTTCATCTTTGAATTCATGTTTTGGCGTCCGGCACAAACGTTCCAATTTCTTTTGCCTGCGATCTTCTGCCTCCTTTTCACGTTCAACTTGCTGAGCAATCCATGTTTTTAAACGTTTTTCTTCATTAATATCACGTAAGCGTCTACCGCTCAGATCTCTACAAGCTTCTCTATTAGTCGTTTTCTCTATCTGAGCACCAATAGCTCTAAGCATAGACCCAAAACCACCTTTGCCACCAACAAGTCTTGGTATAATGTGGACAGCATATTGTTGAATAAGTGTGTCATTGTTAACATGTTTACCATTACTTAACAAATAATAATCTTCAGATGGTATCCCCTGTAAAATGTATACGAAAACTATAATAATTACGCCACAATAAAATCTTCAAGAAAACATAACCTAAATCGTTATGCACTTACCAACTTATTACATATTCCACGTTTGATATCCTCTACGGTATTTGCCGTCTGTAAATTGAAAATTTCTTTGCCACAATAATTAATTGACAACATTTTAAAACAATAGCGTACAATACAAAAAATAACACAGAAGAAACAGACAAGTACAATCACGAAAACGGAATATGACAGCTGATCACAGCCGTGCCCAAGTCACTTTTACACTGCACAAATTATCATAAAATATAAATTACAACGCACAATATAAATAATATCTTTCAGAACTGGAAAAGTTGATGTACTCAGTACTTTTCTAAATGGTTTTAATTTATTTCTTTATACATGAAATGAAAAAATTGATATAAAATTGCATATAATTCGTATGCATGTATTTATTTAAAAACTTGTAAATACGATAAACGTTTATATTTCATCTAAATTAACGCGTAATTCCGTGTTACTTGGCTTGGTTTCTGGAAAATGATGCATGTCAGGCAAACAAGGCTCTTCAACTGATCCACACAGCGGGACGTATCCGTGTGTGAGTGGTGGTCCTACCATTGGTGCGGGTGCTGTTTGGACAAGTCTTCCCAACAAAGACGCCGAACGGTCAGCTCGTGAACGTAACCAGTCGTGTGTCAATATCCGATCTAAACTATATCGTTGCGTTATATCCGGTTCCAAGATACGTCGCACTAAACTTCGAGCTGAACTCGATACAGTATCGCGAACCCGGGATCGAAATGACCATGTACGATTAGTTTGGTCTTTCAATAATTTTCGTAGATTTGAATCATCAAAAGGCATAGATGCGTTCAGCATAATGTACAATATAACCCCCAAAGACCAAACGTCAGCTAATTTGGGGTTATATGGAGTTCCATTGACAACTTCAGGGGCAGCATACGCTGCAGAACCACAGTAAGTTTGACTCAAAATTCGCCGTCCTTCTTTGTCGATACAATATCTCGCGAAACCAAAGTCGGCAATTTTGACATTATACCGACGTGATAGTAATATATTCTCACATTTGAGATCACGGTGTGCTATATTTCTGCTGTGTAAGTATTGAACACCACTTGACATTTGTCTGAACCATATTTTTGCTTGATGTTCCGGTACAAGTCCGTTCTTTTTGATGAAATCAAGCATGTCACCATTGTCAGCGTACCGCATAAAAATAAAAACCCTAGGACCACGTTGAAGTATACTGTGCACTTGTATAATATTTGGGTTTTCAATTTGTGTTAAAATTTCCAACTCGCGCGGAAAGAATTTCTCTAAAAAATCACGCGGGGCCTTTTCTTTGTCGAAGATTTTACATGCCAAACTCATTTTCTTCTGTCCGGCTTTCAGATCGATATAGTCCGCTAAATGAACAGTGGCGTACGAGCCCTGGCCAATTTTCTTACCAATCAGATAGCCCCGTTGTTCCAAGGCATTCACCTCGGAACTACGGGGACTTAGACGAGTTGCCATTTAACAGATAATTTAATTATAAAATATACCGTGTCATACGTCCACCAATACCATAAATAATTTACCAACGTTATCCATTTACTTCAAATTTTAACACAGACACATTTCAATTTACTCCCTAGATTTAACAGAAAATAATTTGACACAAGAATTTACATTTACATATAAAAACAGAAGTTAAATAACAAAAAACAACATGAAGGTGTCCATAGTAATCTTTGTTTTCTTTTACATAAAATTGACAACTTACTAGTACAAAAATTAATATTTATTACAAATCATTGGAACTTAAGAGGGTAAAAGTTATTGTTCATTTTCTCCCATTGCGTCATCATCATTTGCTCTGCTCTCGCTACTTTCGGCTGCATCTTCATTCTCCTCTGGATCTGCTGTGTCCATTTGATCAACTGCTTCTGTTATCTGAACGACTACCGGTGTTTCTTCTATAGGTTCATCCTGAATCGGTACCGGGATTTGCGGAGTATCTTGTGGTTTCGTCTTCTCTTCATCTTCACTATCGGTGTCTCTGTCTTCACCCGGATGTTTTGATACGAAAGTATCGTGTTTCTTTACTTTACAAGTACCTGGTTCTTCCCATACCTTCTGTGATTTCTATAATTTCATTTATATTGTCAGTAAACATTGTTTTTACTCATCAATGATCGTGCAACTTACCGCATACACATCTTTCATAACTTTAACTTTCTCCATATAATAGTTGTACACGAAGTTGGCCATGGTCGGCATATCCTGTACGACCATTGGTTGAGACGGCGCAGGCGCAGAAATGTGCCGCTTACCGGGATACAGTTCGTTCATAACTAAATGCAATTGTAAGGGCTTGGCCATCAACTAAAACATACAAAAACAACATTTATACATTCTGAAGTAAAGCTACAATACTAGCTCGTACCTGACTGAATGCTGGCGTCAATTCGAAACAATTCTGAAACAAGGAGGCTCTGGCGAATATGTAAAGACCTAGCCTAGCACGTGACATAGCGACAACCAATCGCCGTACGTCTCGCAAATGACCGACAGCCTTAGTACGAACCAATGACAACAAAATGTAATCATTCTGTTGACCTTGGTATTTATCCACAGTTGTAACCTATAGAAAGTTTTTCATCAAGTTTTAATCAATTTAGATCAATTATTTTGATAGATGTAATTATTTACTTTGTGAGGTCGGCCAATCAATGGATTGTCCGCACATCGGATATTTATTACGTCACGAATTAAGTGTTTCTGTCCGTTGTAAGTGGTTAGGATGGATATTTTATGAGCTGGATAGCCGATCAATCGCATGTACATGTAAACAGCAACGCAATATTCTGCTTCAGCCAAGTTCTATTAAAGAAGAGATATTTAAATAGCTCATATATCGACTTATCAACAATTTTTAAAGCGAATAATTTGAAAGCAAGTATTTAATATACCTGATAGAAATATGGGCTGGGTTCCGATTCACCAACTCCATTGAAATCTTCAACGTCAATAAGTTGGAAATCATAAGTGAATCCAGGATTGGTATACTGGTACTCGGACCATACTTTCACATGTGGCAGATCCCCGAGATGCTTGTATCGCCACTTGTATAAATCACAAATGCTGTAAATCAAAATATAAATACAATATAAGTGCCATATATAATCCAATAAATTTACTATAAAACAGTTTATTACCTTGGCCTGGCTCTTCCCTGTCCATCCAAATCAACAGTAGGCACTCCCAATCTCACTAGTCTTGTGAACAGTGACTGTTCCATATTGGAATACTTCTGAAACGCCATGTTCTTGATAACCGGCGGTAACTGATGATGGTCACCGATCATAATCCAACGTTTCAATCGGTTATAACCATCCTGTGGGTTTTGTAGTAACAGTGGAATAAATGTCTCAATTTCCAGGATTTGTGCCGATTCTTCCATGAGTATGTTGTCATATTTGAATCCTAAAATGTATTTCGATATCATGAAATCGCGTATGCACAGATATACGTAACTTGCTCAAACTTGTTTTATGCGCATGCTTGTACGAATACACCCGAATGTACACGAGGTTTTACTTACCCATGTCTACTAGTTCTTTGCGTTTCAGTGCTGCATGCGTACATGTCATCGCTATTATTTTTGCTTCTTTCACTAGTAAATACTTGGATCTGTCGAGACCTGATCGAAGTAGTTCAAATGCTCTGAATTCTTCTAATTCACTGAACATTCGCTCAATATATCTAGAATAATATTCACCTGTTATAATACAGAAAAAAAAAAAACAAATTCACAATTACCTGAAACAACTCTCAGCAATTTGTACATCTTCTTCATACGATACTCCTTTGAAGAGTGGTTTGGGGGCATTTTCAAAGAACTTATGGAATGGAAAATCGTCACATACTGTTTGAATGGACACTGGCTGGAATGAAAGTTGTTCAATAATTTGTACATACAAGTGCGCAGTGTTCCATGTACCTTTCCGGTCTTGGGTTTAACATAATTAATATATTTCTCCCATCTGGCTAACACTTGGTACAGGAAGAAATGTCCTGCGGTTTCACACGTATATGCAACGTCTCCTGGTACATCCAGAGACTCCTGTAATCTCTGGACTTCCGTGAGGAGCGATATTCTTTTCGCCAGCACATAATTAACTTTTCCATATCTAGAATGATTTTTCATGAATAACCGAATATTTATACGAAGGCTTTGGACAAATATGACAAAGAGAATTTACATTTGCAAATGATTTACAATTATAAATACACTCTCAAATGGTTTGACGCAATAGTTTTGAATAAACATAAGATATATTGCGCAGAAATAACAGACTGAAAGATTTATTTCTGGATGTGAAACATAAAAACTCCGATAATTTACCTGCTGAAATCTTTCTCCGTTTCGAGTGCCTCTTCGCCATGACCTAGACGGAGCAGATGTCGTTCGTCTATGTCGAGTGCTACGATTTTCTCGAACAACTGATTCAGAGCTTGATTCGAGTGTGTGACAATTAGGGTGCGTTGCGAGGGGAAGTTATGGTACAAATTCGATATAATCTGTACGGCTACGTCTGTTTTACCGGTACCTGGTGGACCTACCACCAACGTCAGGCCCGGTTGCATACCAGCACGTATAGCTTCCACTTGTGTAGGCGTAAATGGAATTGTGTTCCTATAATTGATATCAACGGTTTGTTATTATTCATATATGTGTACATCTGTTTCAAAATATTCTCGGTATCATTACGAAACTTGACATACTATCTGCATTAGTTATAATCTGAATAATACAGAACCATAGTTTGTTATTAGCAACGCCCATTTCAAATATAATATTGCATGATATGTAACCAAATGTTCATCGGAGAAATATTGTTTTTATATGCGAAATAAAAACGATTAAATATGTCCAATTATATAATCCAATCAATATGGCAAGTATTTTTAAAACGCTATTTTATAATATTGAAACAAAAAATACTTACTTTTTGGGTTCATTGAAAACGTAAGGGCCCCGACTAGGTATTACATGCGGTTCAACAGTAATAATCTTTTTCTGTTCTTTTTCTTTTTCTTCCTTTTCACTTTCGTTAGACGCAACATCCCCAAATGTTAACCTAGAATTTGTATAAAACATCTCTCAAAATAAGGAATTATTGATAGATGTAAAGTTTATAGGAAGATTACATTTCTAACAATTTCTGTTCTAGAATTTAAGTAAAGTTTGCCGAAATAATGTAATGTTATTCACCTAAATGGTCTAATCAGTTTCTTCGGATCGTCCGTGTTTACTTTGATCTCATATTCAGGAAAACTAGATCGCAAATGATCCATATCCAAGAATGTATCGTTGAAATCCATAACCGGAATCTGTTCTGGCATCCGGGTGTAATGTGCCGCTCCCGGGTCACCATAACCCAGTATTATATCATGTAACCAGTCCGGTACAACACATTCCGTGTTCATCAATTCTCTGATGGTCTCCAGGACCGCTTTGAAATTATTCTCCTTGGGTTTGCGACGTAGAAGAATGTTAAACGTTTCATAGATGTCCTCGTCACCTTGGTTAACTCGGTTCATATCATCACGGTACTGGTTACAGTCTAACCAGACCCGGTAAGTGCGTTGATCACCCGGTAAATTGGGGCGTGGCTCTGGGCCGTCTTCTATGACGCGTCCATTCGTATCCAACATACCTTCCACCTCACAACCGCGCACACTGTGCAGTCCGACTTGCGGTATAAACGGTTGTTTGTAGTCGTATCTTGTACCTATTTATGATATGTCAAATCAATATTATTGTCAATGTTAATCACGACTGCGGTGCACCAACTCAAATTTCCATCCACAACTCACGAAATATCCTGATGCGAATAAGCGGGTGATAATCAGAATCAAAAAGCAAATGTTAAAATAGTTGGCGAATTACACACGAATGCATTGTAATTTATTATAAATGAATAATAAACATGATTATAAAATAAACGAGAAATCATAAAAAAGGTCATATATAATGAATGGCTGTAAATATATTTACACATCTACAGATATGATGACGTAAAACTGTATAATACTTTGCCAACATATGACGAGTTAGTATGTGCAGTCATTTATTCAATAATTACTTTCCAGGAATTAATTTGTCAATGTTTTCCAAAGTCACATTGAATTTTATAAAATACTTATATACGCCATTGTGTTCCGAGCATGCATATGCATAAAATAATAATTATTCCATGACTTACCGATGGGATTGATTGGATTCACAGTAATCAGAAAACATACATCATGTTTCCTCAGATTTTCCCATTCTGCCTTGATTTCTGGTCGGACATTTAAGTTGACGGTAACGTCTGCTCTAACTCTGCTTGGCCGTTTTTCGCCAATATTTGGTTTGGCGACTTCAACGACTGCAAAAGAAAGGATGGCTTGGGCCATCCGTGCCCATCCGCCCCAATACACAGTCTCATCTTCGGCTTTCCTATTTTTAACATCATACAAATAAAAATGCTCATCATTTCTTATTGGTTAAAGAATAAATTAAAATTAACTACAGTTACAAAACATTTCAATGTTTATATATAACTCAGGCTTTCACCTTATAGAGGAAATTACAATACAATTACCGTTTGAAACATTGTATAACATTACTATCACACTTTAAAAATATGTATCTGCAAAAACCGTTTATATTTGATCATAAAATACTCGAACTTCGAACTGCGTGTGTCGCTCATAAAATTTTATTAATGTTTAACTACTATAGTTCTGTGTAAAATCTGCGTTTGTACTTTTTAACAAAACAAAAAAATCCTATACAGATAGAACTGTAAACAATTACGTAATACATGTATATATTTTAAATATTCACGTTGCACAGTCACTTAATACTCTATTTATAATTTACGATTTTGCTATCATTGACAATTAACGCGTTTTAAAATGAAACTAAATATCTAGCATCAATTCTAACTTACCACGGGCATAATCTGCTAACTGCATCTTCGATGTCCTGTCGAATTTCATCTGAAATACATTTCAATCGACACAATTAAAATTATAGTATGATACAAAGTACAGGATCTTACATGTTGATTCCAGACGAAAAAGATTAAAGTTTCGTAGCAAATAATCGTGTAATGTTAGAAATTGTAAGTTCAATTTCGGCAGCGCAAGACAACCTTCACCGGAGAAATATGCTGTCGGTACGACGTTCTCATCCCAGATTACTTCTTCCGTGGGATACAACGGCATTTCATTCAGAGCTTCCAATTGTGAAGCCCGTCGTTCATGACGAGAAATCTAAATACAAACATGAAATTTATAAATGATATAAATAATAATGTTCTGTTAATGTGAATCATACATATACGTAAGAAAAGAAAGAGTAAATTTTGTTTCAGTTCATGAAACAAGGAAAACATATCTTAATAAAATTCTTTAAATTGATTTCCAATAATCCAATACATAAATCATTGCCGTACCAATAATTCTCGAAGAAATTCTTCATCCAATCGGCACCAATTGTATGCGTCTTCGTTTTCTGGTGAGGGCACCAGGTTTAAGTAATTGGCGATGGCTCTTAATTTGTCTTTACTGAAACCGTATTATCGAGAATTTTTAGATCAATTGTCAAGTGAGAGCTCGGTTAGTAGCATATTAACATGCGTAAATTACTGATATATTATCCAGATGACACATACACACACACACGTAAACACAAAATGGGAGCTACTATTTTAATTGCGGTCTGTTAGTATCAGTTTTGGTTTTGCAAATGCTTCCTCGATACTAATATTTTATACAACATTTGTAACAAAAATTATAAATTTGTATGTTTAAGAACGCATGTTTAATATTATATTATAGTTTTCATTGGTAAAATATCGTTTCAGCAAGTCAATATGTTTTTACAGTCGGACATTTCAGGCGGTGATTATAAATAACTAAAGACTAAATTTAATCTGAAAGACAATTGACTGATGAGAATGTATACAAACCTGAGCGATTTGAAATGTTTAATCAACTTATCCCGCGTATCAACACTAGCTACATTCGCCAGTGCAAAGTTCCGTAAATCTGGAAATTTAGCAAAGGCGGCTTTCTGAAAAACAAACAAATGATAGTTTTCAAACAAAATAACAAGTATAACCCAAACAAATATTAAATTATTTGTTTATGCAAATGAGAGACAAAATATTTCCGAAGAAACCAGTGCGTAAATGGATTTTTGTGAAATGGAGACAAACAAATCTCGTTACAAAACAAGACAGTGGTGGAGCTAGGATTTTATATCAGCAGGGTCTTCCATCAATATAGTACTAAGATTTTCTTACTTCTTTAAAAGTATAATTTGCAGATATAAGTATATATTAAACATTTCACAAGGTACCATTAATAACTGATTTCTTTGTCTGACCCTTTTGAACAATACATATGTATTATGTACGCCACTGACAATAACGTGAAGAATTTCCATTGTCCAATTAAATATATAGCATGAAATGTATAATTACCTGTAAGGATGTGATCTTGGAATAGTGTATCTGCGTCATATCATGGTCCGTTAACGGATCACCTGTTTCATCGCTTATTTCAAATCGAGCGTAAAATTTCAGCATATCCAGTAACTAGAAAAGCAAAATACACACTCAATAAATACGTAAATTGTACATGAGAAAAATCCAATGCAACATACCGAATGAAATATTAAAAGAATCTAATTGCAGAAGCAAGGAAAATATAAATAGAACGCGTGACATTAATATTGATTTATTTAATTTCCACTAATGACAGGTTACGCGAACAGTTAGAATATTTAATCTAAGAACTTAATGAACCGTGTTATTCAAGAGTTAATATTTTAATTTAAAATGTTGTCCATTTTCAGTAGATTTTTTTGTAGGTCGAAATATACTTGTATAAATTTGCAAAGAAATTTATAAAATATATATATGTTACAAAAATCATGCTACCTATGATTCCGCATTTCGTTTTCACAGCATTTTTTTTACATAAATAAAATTTGACTTTCTCATCACACTCATGCAGCACATTCTTCAACATCAATGAACTGATTTTTTTTTACAATTTACGTAAAAACAGTATTCGACATTTTATAGCAAACAAATATTGACAAAAAAAAGAAATTTAAAATTAAACGTACATAAATATAATAGTTTATTTACATAAATTAGGCTTGCATATTTATTTAATTCAAATTTATTTACTGAATATTCCACACCGGTATATTTAAAACTGTATTACTAAATAAATATTTATACAAAATAATGACGAAGTAGAGCAGGAATTACGCATTTTATATAAAAAAAAATGTAGTACTTATTACGAATGTTTATAAATAACTATAGAAAGAAATGTACTAAGTATTAAATGTAGTAATAAAAAATCGCTACTAGTGACATTGTGACTCTTTTTATTTATTAGCTGTTGAAGGCATATGGTATTCCGTCGCAATTTTATTTTCCCGATAAACAAAGACGTTCATTCTTCCTTAAGATGATTGTGCCTTATTTAAATATTATATTATTTACTAATATTTTAGCTTGTTCAATATATAGTATACATAAAAAAATAGTATCTACGATATTGATTTTCTATATAAATTTTTTGTGTATTGCTAATAATACCACTGTCGATTTTGCAGACCTCGACTAAATTAAGTAAAAATAGCTAAACTAAATAATGTCAATTTTACACACGCATTGGAAAACCCTACTTTATTATATAACGGACTTTTGGCTTTAATGGGAACTTCCTCGTCCGTATTTAGTCCGTTATGTTCAGATTTTACTGTATTCAATTTTTGAGATTAATACCTGTATACGTTACGCGAAGCACGTACTCAAACTTGATTCACGGCATCTAGGTAATTCTGTGACATCAATAATAAAATTCTTTTTTGTTTTCTGTGGAAGATCTCGGATATTATCCTTATTCGAAGAATATTCAATATAGTGAGAATTTATATGAAATAAGAAATTGGGATACCATTCGGTGATATCGCAACCAGTGGTTTAAACATGGTGGTGGGGCACCAATGAAGAATTAGAACGATGAAAGGGGGGGAGGGGGCTATGCATATTGTAGTTATGCTATTGGTTAGCAGCATCCAGACGCTGGTGTTACTGCTTAATCATTCATTATAATACGTGACAGGTAAAAGATATCCAACGTTTTGTTCTTGGCATTCTCGTCACTGAAAAACCGCACCATACAGTTTAAATATTTGATGTTTTTGTACAAAACCACTATCGCCACCAGACAACGTAAAAGGGAAATACTGCTGACGTACGTAGGAATAAAGAGAGGAAGTAAAGAATAGAACAAAAACACAACGTTCAATATGAATCACACACTATTGGAGACGGACGCCAAAATGCAGATAAAAAGTCATGGGACAAATTAAAATATCAATTCTGCGTCTCCATTTATTTATAATATTTATTTCTCTTTATGAATCAACAATTTTTACAAATTTATTATCGTATTTGAAAAATTTGTTTGCCATTTCCTGATATGTTACTATACTAAAAAGTACTACAATAAAAATCATTCTTAAAACGGTAATGTATATATGAATTTACTAATAACAAAAAAAAAATGAAATCGTAATATTCATACCAGATAAAACAAAATTGTCTAAATTTTTTTTTCTAAGTAATTGCTCAAGTTTTCGCAAAATTTTTTTATTTGCTGATAAGAAAATAGTATTGATATCTTCCCTTATTAGTTTCAAAATGAAACCGCAAAAGTATTTTTACGGTATTTTATTCGATAACATTCTCAAGGCTTCTTGTTACGCAAAAACTCGGTTTTAGAAGCGGAACTGAATCTGTATCTGTATCGGAAATGGTAAATACCATTAGGAGACTTATATCTGAAAGGCATAGCAAACACTTTGTACCAAATATGCAGGGTATGCAGCGTAGTTATGACGTCAATGTGACGATGAAGTAGACATTATAATAGCCGTACCACCGCGTACCTGTTCTAAATGTCTGCTTGCATTCACAAGAATTTTGAGTAACAATTTGGTTGGAGGACAATTCTATTTATAAACATATCATCTGCAGAAAATATTGTCAGCAGTTTATCTGTCCAGAAAATTAGAGGTTTTTGAAAACAATTCATATAATGTATTTATATAAAAAAAGTGTTGCTTTCTTCATTATAAAATTATCATTTGCGACACAATCATTGTTGGAATTGTTTTAATAATTTCAAGTTCTAAAGATAAGAACTAGGCGTATATAAGTTATTTTTAACATTCTATTATGTATTTTTGTTTAATTCTCTTGATACAAAAACATTTCTTCACTGCTTTAAATAGCACTAATGTTGTCCCACTTCTAAAATAATTTGTATGTATGTGTTGTATCGTTAATCAACATTTTATTACTAAATTTCGTTCGGGATTACAGTATTTTGGCATCGGTTAATACTGAATATTATATTTCTATTTTCAGTGATGAAAACATATTTTTTACTCGAACATGGCGTCCATTTCCTTGGCGCCACCATAGAAATATAAACTTGATTGATTGTTGAAACATGTTATGATTTGGACTAGTGCTAAATGGAAAAATAAAAGGTCAAGGGGACACATGGATTATCTGCTTTTTACAGGATCTGCTTTCTCTATAATGTTTACCGACAGACATATAAATGTTTTTATCAAAATAAAATTAGCAGCTGATCTCAGTATATTTTAATAATTTAAACATCCAAACAAAAAAACAAAAACACATGTTTCAAGAAAGTGCTTCAAACTGCATATGCATGTTTAATTGGAAAATATCAATTCCTATTTGTTTTTGCTATGCAGTATTGATAAATTATTACGTGAAATACTACATAGAACTTGGACTTATAGAATAAAATGAAAATGTATTCAAAGGTTATAATAAAAAATAGCGACGCTTTTGCGAACTTTTGATATTACATATTTATCTTTACAAGCAAAAACGACACAAAAATCCCGACCATCCAAGATTAGATTTTACTACTTGTAACAATGTAATAAAAACAGAATTTTTTTATAATTAAATATTAAATTACTGTTAAAAATATATATTTTCGATTATACTTTCCAACATGAAAAGATAATTTATATTCCATTTAGAACAAGGTTGCAGAATATTCTACGATCAATTAGTATTAGAACATTAACACTATGTTATTAATGTATAATCAAATTAAAATTAATTCCATGGTTATTAATACCAGATTTTTATTAACAATCTTTAATTATATTTAAGAGATATACTTTAAATATTATTACTGTTAAAATCAATGTGGAAATTGAATATTTTTAATCATGATTATATATGTAAGTGCAAACATGTATATCTAAATATCAGGAGTTTAAAATAAATAAAGTCAAAATGGATGACTTGGCCAATGGCCTCCAGTCGAATCTGCCCTTGTTCTAGATTCGCAGTACATATCGTAAAATGATAATAGAACCGGTAAATATATAAAAGTGTTGTTCTTGCCTAATTACGAAAGGGGCTTGCCGATATTAATATAGTTATTATATATACTGTAGACAAATTTTATGCAGAAAACAAAAAACAAATTCTATTCGCGAATTAATTATACAAGCAAAAACTAACGTGTCTGCGTAACTGCAACTTTTTATGATGGAAGCGGCACGGGTCCGTATATATTGAAAAGACGGTCCTGTAATCATCAGATATTATCGCGGGAAAGTTCATTGTCGCGGTTAGTTCGACTTGGAACGTAGACCTGTACGTATGTATTTGAAAATTCAAACTTGTGCCTGTAAACAAACGTTCGTCACTTAACTGTTAATATTAAATAGTGATGCGTGCAACGTATTCGGTGGAATTTATTGCAAAAATTATTTGTAAGTACCAACATATACACACATACCATATATGTTACATAATGTACGTACGTAGTATCATTCTGGAAATACGTACATGAAATTGAATTTCCTTCCCGGATCTGTTGATACAAATTTCCAGTTCGACAAACTTCAAAACGAAATGATAACATAGTTCAACATTTTTACTTAATGATATTCATAATTAATATTCAGATCATCACTGACAAGAAACTACGCTGCTGAATTAATGCGCAGACAATTATAAACAAAAGCGAAATAGATACAGAATTCTGATAAAGCATAGTAAGACGTATTCACATTCTTAAGCGTAACAGTGTATACACTGTTATTGAGAAGGTCGTGAAATGCGTAACATTCGATGGGTTATTTTTGTTTATATTTGTTTAGTAAATAGAAATAACGTTGTATTTCCCATGAAGACATGGAAAGACTGATCCTGGTATTGTATTAAATAATTTGTAATAACTTAGCATACATTGGGGGAATGCGATCCAATGTGATGAAATGTTAAGACGACGATAAGAACAATATACAAGACTCACGTTGATGAATATGATACTGCAAAATGTGCATCAGTCTAAACTGTGAGCCATGCATATTTCAGAAACAAAGTTTATGTATATCAGTAAATAAACCCATAGTTTCATATGATTATTTAATCTGTAATCTACAGATTAAATAGTAGAACGCACTTTGACATAACGTTATTAATTTGTTATATCTATTAATTAATTTATTCCATGTTGACTTGAATAAATGATTTAATTACAACTTCTTATCATGTAACTTCCAGCTATAAGTAAATATTGAATGTAATTAATTGTATTTTATATTTACATACTACTGACAGAAATATTCCATTGAAAGTGTATTTATGAGTATGCCTACAGCAATAATCATTTTTATCTTCTTCTTGACAATATAATTATATAAATGAGCCGCCCATATGAGATAAGTACGTAATTATGTAAAAAAAAAACAATTTCAAGAAATGATTACATTATAAATGTTCTTACGTTAAGGTAAGATAAAATATTGTTAATTAGTATCTTAACAATGAATGTACGTCAATAAAACGTATGATTCAGTTACATAAAATGATAACCTGATCCTGATCGTATGATACAGTTTCAGTTCTAGAAAATACAACTTACACATTTCAGGTGTATTACAATGATAATAAAAAAACTTCAAAGAATATGTAGTTGCGTAAGTGTTTGTAACTTAAAAAAATTGTTTATCACACTTTGCACATCGCTTGTTTCTTATTTAATTTTACTAATCATTTGCTATCAAGCCCGTATTACACCATCGTATTTTATCATCTACGTATCTTGTTTATTAGTAATGTGGTAAAAAACAAACAAAATTCTGTCAACAGTACTAATTTTAGACGTGAATTTTCATAAATATTTTTAATTTCTGATTTTCAAATTGGTTACTTTATTTTCGAGATAAAAAATTATAAATTATAATATTAAAAAAAAATTGCACAAAATCGCTACTTTGTCTTTAATTATACAAAAAACCGTAACCGGTTAAACATGTTAATAAAATATTTTATAATTATTTTTGGGAGCGACCTTGCTAAAGGACATGATGGAAATTTCAATATCTATAAGATCGGGGAACGTGTATCGAATAATCATTACTTTTAAGTGTACACTAGATCATTCAACTAAAACAACTTTTTCTTTGCGATAGCTATGCAAAATAGTTTGCAAGATATCCAAAAACCAAATTGGTACATAATAGAAAGTGCTAAAAATGCATCGGTTTTGTGAATATAACCCTGAGATTTTTGTACTCCAATTCGATATATCAATCATTACATGACATTTAATTCGTTTCACTAATAAAACATCAAGTAATCCTTGGAAACTAAGGTATTGCACATGACATTAAACTTTTATAAGCTGCAGAAAATAATAGCTCAAGAACCAATGACAAGTCATATACCTCAAATAACGAAAAGAATAAATTATCTACACTATAATTACTTTACTACTGCCATAAACTTCATCTGTTATCCGTGTCAATAAAAAATTAATAACAAGTCAATAAAAATTTAGTCGGTATAAAAATTAACTAAGCCGACGTATTTTCAATTGCGGTTTTTTGCAACCATTTATGAAAATTTAACAAAAAAATAACCAATAATTGTACAACCTTCACCTTATGTCGATGAAAAAGAAAATAGTTGCGTTTTATTTTGGAAATCCCTAATTGTACTGCAAATATATTCAGTGTAACAAAGAAATTTGTATATCATTGTGTGTCAAAAACTATGATTGACACAGAATTTACATGATCATGGTTATACATATATGTAGTTATAATGTAGACCAGTGGTGCACAACCTGCGGGCCGGATGCGGCCCTTTTTCAAATTTGTGCGGACCGCTTGGGCATTTTTTACCATAGAATAAGCTAAAAAAAAAAAATCTCAGCCAAAAACGAAAAAAATCTTTTGCGGCAAAACGGAGTTATATGCGGCCCCCGCCTCAAAATCGATGTTGTATGCGGCCCTTTATACATAAAAGGTTGTGCGTCACTGATGTAGACAAACACAAGGAAAAGTTTCCAAGTATGAAATATTATCACAAAATCTTAGTTTTCCCTTATCTACTAAGTAATATTGTTCAATTATATTAATGTAAAAGATAATATCATATCACAATTCTGATACAAGATATAAAAAAAAAATGTTTCATTTTTATACGCAAAAGAATTATAATAATTTGTTAGTTCTATTTACGAAATACAGATTACTGATAAAAATATTCGTAATTATGCAACATTATCAAAGTGTGTTAATATTTGATTAATATCTATTTGCAAAATAGATTTTAAACTGGCATATGAGAATAAAATTATTTAAAATAACTAAATAAACGCGTTAGACTTCAGTATTGAAATGTCTGTTTTATATAAATATTTATATTGCTATGTAATTAACTTATAGTTTGTACAAATTGATATATCTGTAAATAATACTGAAAAACCCCCCAACAATAATCCTAATTAACAAATAGAATTTATTCTAAGAATGAACATAATCCTTATTTATACATTAACTTCATTTACAAAGCTGTGTATTTATAAATAAACTGTAAGCAGTTCAGTAACCCAATTCTGGTCCATGCAAAAATATAAAGATGATACATACGAACAAGCATGGGCGTCGGCAGCATAGGGCAATGGGGGCACTCCCCCCTGGAGACACTACTTTTAAGTTTTTTATGTTAAAACCTTCTGCTTTTTGCATATGTCTATATTTTGCCCCCTGCTCCTGGAAAAAATTCTGTGGGCGCCCATGAAAACATGCAACTGTTTCAAAAAAGGAAAATGGCGTAATGTAACAACTGTGTCCTAAATATGTTCGCGTTGACAGATAATATTCGGACAGATGTATGTTGTGACAAGTGAATGATAGATGTACCGCTATCTGAAACTTTCGTTAAACATGTCATACGCCAGACAAGCATTAACACGCAGTTATATTTATGGTGAATAATAGTTTTGAGGTTATGACCCACAAACACGATATACAACCAAGTACGTTTGATGCTTGAATTATCTGAAAAATACATAAATCATATTTGACAATGATTTATATAAAAAAAATAATATTACCTATGAAAAATATCGCATAATATTTATCTATATTCATACTTTGCAAAATGTTCTAAATCTGAACTAAGAATGTTTCTAAGTACGTTCCCAAAATGTGGAACTTATAATTTGAAAAGACTTATAAAAGTGAAATTTGAAATTGGGTTCAAAATCTAGTACAGCCCATATCTGTGCTTGTCAAATACAAAGAACATTCATGATTAGATATAAGTACCTACAATAAATGAATTATATGACGAAAAAAAAAACAGATTTAATATTATGTTATTTCCCTTTATTGTTAAGTATCATTGTATCAATTCAATAAAACGATCAATCAAATCAAGTTGATATATTCTGTGAATAAAATATACTTCATACTTCCAAATAATCAGTTATTTATTTCCAAATACACGATGTGTAATTTGACTTGTTTTAAGTTTACTTTTCAGGAGGCTCGGGATGAAACATTCATAGTTTGAAATTCGATATAATACTTGTTTTGTTTGAATTCCTAGATATGTGTAATAAATATACTGACAGATGCAGCACATATCATATGTAAAAGATATGTATCTTCACATTACACATGTTCATTAATTCGAATCATGTAAATACATTATTTTTATTAATTAATTATGGCGCCAAAACTTCGCTTATAAACTGACAGTGAAATGAGTGGTTATGTGATACTATGTTGTGAATCATTTACATACCAGATACATGCGTTAACATAATACAGGCGTGCCAGTATGAGTCCAAAATACTAATACGCACTGTATACATTTGCAATAGTTAGTCACTTGCACAGACCAGACAAAATTATAGTGAAAAGTTTATAGTGATCAACATTGTTTTGACGCCAATTTTTTGACTTTCCTATCAAACGAATCATTTGGCTAAGTCAGTTTGACATTAATCTTATTTCTACGTAGAATTTTTCTTAATTTGTTTAGTACTCTCTATTTCCTCAATAAATTTGTTGTCAAAATTATAGATAACGTATTATACTACGTACTTAATAATAATGCAAAAAATTCTTCGAAAATTGTCGGCTAATATTTTATATTGCTACCATTTATATTGACTTATTGAAAGGTTTATTTTCTTGTTATTTCTAATGACTCACTCAAAAAACTTATTGTAATATATTATCAGTCATTAACATTATATTAAAAAGATTATACATACTCAAATTTCATATTGATTTTTTCAATTATTAGATAATTATTTTGTTTCACAATTTTATTACAGCCAAATCAAGTCGCTTTCATAATTGAGCAAATAATAATTTTATAAATCTGTGTAGTAAATATGTGTTTCTTTTGTTACAGAATATGAACACCTTATTTGTGTTAGTATTAGCCGTAGTTGGCTATGCAGCAGGTGAACCAAACTCGTGTTGTCCGTATGGCGAAGTAATCGTGAATCGTAAATGCCCAAATAATACACGAGTATGGTCCACGAGATGCCCGCATCATGCGTATGCAATGGAAACTAGTGAATTTACAATCAATAGTAACGATACACTCATCGTTAACAACGCTTACGATACCGGTTACATCTACAAAGAAGAGTAAATTTTAATTGTTCATCTATATTATAAAATATATAATACCATTCTTCTGACAATAAGTTTTTTTTTTTACATTTCGTGTTTATTTCAGTTATTGCTTAGGAGCCGTCGAAACTGAAAATGAGACGATAGCTTTAATATGTTTCCCAACACCACGAGATGGCACGGGAAGTGCCTGGTACAAGTTAATCACAAGCATATGCTGTTTCATATCCATGGCGAGTCTTGTATTAACACTAGTGGTGTATTGCATCAGCCCAACACTGCGAGACGTACAGGTAAATATTTACGGCAGACCAGTGACCTGAAGTTCAAACAACAGATCTGCGTGTTCTATTTTAACGTCATGTTTACTGCACAGTGCAGTTTCTGGCGGAAGTGTCTTAATTTTATCCATGAATCACTGGGCTAAACTTCCTTCATCCAGTGATGAAAATAGTTTATTTATTAAAGTAACTGTTGACGCAAGAGTTCCGGACCATTTCGAATAATATTTGCGTTGGTGTACTTTTAAAATACGCAATAAAATATCAATATCATGGTTAGAGTCTGGAGTTGATCTTACATGCTATTATTGTTACTTTATTTACAGGGGAAATGTTTAATGAGCAACATATTCAGTTTGTTGATGGGATTATTTATACTGACGATAGTCCAATCATGGCATGCATTTTCACACACCGCTTGCGTGACTTTAGGTACGTATTTATTACAAAATATCACCACGGTTAGACATTAAAAATTTTTATTTTGCAGCATCGATGATGTACTACTGGTTCAATGCTGTATTCTTCTGGTTAAACGTGATTGCATTTAATCTTTGGTGTTCCGTTGTGTAAGTAAATACATTGAATAACGATGTATTTGAGCACAATTAGTAAAATATCAATTTATATTATAGCTTCCCGAAATTTGTTTATGGACGGAAGAATTTGTATCTGCTGTACAATTTATACGGATGGGGATGTCCTCTGCTGATGACAACGATTGTTCTGGCTCTACAACATTCATCTGGTGATCACATTCAACCGGGATTCAGTAAAAGTACTTGCTGGTTTGCAGGTAAATGATTTCACAATATTTTTGCAATGATATGCTTGCAAGAGTAAATGTGAAAAATGGATGCGATAATAATAATTTTTGTCTGTAAAGATTTTCCAGCAAGATGGGCCTTCTTCTATGGACCAATATCTGTAATACTTCTGATAAACATATCAATGTTCCTGTCAACTGTTGTATCATTAGCTAAAACAACTCAGTACATATCTGAGAAAAAACATCGATCGCACAAATTCAAGTAAGTTTACCATTCCATGATTAGCCTGAATACGAAACATAACTGTATTATAATATTTCCAGATGTATTTTGTATTTCAAATTATTCATCGTTATGGGTATATGCTGGATATTCGAACCGTTGTCCGATCTACTGCAAGTTGAAGGTTTTGGTTACTTATGGTAAGTAAAAATTTTGTACTATTTATCACTTTATACTCAATCATTAACATTAATCTATACACGTGTTTGAGAGATCAGTCATTATAGAAATAGATAAGTATGCAGTTGTCCTTGTGCAATGATATCATAGATTAAACCCATAAATTCTATAGAAACAAATCATTTTTGTGTGCGGTTTGCTTTCACGTGAGACTAGGACGTAGTACATATAATTGTACTACAAATACTACTTATTTTATTCCCAGAAAAACTATGAAACATCACAAATAGAAAGCAGACACGTACGTACACGTTTCCATGTTATTTTGCAGGTTGGCCACTGACATCATAAATTCTTTACAAGGTCTCATCATTTTCTTTATACTAGTCGTGTTCCGTAAAAGAGTGCGACGTGATTTGGCGAATATAAATGGCATCAGGAATCCTTTGCCGCGAGAATGGGCAACGATACCCAAGGAAGATTGTGAAGAATTGGAGGAAGAAGAAGAACAATTGTCACTAACGTCAGATAATAAGAACAATGCCATATAAGAAATTACACATTAAATATTTTAATGAAAAATACGAATTAAAATTTAAAAAAAATACGGCCGAAGAATTAATATAGACACTGAAGAGGAAAACGTTGTAAGAAAATGCTACCAACATTAAAAGTGAATTGGCGCCAAATTTTAAATTATTTTTTTACCACAAATTGCGCAATCGTGTCAAAAATTTTCTATTAAAATTATTCACTCGAATAATTGGTGCTATTTTTGAATCTCTCTATATATAGTTATAGCTTTATAAAAAAAAAATACTTAAATATAAGTAATTTTGTAGGTACATATTGTCACCAAATATTATTGATTAAATAACTGTTAAGATCATATATTTTATAATAAGTCAATGTATACCGTACATTTTATAAATAATACTGTCAAATGCGATAAAAATAGTAAATATTATAAAAATAAGTAAGTCATCTGTAAGTTAATTTTATATTTAACACAGGTTCGATCGATTTTGAACACAGTGATAGATTTAGCACTTGAAAAGAAAAAATGGCAAAAGTTTACTTATTTGTGTAAAAATTTAAAAATTTGAGACCTGAGATTTCCGGCCCCCTTGATTTGTGGGGAAATCCGCCTCTGTGTGAAGAATCTATTTGGCAAAAAATAATGATACTAACTGCGAAACTTTGTGCAACTTTTCAGTTATCTTATGATTAAATAAATATTTTAATGATAATTAAAATAATGTAACTGTCTTGTATTGTAAAAAGTAAACTTATGCTTAAAATAAATGTTATTGATATTTATTTTAATAAGTTGCTTTACAAACCAAAAATTTGATTGTGCCATGAAACCAGTTTATATTTATATGTATAAAATAAATGTAAAAGTATTTTAATTATATCTGTACATTGATTTTATTTCCTACTTTTTTACGAAAAATGTTTTATTGATGAATTGAAAACATTTTAACGGTCACTGATCATACTAGTCATCATGGCATCAGTAGCTCGCGTCACACGCGGCAAGCGGAAGTTGTAAGTTTTTGAATCAAGGATGACAAATAATGTATTAATTATTCTATGAGTAAACAACAGTAACACCAGTGCGAGATTTACGTTAAAAACTGTGCCTAAAATGTTATCACTGAAACAAGTGTCTTCTATGAATTGTGTTCAAAGTTTGTAATACGTAGCATGCTATTTTCTTTTTACGTTGTGTGTTTTTATTATTATTGTAACAGAAACTTGACACGACTGCATGCATTATATATCGCATTTCATGTATTCAATCCGTCTCATTGAATATTCGCAACGCTATTGAATTCTAACCAATAAATCTGACAGTAGCTTAGTCATACTGTATTAAACATTAATACTATGCAGTATCATATCATTTATTCCAAGACAGTAAGATTCAAATAATAAATAAGTATTTATTTGAAAATCAAAATGCATCATATAGGGTATTTATTAATTTTAATTGTTACAATCTTAAATGTCGGCGAGAGTACCACTAAAGATTTAACATCCAAGCAAGTACCTGTCAATAAGTGTTGTGCAAGAAATGAAGTAGTGCTTGATAATAGTTGTACTCATATCAACGAATCGGGTACAACAGCATGGAGTCCAATATTTACCAGTGAAGATGGTAACAATAATGTACAAGTGGATTTTAGGTATGAAATATTCTAGTTACTGATTCAAGTTAACATTTCACAATAATGTTCTGGTACATTTTAGGTTAGTTATTGGAGAGCCAGACTGCGGTTCAACTCAACAGTGGCCAGTGTTACATTATCAGAGATCAATTGACCGATTGATATTATTACCCAGCGGTAAATTAAGGCATTGTGTATATCACGCCGTGCCCGATGAAAATGATTTTGATGTGAAACCGTTAGATGAAGAATTAGACCGATGTCATGATTACGAATCGGGAAAATATTGTTTAGACAAAGTGAGTCTTTCATAGAGTTATATAAATCTTGTAAAACATGTTAACTCAATTCCGTTTTATAGACTGTGAGCACCGAAAATAATTTATTCAGCCAATATGCCTTAGTGTGTACGCCAGAGTTCGTGAACGACTGGAAGAATACTGATTTTCTAGTGAAAAAGATTCTGGATCCAGTGTTTCACGGCATTGCAATGATCTGTTTCCTTATTGTCGCAATAGTCTACTTTATACTGCCTACAGTCCGAGATCTTGTCGGCAATATTATCAGCACTATATCTATTTGTATGATTGTTAGTCAAGCGGCCGATATGGTACGAATATTCACGGAACTAAGTAGTCACGTTAGTTTTATGATTGCTGGTAAGTAACAAGCATAATTACCAACATCAAATATTCAAATCACAACCTACTCGATTAAAACTAATCGAAAAGGCCTTCAGTGAAATTATAAATGTGTATTTTGCAGATATCGTTTGTTATACAAGTTTAATGGGTGCCTTTTTCTGGTTAAACAGTCTTGGATATTATATCTGGCGCACATTCAAGTAAGAAAATATATTAACAAAACAAATGTCTCAAATCTCAAATGAATGTTTCATTTTTTAGATCCCGTAATGTGTTCTTACGTGTTACTGATGGTAAAAAGTATTGTTACTATTCAGCATACGCATGGACGAGTACTATATTGATGGGTGTCATAGCTGTACTTGCTCATTTTGCTCTCGAGATACCGAAATCTCGAACTTCAATCAGCATGTTGCACAATCAAGAAGTTATCGGTAAGTTAAAATAATACGACCGATATTTCATTATGCTCTTGTCGAAATATATTATACTGAACTTACATTAATATTACTGTATTATCTTTATGAACATTTGTATAAAAAATCAATTTAGACTGTTGAATTTCAGGTCCGTTAGGAATCACCATTTACTTCACACCGGTTGCTTTCACGATTCTGGTAAACATATTTTTCTACGCCACAACCCTGCAAATAATCAACCGGATGAACACGTACGGCCGTATACATCACAAGTTGAAACACAGTTTCCGCATGTTCCTGCTCGTGTTCATCATCATGACGATCACGTGGTTGTTTATGTTACTGTCGTGGTTGAATTTCGATGGTCTTGTACATTGTTATATACTGGTGAATGCGTTGCAGGCGCCTCTGTTCTTGTACGTGTGCGTATTTAACCAGAAACATGTGCTATTCTTGTTGCGAAAATCATGTTGTTACGCCAACTGTATATGCACATGTTGCCGTCCAGAACCCGAGTGTGAATGGGGAGATGAAATGTCCGCAATGAATTCAGGTATATACTAACGGAGATATGTTAAAATGATACCTGGCCGCTTTAGAAAGCGCGTTTTAGATTAGATGAATAAGATTTTAAAATATTTTACAAACACTAAACAATATACAAGCCGTAAAATAAAGAAGTATGCTGACACATACAGAAATATAAAATAATAGGTAGCTTTAATTCAATCATGCGAAAATTATACTTTTGGGGCCAATTTACCTGCCATGTCTGAGCTATCGAAACGCAGAAGTAATTTATACATATTTCGACATATATTTATGTATAAAATACATAATTAGGGACTCGAATCGTTAGATTATGGTTTGGTTTTTCTATTTTTAGTTTAGTTTTTAATCGTATCCCAGTATTAATGAACATCTTATAAGCCTAAGATCTATAATTATGTTCGTTTTAGTTGTTTTCTAGTTTGAGTCCCTAAATATGTAGAAACATTTGATCTGAAACTGATCGAATATGATCCGTCCAAATTGAAAACGAATGCAGCTATATATTAGACTGTGCAAAAGTAGTATGTGCTAGTTTTTAAATTAATAATTAAATGCATTTATTAACGATTTACACGTAATATTATGCTAATATGTTGTGATCACATGACGAAACTGATTTAATATGTAGGATATGTAATAATATTGTGATTATTGTAATATTATCAAGCTCATCATTGTCTACAGACATTCCATTTGTTATTTTACGATCAAAATCTAACGTTATGCACTCGAATTTCGAACAATTTTTATATTTAAGTATTTTTGTAATTTTTATGATGTCTTTTTAAACGTATACCAGACACTTTTTAGTAATGTACTTAAATGAATAAAAATAAATGTTAAAAAAAATATCATTAATCGTCCCTTACCATTACTAGTATTAATATTTAAGTAATATATTATTTGAAGTATGTTATGCATTTTAGCAGAAATTTATAGAAAAATGTAAAGAAATTTCATATTTCCGGTCTAAGAGTTTAGTTAAATAATAGATAACTCACTTGGTTGAAGAGATGTCCTTCAGGTCTTTGTGATAGCGCTGACAGTTGACAACGAACCACCAGATGACAATCATCCAAGACAGTGTTGAAAAATCTTCTAGTTGGTAACAATGCTTCCAGGTCAATCAGGAATTCCAAGAATCTCTCACAGTAATGAATCTATAAGAACAAAAACAAACAATAGCTAAGCCTTTATGTACGAAATATATATGTATTTCTGAAGAAGGAATATACATGTAAATCATATTGTATTACTCTAAAAATATTCGAAAAACTGTTGAAATTATACCTTATCATTAGAGATATCCCCTTCTTCTGGTATACTGTCCAACGTAGTCATAAACTTCAACATAAGTCTATGCAGAAACATCCGCTCCCATGTCAGCTGTTCCAGTTGTTCAGGATTGTCTTTTCTCTGAATTGCACGCCAATATTTCCTCCATTTCGGATAGGCTTTGAATTCTTGTTCTCGCCGCGTAGGCTGTATCGATATCCACATGGACAACGACACCAGTCTCTTCACTTGATCTCTACACAACGCCACTTCCATACTGTTAAAACAGTGGTTCAAAAATACAAGCAACGCCGTCTGCTCTTTCAAAGCTATCTTATCCGACAAACAAGCGTGTAACACTTGCTGGAAGAAGTCAGGAAAATGATCATTCTCTTTCTTAAACGCCTGCCACACTTGAACACGTTCTCTGAACTTTTCATTCAACATTACAACTATTGACATCATATGAGCATGGGACGCATCTTTGGTGTAATTTGGCCACAAATAATTCTCCAAGTACTGGCTAAATTCTAATACCATTATACGTCGAATTGAGAAACTACAAAACAAGATTGTACGTTAGATTTACAACAATTCATAGCGGCATGTTAGGTTAACTTACTTGCTTCCGAGTATTTCTTGAAAATAAATATCTTCTACAATTTTCTTATCATATTGCTTATGATTGTGGATCGAATGCGGTGCCCAATACTCTTCGGCAAGCTGTAAATTGAAACATTTTTTGTGAAAAGTTAATAAACGCGGTTGAACGTTTTATCTTACTTCGGTTATTCTATCAGAATTTATTTGTTCCACCGTTGGAGCAACTATTTTAGGGGGTACTGCCGGTGTTGCACTCATTTTTATCGAAAATTAACACTGTTTTATAATATAACATTCATTAAATTGATAATGAAGGTTTCAAAACTCGAATTGTCAAAACACGACGTTTACAAACCCAAACATACCAATAAAAATCCCTAGATCAGAAATAGTTTCCCTGAATTTTATGTTCAGTTGTTGGTACTGTTGCTTTAAACCTTTTGAATATGTTTCCCAGCCATCTTTTAAGTAAAGTAAATGCAAGAACACAGGCGTAACAAGTTTATTGCCATCAGTTAAATTTTTTCATCAATGCATTTCTACAATCATGATATGGTAAGTTTTATATATATATATATATATATATATATATATATATATATATATATATATATATATATATTTAATCTATAGTAAAAGTAGTAATATTTGTTTTCGTTACTATTTTATTACAATGTACAAAGACTGACTTTGTATTTTAAATAGGTAGTTCATTTTTAAACGACATAATGTATATTGCCGCACCAAATATATAAAACTTTATGTTCTCATAAAACATAAACATTATTTTTATTGTTGAAATGTAGTTTATGTTGCTGCTGTCGTTTTATAGCGTTTGCATCTATTTTATTTTAATGAGTAAATTGTTAGTCAAAACAATGAAAATTTGCAGGTGTTCGTATAACAAAACTTAAAATTATTATTACTCAAACATTATTTCAAGATAATTAAACTTTAGTTGCATTTATAAGTAGAAGAAGATACATAACGAATATATTAAAATCATGAATATATACCTTGAATTTGGATGCTTAGTCAATATTATTTCTAAAATTATTATATTTATTCGTTGAATCACGCTTCGAGTTAGATATTGTACTTTAATAAAATTGATTAACATTCGTCGAATGAACTTAGGTTACTACTGTCTACATACGTTGAAATCTCTATCAGAACCGCAATCGTTCTATATTATTTAGTAATTAAATTTCCATTGTTATTCACTAAACACTATCAAATTCTATATTACAGTTTATATATTACGAAAACTAATATTTATTTTTGTAAATGAATAATTTATATACAGAATGCAGTCATTTATATTAATAATATATTCTGTCGTATTTTAATATTAATAGTTAGAAATACTCGTTAAATAATTTTTCTTTTGTAAAAAAAGTCTTCAATCTGCGGGTACGAACGTGTAATTCTGCATCAATGTATGTATGTGTGTGTGTGTGTGTATGTGTTTTCGTTGCTTATGGTTATCGGAAAGTATACACGGTACACCAACTATGACTTTATTCATTGCAAATAATTGGCATGCGACTGGTTCTCGGGTTGTGTCGTCGCGCAGTGTGCTGTGCACATACATGTATGTACCTGTACGTGTGTGTGTGTGTGTGTGTGTGCGCGCTGTTGCGGCCGATATGTGTGCAGCGCTCTCGCAGAGGTCATTCTCTCGCCATCGGTGGAGCGAGCTAGTCGTGAGACGCGCGCGTGTATATACTTCAACAGTAGTAGTGTCTTGTCTCTAAATCTCTGTTCAGTGATCCTGGCTGCCTGCAACACATACTAACGTTTATTCCATCGAATAATTCTCGTTTGCCTTCGCAGTGAAAGTGAACTAAAACGCATACAGAACTGTACAACACACAATCCGTGTTTGTAATATTCTCTCTGGATTTTATATACAATTGCCGCCGCTGCTGCTGTTGCTGCTGCTGGTACGTGATTCTCTGCGAGTTTATGCCTGTGGTGAGTTCGTTTCCATCTTTACGCCTTCTGTGTTCTATATGTACCTGCTGGTCGCGTCTCTTTTGTTTATTGCCCTTGCTTTCAATTAAGCAACCACTGATTTGATTTCCTTGTGCGGATCATAGACGGCCCTGATGTGCGTTCATCTGTCAGTTTTAATAGCGCAAATGAATGGAAAACGATTAATTTGTGCAAGGATACTTGAACAGGTATCTTTTAAATGAGTCCATAGGAATATTCTGTTAGAATATTTTGTTTCACATAGATTAAAGTATGAATCAAGTTACAACCTGCATTGAAATGAACAGTGTAGTTCTAGAACTGTGTTTTTGCAGACCTACGTATATAGCAAAAATGTAAGTTACTGCAAATGTTATTTATTTACGAAAAATTATCCCATACTTCCTTTTACAAGTATCAGCGGGGAAAAAATAGATTTTACAAAAAATAATCCTATTGAATTCTTTTTAAAATTATATTACATATATGATTACTAATGTAAATTATATTCATTGTTTAATTATTTTATAAATAAAACATTGTAAGTCAATGAAATTGTCATGAATTATTAAATAATTCACGACAATTTCACTTTTGTTAAATACGTCTTTCAGATATCATGACTGCAAGCAAGTACATTAAATATAATCGGCTATTTTTATTATTTATGGTATTGAACGATTTGACGAGCGAATTGATATAATTAGTTACGCATTTTAGTTGCATCATTAATGCACAGGTATACTGAAACGGTTTATTTAATAAGAATGTTAACAATTATGTTAATTACTCGCTAGAAACTACCGTATATTGTACATTCTTTTACAATTTTAATAACAGATTAAACTACTTCGACAGCAATGGATTTCTTGTTAGATATTGTCTATTATGTGTAAACATAGCAAGCAATATGTCTTACATTATGTGGATTTATGTTGAATCAAGTTTATACCTAATATATACGTAATTGTATTTATTTAAATATATTTCTTATCGACTACAGTACATTATATTATTAGTGAAATTAGTCATTCATTCATTGAATAATTTTTACAAATTTTACTCATACCAGAAACGTGAAGGTTATATGCAAAATATATACAGGTATAGCTTTTTGCGTGTCAAATTTTAAATCCTTTTAATGTATTTCTTTTAATGTTCAGTTATAATGAATCTCGTAACAAGAAAATAAACTTGTCAATACGTTTCGGCGAATTTAGCGTATAATTTTAATTACACACAAGCACACTGGAATGTGCCATTATATTATTGCTTAAGGGGAATAAGGCAGTAATAATATTACTTTTAAAATATAAAATAGATACTGGGATTTAGAGTAGAGAATTTGGAGAGTTAAATTATTAATAAATTAGGTCTAATTTTCGTAAAGTTTTCTACGAAACATTACAAATATTTACATATAAATGAAAAATTTATTTAAATATTCTGACTTTCACAGGGAGAGCCGATTTTTTTTATTGTAGCTAGAGTAAGAGTATTATCAACAACTGTAGGTGTATGCAATCTATTATTATGATTATTACAATACTATTGCACTGTATAGAACTGTAATGTGCTGTGGAACTTTTAAATCTATTCTTTATCGAAACCTGTGTTGGCGTTTATATTTATTACATTAATGAAACTGAAAAGGAATTTTTTATCAAAACATTTTCATTATTATTTGTATTGCATCAGAGTCCAGTGGCGTGTTATTTTTTTGTAATCAAGGGGGGCTTCTAATAATCATTTACATATATATACTCTCTGAAATAAATTAGATTATAATGTAAAAAAATAAGTAAGGAACAATAAATCGTATAGAAGTCCAACGGAATTCATTTATAGTGAACTCGTATATAGTGGACACTCGCTTATAATGAACGTATCTAAATACATAACATACTAAATTCTTTCGTTATAATATACACTCGCTTATAGTGGACCAAAATTCTGGTCCCTCAAGTTCACTATAACCGAATTCCCGTGCATTTTAATATATTTTTAAAAAATATACAAGTTCCTTCAAAAAACTTCAATTGTTCAATGCCAATAACCTTAGAGTATTAAATTGTTGATTGATTGAAAAGGTTTAACGCGTTGTAATTTCATGAAAAAGGCTTCGGTTTCTATGTACTAGGATTTTGTCCGATCAAGTTACATGTGGAGATCATGTTTCGTATCATTTCTTTGAGAGACAGATGACACTGTTCCTCTATACATGCTCGAAATTCAATGCATTTCATTGAACAGCCAAGACAGAACCTACGTATGGCTGGTATACCTCTTAATAATCTGACAATTTCGTTCTTTATTATATTTCTCTATAGTTTACAATCACAGAACTCAAATTACAGAGGTCTAAACTAAAGGATCATAAACAAGAAGAGTCCTCCGAACGAAAATGATAACATTAAATTTATTGCTGAAATAACCAAAATACCGCAATGAAAAAAAAAAACACACCACAAACAAATTTTGTAATCATTGAAATATTCTGAAACGTTTACAGATAAATTTGTTCTTTTGTAACATTGTCGACTATCGCGTATTTATAAATCGAAATTTCCATTTGAAGTTTATTTTCGTCGTGTTCGTGTTTTGAAAAATCGTTACCAGCTGGTTAGACTATCCGGTGTCCATTTTCGTCGTATGCAAATGAGCCACATTAATTTCTAACGTATGTGGACAGTCGTGATTTCCTAAGTGCCGTATTAACTGCATATGGGTACTAAATTAATTCTATTCAATTTTGTTTCGCAACAACAGCGAACGAACGAGCGAGCGATCGAACGAACGATGTATCATAAACACCTGAGTTATATATATATATATATATATATATATATATATATATATATATATATATATATATATATATATATATATACGCATGCGTGTTTATGTGCTTGCATACATTGTTGCGTCACAAACAACACAAGAATTTTACATGTATAACTGACGGACTAGCAAAGTGTTCGTTATAATGACGAATTACATAAATTGTCTTCGCACGGTTCACTTTCAACATACAAACATCAAGTTCATTCTTTGTGCTTTTTCTGCACAATTATTTGGGAAATAATACAGCGAAATGAGCAATAATATAACAGCGTAATGTGTAAATAAATCTGGCGGATACTTATTTGTAAAATTATTCGTATTATACTGTGAAAACTGATGATATCAAATCAATAATTCATTTGATATCAGCATTAAATTTATAATAGTTATTTATGTACCATGGACGTTACGACGATGATTATGCCCGAAGGGTGTCGCTCTCCGTGTATTATCATCTTCATAACGCCCTTGGGACATAAATAACTATTATATATACATATTTACACCTTCAAACAAGTAAATAAGGAACTAGACAATGACAGTTGACAGTATTTATTTTGTCGTTTGTAAATATTGATATTTATTCAAGTACCTTTCAATGAGAATAAATATTTTAACTATAAACAGATAACATTATACTACATTAAATCAAAGAAATAAATCGTATATATTTGAACATAAGTCTTATGGTAAATATTACATTATATTGAAGTCTGAAATATGTATTTAAAAAAAACGTGTTGGTGTACATACAACACATCGTTGCAACACACCAGCTATACTTGTCATACTTCTTGTATGTATTTATGTATTTAGTTACAGAAAAATATGTCTACTTGTATAGTTAAATATGACATATGAATAATTTCATGTATAGATACTGAATTATTTTCAAATTGTACGTTATTGAAGTGACTCATTCAAATGTGTTTCGAAATTTCGAATTCCATAATCAAATTACTACAAAACCTATATTTGGTAATTGGAAAATCGTATTACTGGGAATTTAATTGAAAGCTACACGTTTAATCTATAATTAGCTTTTTTTTAATCCTAGGTTACTATAATTCAGTTTATTAAAATTATCGGAAATATTTCTGCTTATAATATGACTTAACCCTATTTTTTCAATTAAATATTACGTGTAATGTATTGATATTTTTCTCGTTAAAAATGTTGATTCACATACTTGTTTTTAAGTGGAATAATTTATTTTAAAAGCTTGTTAAGAAATTACATTGCTTACATGTAAATATATTGCAAGTGATTGCAAGCAAGGTGCTGCAATTTTCTCACCAAGAACAATGACACCGCCGTGAATGGGAGCAACTGATGTAAAACTCGCAAGTAAATTTGCAATGCGTAATGTATATTTGCATAGTTAAGACATTACAGCGACGAAGATTCATGGTACAAATCTCCCAGTTCTCCCATGATCTGAACAATATATCGTAATTCAATGTTGTAACATAAATACCCCACGACATCATACTACATGCTTCCTAAATTATGATCAAGAACAGTAATTAAAAGAATCAACTGAAACTTTTCCTTGATAAAGGCATTTTCTGTAATAAAACACAATATTACTAGAATATTTGAAAATAATATTCAAAGTCTAGAGAAAAAAATCAACGTGTTTTATTTTAAACCCAGTAAGTATTTTACAGATTTTAATTGAACGCAAGTTTTGATCATCGTATAAATCAGTACCTAATTAACAGACGTAAATATTTTTTTTTGCGTAAATGTACATTCTTTAATTTTAATTACATAACGGTTCATGATTTAATCACATTGCAATAATCACCCGGTTGAATCAGATTAATTTAACACAGGGAACGATAATTTTTCTGGTTAGTTGATTCCGAAAAACTCTCGATAACAATCAGTTTTGTGTTTTCGTTTTGCTATCGACGACGGTGGTAACTCTGTGCTTCGGGCCAACGACAGGCATGTCAGCAGGTCCTGTTAAGTTCATTGCCACACCAGCAAATTGGAATAATTACGCGAGCATGACTTTCACTCTACCTCACAGTATCTTTCCTCCAATATTTAGCGCAGTCAGTACTAAATACCCGGTTCGGCTGATCACATTCTTATCTGTAGCATTTCTAATAAAACATCAAGTTTACAGCATTCGTAGTAGACTTTGTTTTCTTCTATTTCAATACAGCAAAACTATTGTCTAAAGCAACAGTAATTTATCAAGGACTAACAAATAAATTAATCACAATAACTGCATAATTTAGTTGATGTGAATAATGAACATAACGAATGTCTTTGCATATATACATCATAAATGACGGCTTATAAAATTCCATGGTCTCCTGGTATACCGTTAAAATAATTTTTCAAGAGTGTAAAAGGAATTTTGTCACAATTGAAAGTAAATAAATGTTTTAATTAAAAAGGCTAAGCCAAGGATAAACGACATTGTTTCATATGTGTGTGTTTTCGTTCACAATAGAATAATACATGTAAACATACATTTTCATTTTAGTTTTTAATTCATTGTGATTTATTATTCGTCCTTTAATTTGCATATGAATACATGACATATATGGTATGTATATTCAGACATTAATCAAAACAAACATATATAAAAAGTGCACGTTTTATTCAGCAAACATGTATGCATAATTTACTTGTGCTTTACTTGCATATGTTAATGATTATTGTATTGTTGTAATTTTGTCTTTGTTAAGAATTTTCTAAGCACAATTTAGTTGATTTCTTATGCAGGATTCAAAGGTTGATTTCAATGTAGCATTCGTAAATATTTTAATAACAATTCAGGTTCTTATATGTACTGGCACAATATATTTTAATTAAAGAACATGCCTTTAAAAACACTAGTTATTATATTACGTACCTTTTTCAGTCGATATCACAATATAGAAATAATAATAACTACCTATACAAGCTTGCTTAGTATTAGAATACTCGGTTCCTGTGTATTTCTCATAAATTCTCTATTATATAACCTTGTTATATACTCCATTTTATTGTGAAGTGTCTGCACACACTTCACTACATAATATAGCGTGTCTATAAACTAGTGTAATTTATTTACAATGTACATTGCATATTATCCTTTCCCGACTCCATTATTCCTTGTACATACATTTTGTACATAAACGAGCTTCAAAAAGTGAAACAAATGAAGACAATATTTTACGTGTTGTAGCCTGTTGGATCAAGGTACGTAAAAAAAACAAAATCACAATACCGTTTGCGACAGATAGCATGTAACCAGTATCTATCACCAGGGATACCAGAGCGGTACAACCACGGTACAACCAAAGTGTTGTACTCGGTCCGATTTCCGTATGACAGGATCACATTTATGAACCGTTGGCGGGCGTGTATTGCTGGTTGCCGACACCGGCCCACAACACACAAACACACAGGTCACTGAACCAACTGGAACCGTCTGTTCTTGGACGTACGTCGTTTATTTAACCACAGCACGCCGTCTTGATTTGGTGACCCGACATAGTTTTATGTTGCACAAAAAAAAAAAAAAAATCGGCAGGATTTGCATTTCACATTAATTACAGCGTCACGTGAATGAACAGGCAATGTCAATGACAGAATATTTTTGACAGCCGCGAGCACCGTACGCAATTAACTACTTATGCATTCCCAATGCAATGTCTATTTGTGCGGTACTAAAACGGTGGACATTCGGAAGTAATAATTTATACAATACTGAAAAAAATCCTAAAGAACAATTCATCTTACAAAAGTTTACTAAACATTTATGTGTTTATTTAAACTATTTAGAATAATAAACGCTATATGCAAATATAGTAATAGCCACTAATCTACATTAATGCTGATTTGCTAAAACCCGATATTTCTTAAACTGTTCGCAAGAAACGCTGAATTCGCGGTTCGTGAAGATATTCTGACAATGAAGAAAGCAAGGAACGTTTTACAGATTTCCTAAACGATCCTCATCTAACATGGCTTTGCTTAGCACATGATTTGTATTACATGACCGATTGGTTTTCTAAAAGAATTTAAAAATAATATTAATTATGCATGTATAGTAATAAATTTGATTTAGAATTGATAAGTACGCGATTTTAATAGCAATAAACGATAAATGTATTATCGAATATTATGAATAGGTTTCACTTTAATCAATAGCCTGTCCATTTAGAAAGCACCTAGCAATCATTGAGAAAGTATGGAATTATATTCGCATTGTTCCTCGTTATATTTTATCGTTACGTTATATCTGCAACACCTAGCGGCCAAAGTAAGTACTAAAAAAATCAACAGAAATATTCGTATATTCTAGATAAGCACTAACATTTAGGAAGAAGGTTTTGAAATATTTAATTCGTAAATATTTTTATCACAACTATTTGTAAAATTCTACATATACATCATTTTAATATAAATCTTGTCATTAATCTAATATTTTTTTTAATTCATAAAACTCATGCTCTTATTTACCGATTAATATTGTACAAAAATAAAATTTAACCGTAAATGATTTTTATTCGCACTCCCAATCACATTGCTCACATAAATATTCTTACCGTTCGTTTTATACATAGACAGAAAAATAAAAACAAAACAACAAGTAGGTAGTTTATGGCATAATCGAATGGTATGCCATGAATGCGATACTGCGAAATATGCTTATATTATTGAAGTACACGTCGTTAACTTGTCAAAGACCGTTCCAGTTCACTGGCGGACTTGAAACTATATTAAGTCCAGGCGAGCCACCAAACTATACGTTTCGCAGTATGCGACGCCTGCAGCTCAAGTGAAAACTGTACTGGAACACCATCATGTTCAATCCACACCAGCAGTATATATGTACGTATGTGCGTAGGTTTGGAATGTATTTTTATACGCAAAAAAAATAGGTAGTTCTTAATTTATTATCCTGTAGAAATCCACAGAACAAAAAAAAATGTCAAGTGAAAAGTCGCTGAATTTCTGTTATTTATACCGAAATATATCCAGTTAAATACGACTACATCAATTGCACTAAACTTTGCAAACCTCGATTTAACGAACGACACCCCCTTACTTAAAATAGTCTGTTATATCGAGGGGTTTCCTGAATTGAGAGTTACATTTTAATGATTTTTGTGACTATATTTGGCGATATCTAGAACAGTTGAAATTATATTGTGCACTATGGTGTTTACTTGTTGCCCTATACACTATCCTGACTGTTATTATATGGTATACGTGTATGTATGTGTGCATTTACATATATAGTTTACATTTACGGCTCACGTTTTAAACAATTACCTTTATGGAGCTACTTTTACGAGTGTCGTCTCATAATTGCGTATTGTCTTATTCTGTTTGAAGGTTACACTTTTTTGGGACCGCTGAACCTGTAGCCCGGTGGTCTGTGCACGAAGCATTTGAATCTCCCACACACGTAACCACCATACTTCGTTTATAAGGTAAGCTGGAACGTTTGGTCTTTTTTTCCCAATATGATTATACCCTAAGTCTGTGTTTTGCATGTCACGATGTTTGAAGATTATATTCGCCTGTTGTGCAATGATAAGAAAAATAAGAGAAAAATAATTTTAATGATTCTCAATACATACGTTCGTATTTGCCAGGAGTAATCGCAGTTGGGAGCTATCGGTATTTTGCATATAAATCGCACAACCGGTCATTGAATCTTTTATGGATATGTTGATATCCACATGATAGTGTGATATTCACTCATGTTCGCGAATGTTGTTTACAGTTATCGTAGTGCAGATATATTTTCAACTTTCAGTCACTAAATTATCCCTGAAAGATCTCGACAAGATATTTACATGAAACCATACTAAATGTTTCTTGACTGAGCTTTATCGTCGTCAACATAATTTTAAAACTTATTTTTATTTTTGGCTGGTTTAACCACAAAGATTTTTATATTCTACTGGCTTTACTGCAGACGCAATTGTAACAGTAGTTAAACATGTTAAAAATGATTGTAGTTTGTTTTATATTTCATATTATCTTATAATTAAAATAGACTTTTTATGTCGTCATAAAACGCAGTCCTAATACGATTAACATTGATGGACTGCATACATTAACAAATATAAATGCATACACAATATCCTCTAGTTTTTGCTGTAGGATATTGCATTCTCATCTAAGTCACATGATGTCATAGGCGTACGCAGGGCTGCAAAATGGGGCACTAGAGAGCGAGGAAAAATATTATCAATAGATCGATGTACAAGTAATAGATAGAGAATTCACTTACAATTAGATAATATAATTATTTATCTCTAAGCTTTAGCTCCTCTGGAAAATTGGCTACGGACGCCCATGCATGATGCAATTATATAATGCATTACCCTGCAATGCAGTGCAGTACATATGTAAGTTGGCACAGTGTATACAAGGTGATTCAGAATGAATGTCCGTCACATGATCGGAGAGAGTTCGTATTATGATCAAAACCTTATTCCATGCTCTATGACTGCGCTACCTCTCGAATATTGTTTTTTCACTACGAAACGGCACGGGCAATCATTCTGGATCATCCTGTATACAGTTAAATACGAATAAATATTCCCGAGTTTAAATTAAAGTATTTTTTCTGTTTGTTCCAAACGCCCACCTTTGTAGGAAGTCGTTAACGAAACTAATAAATCGGGCATAAATAATAGCCATGGTTCGTAAATCAAAGCAGTCGTTAACTAGCTCAAAAATCGTAATAAATATAATAAACAGATATTCGAAATGGTCGAACACAGTTGACATTCCGTAACTTAATTCTACTTGTTTGTGAAATAATTCAATTTAAAGTGAATAACAAGATAATTATTCATTTTTCACGAAGTATTTTTTTTAAATCAATATTGTTAGTCTGTCATTTTACTCGGAACGAAAGATTCCTATGAAATTCTCTTTTATTTAATTGAACTTTTTACAGTTTCTAGTTCGTCTCTTGCTTCAACCAAATCGGGTACTTTTCGTCATTGATTGCAATACTACGGACAATAAAATAATTAAAGTGAAACGATTACAGACTTATAGCTGTATCTGATATGGGTGGAAGAAAGAAACGCTACTTAAATGGAACGTCACTGCAATAAGCAATATATCAACAGTATTGCAGCCGTTACGACAAACGCAAGTGACTACTGCAATGTTTCAAAATGCGGCGATTTTTTTCATTTCACCGAATGGCAATTCATGCGTGAAGTAATAGGTAATTGAAATGGACAAGCATTTATAAGTGTGGGTACGGATAGACAGACGTAAAGTCTTTTGTAAAATGACATGTACCAACCTACGCTTCTAACTTCTGGTATTAGCAATCAACTGTCGCTACTGTTGCATACGTAGTGCTGTATGTATGTACTACATATTTATTTCACTATAATATATACCTAGTTCAGTAGGTATTCGGTAACGTAGGTACTGCTATCAATGTTTTATGTAAATACATGACATGTAACGTACATTTCATGTTAAACTGCAAAATAAAACATTTCCTATCGTTGACATACAAAGTGAATATTCATTATTATTATTACTAAAATAAATATTTACCTCTGCAAATATATAATGCAATTATTAGTTACGATATAATAGATTCGAATTGTTTTCAACATTTAACTCCATTACTTCTTCTTATTATTACGTCGATCATAAATACAACAGGTTAATAATAACAGGTGCAGTACAATAATATTAATTGCTTACGTTTGACTTTTTGCTATTTAAGATTTAGATTAGCAATGTCGTTAAAGATGCAATAAATGTTTATTTACACGTACCGACCACTTGCAGCAAGCTGCAACTTGCAGTAGTTGTGTTTTGTTTTTACATTTGCACTAGAAGTCTATTGATTATTTAAATGGGAAATTATTTATAACATACTTGTAGTCCTTTGTTTATTTTCACTCGTTATGGTCCGAGCCTTCTAGATTATTACAGGAAAAAACAAAATATCGATTAGCCGAGTTAAGTGTGCTGTGAAAAATTTTACAATTATGTCAGTGTCAAGCTGTTGTAGTTAGAAAGTGATACAAATCGTAATTATATAAATAAATCACGCATAGCCACGTTTAGTTGGCTCTGTATTTCATGCGTACAGCCGTAATTAATTAAGTTTTCGCAATGAAAAATAAAAAAAAAATTCTAACCTTAAAAATAAGCGTGTTCTTTTTTACAGTTCTAGTTTTGTGATTACAACGAATTCACTCATTTGCTTTATATGGAATTTCTTTTCATTGTAAATCGTTCATTAAAAATATTTGATCTAGAATATTTTTTTTTTTTTGGTAATTCAAAGTATTCATATTATTAATTCGTACAATCTTATAGAAGTTGCTTCATTAAAATTAATAAGAAAATGCCTACTATACTTACATTGTTAATATAATTATTTTTACCTTGTATTCTATAATTTTCCTGTCAATTACAATACGGAACATAGATCTTTAATAATCAACTATGCGACATTCATTAATATAAATATCAACGCAGTCAATTCTCTGACATCTTTGCCACCAGAGAACTAGGAATTTTTTTTAAAAATTGTAATACGATTATAAAAAGCATCTTTGCTCCGTTAACTTTTAATAAATACGATAATTATGTTCTGATGTGTTCTAGTTTTAATTTTTATTTCGCTTCTAGCAGATGTTACACGGTCAATGTAATTTGATAAATATGTCATGCTTTCTACCTTTGACGAGCGTGTAGCAATAATTGAAAGAAAATTCTTCGATTTTTCTATGCCAGATTTCACATGAAACTTGTCAATCTGATTTGATACGCGAATAGTAATCAATAATTCACTTGCGTAACCGAATCATACATGTTACATAATTCTATTGTATTCTTACTACATTAATAGTTTACAAGGTTACATTACAAATAGGACAAAAAGTTTTGTACTAAACCATACATGTTTGAAGAAATGTCATAATATTTAACAACTATCTTTATGATTTATAACACTTTTGGACTTCCATCTTCTGTATGTTAAGTTAATAAAACTAGTTGTTACCAAAGTGTTATAAATCATTATCAACATCTTCTACATCATTCAAAGAAAAACTATCTTTATATTTATACAGTGTTAATTATTGTTAAGAATTGTAGAAATTTCATATTTCCTAGAATTTACCCAGTGACTAATTTTTACCATAAATGAATGTTGTATTTTCCAATATCTAAAAGCTATTTTTAATCCATGGTCAAATGCGTATTCAAATTTAAATCATCATGCATGTGAACAGGTCTGGATTAAGTCTTTTCGTACCGATTTCAAAGAGGAACGTACTTGCCAAACCCAGGCAATTATTGATCCATATTTCCAGAACTTAGTTTTTTTTTTTGGGTTATTCTAAATCTTCACTTAAATACCTACTTACATCATTACTCTGCAAATCAATTTTTATTTCGGTATGTAAAATACCTTTATAGATCACATTTAAATTAATATAATTGATATTTGGCCTCAATATTGATTCATTTAAAATCGCTAATTCTAAGTAAATATTTTAAGTATTCGAATTCGAAACACGGTCGAATGTTCTGCGTAAACATTAACTAACTTATTACCGGGAAAACCGAAAGATATCATTCTGTCGATATTTCGTTACTGTGGCGTGAAAAGTAAATGTCTATAAAAACCCAGGAGCTAAAAGCACGTTCTGATTTTCGACGAATGACCACAGAAATTTCACTGTCGTTGGTATTTTTTTCTGTTGCGCGCATGTTCGTGCAATGGTTGGTGTTGCGCAATGTCTGATTGTTGTTCACTCGTAATATAATCGACGCCATCTCGCATATCTGCATCGCTAAATGGCTACCGACTGCACCCATGTCTGGTGGGGCATTCTGATTGCGTATTTTTGCATTACATTTTGGTAATAGTAATTAGAATATTCAGTATTTGTTTCTCACTCCACATGCATACAATAGATTCTTACATATTGTCATCCTGGTTGAAATAGTTTATATTTTTTTTTTAAACCTTGATCATGAAATAAAACCCCCTTCTTTTTTGCATAATGCAACAGTGAATATATTGAAAAAGATTCCAAATAAAATATAGTTAATATAGGCTAGAATTTTGTTTCATATTTTAATCTTGCGTGTAACTATATTTATATAAAGTTATATATTGAATTAAATGTAATAATATTTTTTTTATCTATATCTAATACTCGTTCATCAAGTATTAATATTAGTAATAATAAGCGTCTGGTCTTGGTTGATTACGCGTGTTTAATATGTACAAGTAGACTTTCTATTTTATAAATTTTACTTGGAAATGTTTATGAATGAATAAGCTCGACGGCAAGTTTTTTATAAGTCGAAGAATGCGTTGATTCAAAGTGGGAGTGTATCACACACAGTTCCGAGACATTTCTGTATGTGACAAAATGTGAAACGTCTAGTAATAATTACAGCTGCCGTAAAAACAATCTATCAATAAAATTATAACTACGTTTATCAATTGTAAGCAAACTTGTTTCTCGATCAACAGAGTATATTATTTTCTATTAAAATAATTACCATTACATTAGTTATATACAGCTTATAATTCTTCCACCCATAAATAACAACATTCTAAATTACTTAATATTTTAGTAAAAACAAGTAATATGTCCGTATTATGAACTCGTCAATTTTAGTTAAGATCACGACGCGTTTCGAACTCTCGTTCATTATCAAGTCTTGATAATGAACGAGAGTTCGAAACGCGTCGTGATCCTAACTAAAATTGACGAGTTCATAATACGGACATATTACTTGTTTTTAATAATGACGATGAACTTCGGAACTGAAAATATAATATTTTACTTAATATTTCTCTTATTTTTCTAAACTAGATATTTAGATTTTCTTTAAAAAAAAGTTTGCTAAAAACCTTTGTTTCACTAATATTTGAAGAAACAATATACACTTTAGAATATGAATCAGCACATGTTATGAGCGTAGACAATCGAGTTGAAACAGGTCAAGTAGCCATTAGCTGTATGTTCAGTTGTAACTGGTACAGTGCGCATGACCTTTACGGTCCTTGTGTTTCCGGTTTCCGGTACACCTATCCGCGTATGCACATGTGTGTGTGTGTGTGTGTGTTGGTTATGTTAGTGTTCAGATTTTCGATGTTTTCCGGTTACATGTATTCGAACATTGTGGTTGTGTCCTCTTATGGACACTCGGTACCGCTATCCGCTGACATTGCCGCGCACGTAACTGTACATAGCCATCTGTTGTATATAGCAATGCTAAAGGTGTATGCACAGACACATACATACATGCATACATATGTACATTCATATTTACGCACTAGTTACGCAAACACTTTTGCATGTGAATTCTTAAAACGATTTTTCTGTACGTATATTATCAGCACATAATCTGAATGAAAATATATTAAATTTTATACAGTAATACGCGTTCCTACAAAACAAAGCGTCAAGCGATACACATAAGTCGAAGAGTAGAGGAAGAATGAATGCAAAACGAGATAATTTTACTAGTAACGGTAAGTCAATGAATTATGAAAAAATTTAAGATTTATACGCTACTAACTTCTGTCATTATATACATATTTACCGTGGATATAATTTCGTTAGTATAAAAATAAAGACATGTTCATATGCAGTCATACATATGTATATATGTATATATATAATTGAATTCATTCGTATAGTCTACACGCATTTACAGGTTCATACACGTACGTAAGTGTCGGTGTGGTATTATTAACGAAACATACGTGATCCACGTGTGCGTCGTCACATGTCGTGCGAATAGTTAACGGTAGATATACAAATGTCCACTCATTTACTTTTCCTTCAAAGCCTTGCACAATCCTGCACAAGCGCAAGGCTTAATTCAGGCATTGATAATGAACCTAATTCAATTTGACAGCTTGACACTGTAGTAAAAAAAATCTGTATAATTGCGTAATCTTTCGAAATGTATACATATCTGTTTCAATCTAGATATATTTAATAAGAAAAAAACCGTTTATTTATTTTTACTAATAATTGTAAATTAACTTGTACATTAATACTGGCTTTAAATTGTACATAATTGATATAAGAATTTAACTATAAATTTCAGTCAAGTTGTTTCCCATGATCACTTTTATTTTCGCTTCCTAAATCTTCCCATACGTCTCTGAATATGCAGAAGAATTAATTATATCAGAGGCCGGATATCTTTTTTCACTTGCTACATAATTATAAATTATTGTTTTTACTTTTTAATGTACTGTTATGGTCTGTTAATTAGTACCAGAGCAAGTCTTAATGCGGTGGTTTAAAATTCGAAGTTTCACTTATTTTTTTTATTATAAATATCATCATGTCTGCATGGAAGACTCGGAAGGAAATTGCTTCTATATTTTTAATTTGTTTGTTCATAACGGAATGTTGAAATCATTTATATGACAATTAATTTGTCTCCATGTGTGGTATCTCATATAAAAAATACTTTTATATATCTATTTCTTCATATCAATTCCAGTAATTCCAATAATAAAATACCATCTTTATATTTTATTATATTTCGAAATTTCTTCATGATATTCTGTTTGAATACCGTAAAATTTACAATATTATTTATAAAGCTCTCTTCCTGTTCAAAAGATTCGATTTAATACTTTGTATAAATTTTACATTAACACTAAATGTTGTTTTTATTTTTCCAAAAAGCCGACCTCAGACTATTTGTCATTTGACCTTTTCGACAATTTCATTTCTTATAATTGCGTTTGTGTAAATTCTGAGTAAACTAGATTCTATTTATTAATATAAATATAAATTTTAAATACGGCTCTGGTAATAGTAGCTGTAAATTACATTCCATTCGGGACGTCCAAACTTCCTGTTTGATTGAATTCTTCACTGGTAAAACCCGCCATTGCATTAAATCTATAGAAATATGCAAATTCGTCGGAGATATGAACGATACGTGAAGAAAGCAACTATTTTCCAATTATGATTAACAGAATTCGTAATATGCAAATAACACGTTTTTTGCATAATCAACTAAATTAGCATGTTGTCATTTTTTGCGGATTTCTATTAATGCTAGTTTTATAATTAGTCCAATTAATAAAAATTAGTTGGTTTTTTCTGATTACCGTTATCGAAGATTGAAAATGAAATTTGCCTACATATTTTTTCAAATGCGTGATTTAATTATAAATAAATTTTGAATGAATATTATCAAACGCATTCTGAAAATTGTATATGTATATATTACGATGCAAAAAGTAGAATAAATTTATTACAAAATCAAATTTAATAGTCGTTTAACGGTATTAGAATAAGGACGCTAATCATATTATAAAGAGAAAAAATTGTTCTACATTCTGCATCTGTTCTTAATACGAAATCAAAGTCGACAATCACGATTTAGCAATGTGCGATTAACATGTTGCAATTATACTTGGTTGTCAGTGTTAAATAAATCAAGGAAGATGGTTGTCAGCTTAGGCGTAATCCGTGTATTCGTGTTACGTTGCATTTAGTACCCATACATGTTAACCTGCATCATGTATGGCAGTATGAACTTGTGAAAGTTAAATCAAGAATCTAAGTTTGGAAAAGTATGTTCACAAAAATACATAGTTATACACAACAGATGTCAATTGCATACTTTCTACATATATAATCATCCTTATTATATATGCATTTACTGCTAGAATTTTCCAACGATTACATTATCGTATCCATATTTGAAGCATACGCTAATATCATTAAAAAAATCTCTGCTCATTTATTATGTACTAGATGCTAAAATTCCGATTCGTTTGTTTATTTTAAACAAAAATGTAACAAACTACGACCTTCTCGATAACAGTGTACACTATTTAATTGAGAAGGTCGTGTATACAGAACAAATACGTGACGTCACTACGCGTTTATTACGCATGCAACAAATTCCTGTTTATACCTGTACATTTTGCGGAAGCTAAACAAATGAATATAACCTACAATCACAACAGCCGGTTGCATGTTCTTTAAACGCACATGGAAGAACATAAATATGAAGCGAGTCCCTTCGGACAACATTTGTGATTACATCAAGAGTGGCTGGGGCTACCAGGAAAGACTAGAATTACATACATACACAAGGGTTATATATACACACACACATATATAAAGATGTATAGTTGTATAGTGTGCGTTGGTATAGGTTTCTTATAACTTTGTTTGAAATGGGTAGTTATTTACCTATACACACCTGCACGTGAGCGCTTTATAATCAACACCTCTCTCGCACTGTGTGTGACGTGAATTTATTAAATACCGAGGGACATGCCAACACGTGGCCACTACACTGACCTCTTCATAGAACAACAACAACCAACATACAAGTCATAACATGCCTACAGAAACCAATATACAAGCGCATACATGCATAGATAGGTACGTGTATCACGTACATTTTCTTTACTAGCAAGTACAACGGAATTGTGAGACAATAGATAATTATTATTTATGTATGAACACTATATACGGAGTTCCTAATAGCAATGACGAGATGTAACGAATGTTGAAAATAAATAAATCATAGAATATCACCGTAGCAAGCTGGTATTTGATTGCATTGTTTTGAAATAAATATGTCAAATAATATTTTGTTTTAGTAAATGACACATTTATAAAATTGCGACAGATACAGTGAAATTAAATAAAGGTACTCATTATCGTTTCGTAAATATGGATATGGTTTTTTAAATAGTTTATATAACTTTAAACAGATCGTACAATCATAGATATAACACAAGATCGCCAAGCAGATGTAAGTTAAATAAAATTGTATTTGAATTCTCCAAATGATATGAGAAAGTACTAAGATGCATTGAATGAAGTAAGCTATTATAATGTATAGTAAACTTCATTCTATGTATCATAACACGTTTTTACTGTGTTTCATATTTATTTATAATTCATATTACTATCGTAGCTAATCTTTGGGAAGAACTTGTAATGCCTGTACGAAAACCACTTTGTTGTACACCACCGCCATGTGAACGGTATGGGAAAACAATTTTCATATACGCGTTATTAGGTAAAACATGCATTTCTCTGTTATTTGACAGTCACAAATATGTTCTTATTCCAGTCTTCACTGGTGCAGCAGGCACTTATGTTTTAATGAATCTGAATCAAGTTACCAGCGGGACGCAATACATTCATGAAGTACATTTCAAATATCTCACATGTTTGCAAATAAATAAAATTTTATTTTTTGTAGAAACGAAACGCAGAAATTGTTAGTTCTTTACATATGCTAAAAACAATTTCTAATAATATACAGAACATTGTGCACAAGTGTAAATGCAATAAAGGTATCATTTATAATCAGGATGAAATTCACAGTTCAGAATTTAACCCTTTAATGGTCGATGTGTTTTTGTAGTCGGGCCAGTGTAAGATTGCGTGTGTTTTGTCCCTGTTTTGGGAACAAATGGAGTTGAAATTAATTGCAGACTCGATTATAAAGGGTTAAATATATTATAAGTGTTTCCTGTTTTGTAGCTAATATAAAATATGGTGAATTGTATTCTTGTAGACTCAACATTAGTAGAACAAGTGCGTGGTGTTGTGAGGGAGGAATTAGAATATCGACATGCAGACAAAACTGGTAAACCAGATTATGCACTTGAAAGTGCAGGTTTGTAATATACATGCATATGTAGCTATATTCTCGTTATTAATATTGTAATAACCTTCTAGGTGCTTATATAATCAGCACTCGTCAGACAGAACCATATGGTACTGGTACAACAGCTATGTCATTGTTTGGTATACCCCTCTGCAATTCTAGTCACGGTCCAAATGCATTGATTCAGGTTAAAACACGGAATTAAAATGATATTTTAGTTTTACTTAATTTTTGTCGACTTTCCAAGACTTCAATTTTGAATCAAAACGAACAATATTGAATCTATCGCTGTAACGATATCTAAACAATGTAGTTCGCTTGGAGGGTTAAGTTATTTTGAAAATCTGTCGAATATTAGCGACTAAAGAATGCATACGTTTATTTTAACCAATATATCTGATTGTATTAAATGTTTTATGCAATATATCTATAGCCTGGAGTGATGCCTGGTGAATGCTGGGCCTTCAAAGGTCAAACTGGTACAGCAGTGATAAGACTCATTACCAAAATACATGTAACAGGAGTCAGTGTTGAACATATATCACGTAATATATCACCTAATGGTCAGACCAATACTGCTCCGAAAGACTTCTCTATTTGGGTAAACAGTTATCCGTATCTCCAAGTTTTAGTTTACTAACAAATACGTGATCGTGTAGGGTTTGCAATCAGCTGATGATACAGAAGGTTTCTTCTTCGGTCAATACACGTACGATATGAATGGCACCGCGGTACAACATTTCCCCGTTCTACATAAATGTTTACGCATGTTTGATATCATTGAATTTCAAGTACACTCCAACCATGGACATCCTGAATATACCTGCATATACCGGTAAGTTCTCATAATATATTCATACAAGGAAAATATGGGTGAACTTGAATGAATGTAGCAATTATTAATGACATATGAACATGTGTGTTAGATATACTACACATTAAATAAGTACATATTTGACGTAATGTATTTTTTTGTACAATATTTCAGATTACGCGTTCACGGCGATTTAGGCCAAAACTAGCCCCAGAGTTTGATGCATACGAAAAGAATTTTCATAAAATATTTACACAATTATTTCAATCTCCTTTAAGGCATATTAAAGAAGAGGAAAAGTATTGATAATTAATAATAAATATAAAGAACATAGTTGTACTTTATGCTGTGTATAAGAAACTATAAAGGATATTTACTCTTCGGGGTTAAAAAAAATATTTAATTATATTTTTGATATTTGAATCACACATCCACAAACAGCACTACTTGTGCGCATGTGTGGGATGTCAAAATGTTGTTATTTTACTAATAAATATTACTGATGATAATTTATAGAATTGTCGTAAAATCTAGCATCATTTTTGTTGTTAATTTAATGAGATAATTGACATTTTCTAATGTATTTCCTGATTGAATTTTCTAACTAATAAACTTATAATACAACTTTAATTAAATTATGTCATACGATAAATGACTGCTTTCGTGAAAAACTTGTTGGCATAGTATCTGTCTACTTTTTTTAGATTCTAGAAAATTACAATTTTGTATTTGACAGTAAATCTTTCGAAGACTTGACATGGTGCTCGATCACCTTGCAAAATATTATTCATATAATATACACGATTGTGTTTAATATTATTATTTAATAAAAAAAAGTGATCATTATATTTACGTTAAGTTATAAAATTAAGCTATCAGCCAATTTAAGGCTCCAATTAAAATGTACCCTACCAATTTCAGGAATATCTGTGGTACAGTTAAGAATATTTAATGAACATTATGTCAAGATAAACGAATATTGGTCAGGACAATAAAACTTCAATACAAAATTTAAAGTACCAGATTTAAGAATCTCAATTTTTTTGAAACTGTATCTCCCCTGTCAAAGGCTGTTACAAAAAACCCCGCAATATACGGAGTACATATCCGCATTATCACACTGATTGACATGGCAACATGGCAATTCACACGGTTGCCACTATAACTGTATACTCGCAGATTACGCATTTGGCACTAAGTGTCTTTTTTTTCCTGGCCAGTGTAAATTGTACTCTCATCGTATTACAACTGTTGAGATATGATTCTCTCGCGCTTGTTTCGCATTAACGGATATTCTTAATTAAATATATCCGGTGTAGTTCGAGGATTGACCGTCCCGAGCACTTACGGTACCGAATATCTGTTCAATATACGACTCCTTTCGGTTGCGGTGTTGATTGATTAAAAAGTTCACATGCTAACGGATGTTGATATACTGTGTGAACATTTCAAATTCGTATTCGACAGAATATTTTATGCAAGAATTTATTCTGATAGGGTCAAGGAAATTTATAAATCTTTTTTTGTTTATATCATGAATGCAAATATAAATAACTATAGTTTCTTCCTTGTGTATTATAATTGAATATAAAATAAATAAATAAATATACCAATTATAAAGCAACTAGATTGAGAAATTATTTATTAATTAATATCATATAGATGTAATGATCTCCCTTGTCGTAAGCATTATTTTCCCTGCTCAAGGAAAATGATATATTATTATTATATTATCCGAGTTACCTTCATTTAATCAACATTGATAGATTTCCCCATAACGATATAATTTCTAACATATAAACACATCCTTGCCATGCGTATGTAATTATTAAGAATTAATTTTACCTTGAAAGTCTTACAGTGTAGATTGGTGTCTATCAAAGTGATCAACATTTTATACATAACTCTATCAAGCATTCAAACTCGAAATTTATATATAAATTCACACATTATATATAAAGCATATCTGTACCAGTTACATTAGCTGTTCTTATAGAATTTTGTAATAATACAAACTGCATATGGTTTCGTATAATCATGTCAAGTATAATTAGTTTATGTAATTTTCACAATAAATTCTCCCTCTATATGGTCATAATCAATATAACACATGTGTAACTAGCATAATTAAAACCAATACTGGTGCCGATATCTTCCTGTCATATGGATATTAATTATTGATTTTTACTCAGTTACCGTTCACTTGATTTAATTAAACTCTATGATTTTATTACTTGGATTTAATTTTCGCTGAGCTGTAACGTGATATTGAAGTAAATATCTCAAGGAATATATATATATATATATATATATATATATATATATATATATAATATATATATATATATATATATATATATATATATATATATATATATTTAATTTTCGCTGAGCTGTAACGTGATGTTGAAGTACCTTACATGGTTATGGACTGAAAAAACTCTAAATAAATAAATACACACGTTTTTACTTAATGATTTCTACTTGTTTTCAAGATGCTACCGGCGCAGACCTTAATTTGTATTTGTTTATTTTACCATCAAGTAGCAAGAACTTGTAAACTTTCCGTCATTAAGAGACTGCACACGCAAAAGAACTCTATTTACAACGCAACTTGTGATGTTAACAACAAAATCACATTTGCCTCAAATGGTCTCCTAACAGCGAATAAAGTTTCTTCAAATTTGTTTGTTGTTTCATTTTCGTTACAGAAACCTACAATTTTAACTCAATTGAAAGTAGGCTAGATAACATTATTTTTACCGGTACAATGTGTGCATATATTTAAATACGTTTGCTGAGTTTTTTTGTTGAAAACTTTTGTGTTTAATGTGTGGAAAATTTTCTGAAAAGAATTACACATATGTTCAGTAATCAGGAACTATGACACTGTGAAAATGAACACGTCTACAAAACTACAGTAATATTTTTTAGAATCAAATTATAAATTAAGCCTATTCATAATTTGGAGCATTCCTTTTTTTTTGTTATGCAAAATTAGAAATCAACTTACGTGTTATTCATGTATGATTGAAAAATAAACCTGTAACTCATTTCGCATATCGGGAGATGACCGATAATATTTTGTTTTGTCATGTTGTCTGTTCACCTGTTACGTCTGGCGGTCTGTATTTTGACTAATATTAACTTTCTCCGTGTGTTGGCGCTCGTGTTCATGTGCTGGTATGTGGGCTGTGATAAGTCCTTATCTGATGTGATTGTCTATCAACTGTTATTACTGTCACAAGAGGTGAGAGTGACCGATCCGTGTCTTGTCAGTTGATTGTCTCAATACATTCAGCCAAGCTGTAGAAAGTAACACTGTTACAAATGAATATTGCGGCTAATGAGACTCTTATTTCAACCTGTGTCTACGTACGCGGATTTATAGGCTATAGTGAATACGCGTATCATGGGCGTCCGTCGAAATTTGTCCAGGGAAGGGCAAAAAAATTTCCACGAGAAGTAAAGAAATTTTTCCTGGGATTTTGAAATGTATATTTGACAAAAGAAGATAAATAAACTATCGTATGCATTATAAACATGAAGTTAATAATAGTAAAATCGTAATATTTGATCTGTACAAATATTTGACAAAAACACAATTTAAATAGCTAATTTTTTATATATCACTTTCACGTGCCCCCGCCCTTGTCGGACGCCAATGTCGCTTATAATTTTTCTTCTAACCGTACGTGAAACGAGCATTGAAATCGAATTATCCATGCCATTTACCTTCTGCAATAGTTGATTATCAATTATACAAATAACTGCATCCTTATTTAAAATTTGTATTCAAGGTAATTATTATTGCTAGATAATTAATTTATGATACAAATCATTATCTATATAAAAACAAATTTTATTTTATAAAATTTATGAAGTAAAGGTTATCATACCCTAGACAATGATTGTGTTTCCAAGAAATATACATTTATAATGACTGTATTTGAAATGGTAATATTGTATATAAACATCTATAGCAATTAATTCAAACATTTCTCACAGTAAATAATAATGAACAATAGTGACAAGAAATTATTTGTAGAAAAAAATACCGTTTATTGCTAATTACAAAATTCACTATGTATTGTTCAAGAATGAGAACGTCTTTGTTTATAAATACTACAATTTCCAATTAACATTCATTGTACATAGTTTCGAGAGCGATAATAATGTTATGTTTGTGTTTATATTTGTTTCTAATTAACATTCATTTTAGCGTTTTCGTTTTCAATAAGAATCGGGGGGAAAATCAAAACAACACATCACCTACTTTTGATTTCCGTGAATATCGGAAATGATCCGCGCCATATTTGTTTGCAAAGGAAATGCTGTAACCTAACCTATAATAAGTGTAACGTACCTTTGGCGTCTATAAATATTAAGGAAGTGTAACTTGTTCTGTTGTACTTTCCTTTCATACACCTATATTTTGTACTCTGTATTTTATGTTTATTTTTTATATAATTAGGAACATTTCTTGAAATAATAACCGTATATCATTCGTTCCGTTATGCATGTACGTTATTGAAAATTAATAAATTAGATAGATACATTGTATAATTATCGATTTCTAATTGTCTCGCCCAGAAACAATAATTTAAAATTTCGAAACGTGACTTTTAAAATACTAATGAACCACGCGATTTAGCTTTGATAACTTTTTATTCGTATAAATCTTTATTATTTCTGTCTCGTGTGTGTGAGTAAAATGTTCACGTGTTAAACACTTAATTTGTGTCTACTGTTCTTAGCCTTCGTTAGATATGATTATTGCATAATTTTTTATACTATTATATATTTGGTATATAGCACGAAGTTAACTGAACTGCTATAAATTATTGGCATAAAAAAAAGATAATAAGAAGATAATCCTGTATTTTTATTGTACATTTGACGAAATAATATTATTTTAATAATTTATATACCTACATAATTGTTTCTTACAAAAGTGAAAAATTTGCTCCTGTTTTACTGAAATATTAATGGACAAAAGAACAATTTCACGTTTATTATGCTGGGTAAAATGTGTAACAATACTGCAAACACACAGTCTAACTATCGTAATTCTGTCAAAATGAGTTTCGTCTGCACCATAACGGTCTGTTCGCGTTGTATTTGTGACTGAACATCTGTTGACAGCTGTCTGCTAACATCACTTGTTGAATACCTAACCTCACTACGTGTATACTGCTTGTATTACATGATTTCTTAAAGACTTCTGCAGATAACATACACATATATTTGTTTGCTCACATTCATATATACCTGAACAGGTGTTTGCATGCACTTGCATCCACTGGTACTCATGTTATGGACGTGTAAATATTTGTAGTGTAACTAACCTATCTGTATGTGTCTATTACACTGTAGCCAACGTCACATCAATGTGCGATGTAATACACGCCATTGTGAGATGCTAATTATTGTTAATTTTGCATAGTTTATCTACATGTACCTACTTCGTTTACTGTAAATTATATTATTATATAACATTCACAGCAATAGTACTCAACGTATAAACATTATCTTGTCATCGCTCGTAAAGGTTGTTAAATTATTTTACACCAATTTAATGTACATTTACACATATTGAAATATCAATTAAATGCAATAACAGTATATATTCATTAAAGTACGATAGTTTTTGTATGAATTTATTAGTCGTAAATGTATGTGCAATATTGTCAGTAAACGGTAAAGTAGTTCAAAAAATTCATCATGAATTGAATATATCGGTATTTATTATTAAAACACCATATGCTGTATTACATCTGTTTCAAATTAATTAACGTTTCAAATCTACATTTAGCGCCTGCAACATGAATTACCTGTAAATTGTTTGTTAAATAAAGTAACAAATATATGAAGGCCTTCTATTCCAATCTAATGCTTAATGAAACAGCACTGGAGGACAAATGAAAACGAAAACACAACCCACACACTCAACATACTTGTATATCGATGAATATTTCAAGACCTTTAAACTGGGTTGGGTCCTACAGCTGCTGTTTTAGGAGGACAAACACAAAACACCATGATAACACTAGTTGTCTGGTTACGTCACTTGTACAAGAGTGAAATGGTGTTTGAGGAGAAAGTCCTCCGCTGAAAGAGTAACAGAGAGAATGAAAAGAAAAAGGATGACAAGTGTTAACGGAATTCGGATATTTCTTCACCGGACATTTAAAACATTAATATTCGTCTCTAAATATTCACATTTAGTAATATTATATTCTCTATAACGTGTGTGCAGTAAGATTCTCTGTATACTTTTCGAAGTATATATATATATATATATATATATATATATATATATATATATATATATATATATATATATAATATACTTGAGGGGCGCGGACTCTCTTACACCGACTGGACTAGCAACTTGTGACCTTTGTTGAGGTCACAGTTCTGGGCAAGAGAACAGCGCATGCGCGGTACAACGTAGCCTGTTCAACAGGCACAACTGCGATAGCATTGACCTGCAAGAAAGTGATATCGGCTAACTGTACTGTACCTGCTAACCTATGCTGTACTGTGTACCGAGTCCGTACATACGTACGTTTGCGCGATGTACACCTCTCGCCAATGTTGCACGCCTGCAGCAAACATGGTGCAGGATAACTGACTTCCGAGAACCTTTCCCCGTCAACTAAAGTAATTCATTTAAATCTAAACCCAGCCGTTTGGCATGTCGTAATTAATTTTTGGCATCACCGCTAGAAGCTATACCGGGTTGAACTTTCATATACTTTATCTGATGGAATTATGTACCTGTATTTATTTAATTTTACCCTACATTCAACTGTTTCAAATTGTACTAAAAATTAATTACATAGATTCATTCGGAATACCTTCGGGACAACGCAATAATACCTGTTATTTTCAACAGATGGCACTGATGACAGTACCTATATGTATATATGTAACTATAAAATAATATTCCTTCCGGGGTCGCAAGTTCACGTGCGGGACGAGCTGTGCGTAGTTTGGGAGTGGCTGGATGACAAATTTACTTACTTAGTCAGTGTTTATAGTTGCAGAATGATGTACTCGGTACAGTTGTGTATGGTGTAAATGCAATGTAATGTATGCTTAAACGAGTGTCGGCTGGTGCGTAAGTCAAGCTACCGGTAAAACGTTATTTCTCTGACAACATAACGCATTAATCACTAGCTTCCAATGTTCCGATCTTATCCTACACAACATGCTGCATCTAGTTTTACTAACGAGCACTATACTGTGCTACACTATCTCTATTGCGCATGTGCGCGAGTTGCAAAATATCTACATATATGTAAAAGTACCATGTGTTTGACTACTGAGTTTTCTACTGTTTTAAATATTAATAAAACTCACCTGTCAATTAACATATTTTTGACAGACCGATATTTTTCACTCGATTTCTATATTTGCTCAAGAACATTCTAGAAAATGCGTATTTATTTGTTTATCTTTTCACAGTATCTTTATTAGTTGTTATTTTTCGTATAAACTACTGCATATTTAATGTATATTATTTACAGACTTCACAGTTTACCTAATGGACAGAGTAAAACTGCGTGTAATATTGATAATAATATTTTATTATTGTGAACTGTGTTGGTATAACTGTACATTGGTACGGTGTTTAGACATATACTATATATGTATATAATATTTGTATGGATTTTCTTTCTCATAAAGCTTCTCTTAATACCAGATAGTTAGATAACCCGGTAATACTCGCTTGAACCACTCTAACGGTCCTTTAGAGGAAATGATCGATGCTGTGACTCCTACACGAAGAGAATCGATCATTGATTATCCGTGACACGGATGAGTGATACGAATAATTCATCACCAGGTCATTTTAATATCGCGCTCAAAGCGGATTTGCATTTACTGTCAAAACACGGACATTGTTCGCAAATACCAATTGAATATATTGGCCTTAATATACATATATCTATTGTCATGACGTATAAAAGAATTTAATACTAAGTTAAAATATAGGTTAGATATTACTGAGATATAAGTATACTAACGGTACTACCAACGAACTAGAACAAAATTACCCAAAAATGTTGTCTATTAGTTACGCAGTATAGCATCAAGTTATTTGACGAAATAATCTACGAAATTCGTTCTACTGACATCAAAATTTAGAACAATTTATCAAATAATAAAGCTTTTTATATGATATATATATATATATATATATATATATATATATATATATATATATTATAATATTTACAAAATAATAATATTGTGTAAAAATAAATTGTTTTTGTTATGATTATATTTATTATAACAATTTATTTTTAAGTACATATATTCTTACTGTATACTGTATGAATAATGTAATTTTCAAAATTTGCATATAAACATTAAAATTCTAAGGTCATATATTTCAAAATATAATACAGATTTAAAAAACTGCTACTATCATTACAAATGAAGCGTGAAAATATTACGTAGTTGAATAAATTTACTAGTAAAACCTTTTGTAAGTTTAGTCGATTAAATTTAATTCAGTGTAGTGTTTACATTATATTTTTCTATCTTCAAGGCCAACACGTAACAATTGTGGTTTGTTAATAACAAATTATGCATTACCATTGCGTGTACACATGTACATACTTACTTTAATTGTGTTTTTCCGTTTTTATTTCACAGGCCACCAGTAGTAACTATTACTGTTTAATTAATGTGTTTACATTAACGTACACTAATATTACATTTTGTTGATAATAATATCGTTGTTTTTAAATATATTTCATACATACACATTTAACTATTAAAGAATAAGAGAAGCTATAACTTGTTTGTTATTTTCGCGGGAAATTCAAACTAGTTTAACTGAGAAAGACGCGACAAGATGTTCAGATAAGTAACTATAGTAATCAAATATGTGTGTTTTGCTGTATAAGTGTAGGGCAAATGTTTTGTGAAACTATATCGATAGTTGGTGCATATACGTATGTACAACATAAATAACGACTGTCCACAGTTTGACCCTGAAGATGCGCGTACACTAGTAATTATAATGAAAATACGCCCAAGCTTTGGTATCATTGCGGAAGTGATAACACCGCGTGTTGATTATAACACACAGCACTAAAATTGTTTACGACTTGTAGCTATTTTATCATTTTTACATTGGTTAGTCGTAGTAGGCTGGTGTAAGTAGTGTAACTGGGTCTATTCACCAGACATATGCGCGCAGATCACAGCGTGCCTTGCATTTCGTTATGAACTGAAGATAACATAGTCGCCTAGCCAGGTATATACGTAGAATTGACAGTCGTCACGAGAAATGCCGAACCAGCTGTGTATTTATACCTACAAAGTAATGCTAATAATATTTTTTATTGCGATAAAAGCAAACCAGTATTCTCCATATTCATTTCCATTGAATGATACTACTATTGGAGTCAAGTGACGAACATCAATTTTATTTGCTACAAATGGTAAAGCAATAAAGTTTTACATCATAAATTGTATGTATAAAAAAATATTCACTGAATTGTTTGACAAACAATTAAGATTCGCTATATTTAGAATTTTTTTTAATTCTATTCTTTTTTATTTCATTAGCATTTTTATTACGTTACAATCGGTGAAATATGTTGAGAACTAATGAGACTCAACTTCGTTTCTTGCAGAGTCATCGCATTTTGCACAAATCGATATGCAAATGCCGAATATTTCAATCAGCTAATCCTCATTGTTTAAATACTACAATCATGTTTTTTGTTGTTGATTAAAATAAAAAGACGATTAACTCGAGTCATATAACTGTTTCTGAACTAACCAATTCACTCATTCGTAATTAATCATTGAGATTTTTTTTATCTTGTTTACTGTGAATAAAAAGGAATTCGATTAGTTTGACATTTACGTTTTGTCAAAAATTGTTCGTACAATATTAACAGTGCTACTAGCTGTGTTAGCAAAGGTCGTTGACTGAAAAACATCTGTAATTTTTTTAATATTTTCGAAACACAAATTGTACAGACCAACAAAAAAATTGTTTTTAATCGGGTATCTAATAATGTACAAATAATGATATACATTTATGCCGACTCAGATCACATTTATTTACATTTATTTTTAAGTATTTCAATTATTTATAGAGCGGTATTTTTGTTTGTATATTTTGTAATATTTATAGTATTGTTTGAACCTTGCCCAATAGTTTATTGATGGCTTTAATCGTAAATCAAAATTGTACTATTGTATCGAAAGTTCTAATGATTTCATCGCTTACATAAATTATATTCCGGATAGACAATCTGTGTTTCGATATTCAAAAAAATAATAATATGACAACGTTTCCTGTATCCGTTCCAAATTCACTAAATCCGCAGATTTGCGTCCTTGTACTTTCGTAACATGCCTTCACTGGTCATTACATGTTTCAAAAATAAAACATATATAATAAATAACTAATTTTTTTGGCACAACTTTGATCTTTGTTTTATTATTTATAATATACGTTAGTAAATGCAATATGTCTACGAAGGATATTCATTTATCTCAGCAAGCCATGTACCTGTTAGATGTACGAATGACAAATCACTGCTATAAAGCTTGTATCATGAAATCCATTATTGACAAGTCGATGCCTATCTCAATGCTTGGAACATTCGTATATCTACAGTTGGTACACCGTGCATTTGACAAATGAACAAACATACTTTCACTGAATTTCCATCGGTTTCGAATGTAACAGTTCATTGGGTACATTTATTTTGAATTTATCTACTTGTTAGCGTCTCTTAACACTCAATTCGTCTCTTGTGTTTGTTAGGTAACCATATAATGGTTTAGTTACACGTTTGTGCAAGCAATACATTTATAGTTCCTAGTTAAAAACAAACATACACCACCACCATACAAACGTGTTTCAACTAGTAAATGTTATGACCTAATATAATAACATACAATGTTTTAATTGCAATGTTTTGTGGTGTAACATGTAATTAAGCATTATCAAAAATGACAAATTGTGTTTAATTATAGGTGTAAACTTTTGTTTTGGTGATAAGCATTGCATAGGACAATAATGTATGGTCATAGATACAATTACTTGTGTTTGACCTGATTTTAAACTAATAATTGTAGACAGTCATTAATATTTTCATAACTCATACAAACTATCACCTATTGATATACGCATTTTAAGTTTCTCTGATAAAACGAAAATGAAATATGTTATCAAATAGATGCGTGGTTGAAATGTACTTTTCATTAAAATCGTTCATTTAATATTGTCGCACATTCACCTTAAACCTGAAAGTACTTAATTATTTTTAATAAGACAGATGTCACTATGAATATTATTGGCGGTACTTCAAACAAACGCTAGTAGGCGTATCGAATTATAATTCAAGAAAATGACACACACAAAAAGACGAGATTTTTTTATCTTTAAATCAAACATGATTTGATTAGTTAAGTATCAAACAAAAAATCGACAACATCAGATATGTTTAAAAAGAGGTAATATATCCTTACATTTGTGGGCTGCAAACAAGCTTTATGTCAGCTATTACTTCATCGATAACTATTCAATATTTCTAATGAACATACATTATATTCAATGCCAACGAAAAACTCGAAATCATTTTAGTGTTTGATTAAATATTTGTTTGAAATATTTAAATAAAACAAGCTTACAAATTAGAAAGTAAATATTCTTCTCTTTTGAAGATACTGATTCACACTTTGGTATATTATCTAGTGTATATCCAGGTGTTCTGAAGATATCACATTTTGGAAATTGGTCGTTCATTTTATTGATAATAAAAAGAAATGGATGACAATATTGAGTCAACAACATTTGTTGATTGCACAACATGTTTGCTTTGTTGACAAGGTAAAGAGCGCTGTGTCAGTTATAAACGTGTTGTATAAAACATAGCAACTTAATTTACCTTGCATAGTCCGTCCGTTGGTATATTTTGCTCGGTCGGTAAATCTGCCAACTGTATGCGACTTTTATCAACATTATTATTCTCCAGAAACTAGTTCGTTCTTCCTTAGCTGTGTGTGCCCGGGTATAATGAAGTTCATAACGCACGCATATACAAATAACGTATCATACTCGATATAGGAGAACACATTTGCATTCCATTACTGCCGGACTGGTGCTAACCACTGCTCAGATTATCAGCGCTAAGTAACTATACAAATCACAGTAAAAGGAAAGAAATGTCACCACTTTGAATAACCATGAATCACGTACCGATACATTTTCTACTTTCATAGTATCAACACCAGATTATGAGAAGAATAAGTAAGTAATTTCTAGATAACTCTTATACGAAAGCAAAGTTAGGTTATATAAACAACTAAAGCGTCTAGTCTAGAGATATGTTGGAAGTTCATTTATATTACATCTAAATGTAGAATTCTTTAAATCCATGTTAGCTAAACTGCAATTGGTTTTAATTTAATTTTAAAATTCAATTTAGTTATGTTTTTGTAAAAATTATTACATTTACAAGTGTAAATCTTCTTGTCTGACATAACAAATTGGTTAACAAAAGCAAACTGTTACTAGTGTAAATTAACTAAATCTAATTAGCCGCCCATGATGAGTTGTATGTGTATAACAATAGATTGTTTTGCCGTTACTGGTTAATAAGTTTCGCCTTCGCAAATTCAACTACCGTGAGACGTATACGTGTCTTAACGACTTTGCGCTTAATTAAACCATGGATTAGAACAGAATTGCACTAAGTAAAATTTGTAGTAGGTCGGTAAATACCTCAACATTCTTTTAAATCTGTTGATAAATATATGTATTTAAAAAAACGGTATATCTGTTTTCTGAATCATGAAGTATTTTAAATTTTGCGAATCAATGTACAAAAAAAAAAATTACATCATAGTGTACAAGGAACATCACTGTACATTCTGTGAGACGCTTCTTTCACGATTCATAATATCCTGTCTCGCACAGCCGATCAGACAAATACTGATCGCACTAGTTCCCTACAAACATGATCAATATTTCGCATGAGCGACTGGCAGATTTGCTTACGTATAATTAGATATAACTGTATCCATTTGTCTTCGACGGAGGTTTTTATGCGATTTTCAGAGATGTTTTAAACCAACTCGCCCAGACATTTGTATGGACCAGTTGTAACGGACCATTTTCCGGTGTTTGAATATTTATTACCGAAAGTAAGAAACCCGAAACGTACAAAACAACGAAAGTAATCGTTTAACTGTAAACGCTGATTTGAATCTACTAAATTTAATATTGTTGTTTGAGTAAGGTAACATTGATATGTATATATAAAGAAATATACTATTATTTCAAGTTGATTAATTTGTTTATCTTCAGGTAATGTGTCAGTGCGAGCCGATTGAACAATATAGTGCATTAAAATTTGCAATTAGTTATTGAAATGACAATAAATATGAATTAGAGATACGAATTTAACGTGTGAAAAATATAAATATTATTTTCGCTTGTCATTTCATAATATTTCTCAGATGTATACATAACATATATAGATGATTTCAAAGACAAAAATAAAATAAAAGCAATGTTTAAACTTTCAATGAAAACCCAGAAAGAAAAATGCTTATTAATATTTAATACTAGTGTCTGCTACTTATTCTAAATAATCAATTAATCAATATGTCACAAGCACTGCCCTATCAGGGTCTGTCACTTTTGATTTTTCTTGACGCAGAGGTCAATTTTTTTGCGCATAATTTACGTGTATTTCAATCTTGCGATTCATTATTTATTATTAACGACACCGCGATCATTTAGCAGCACTTGGAGAGTGATCGCAAAAATAATGAACACTGAGCTACGGAAAAATAATAAATCAATTCTGCAGCACCACAGCGTGCGTTGTACTTTCATTTTCTATTTAGATGACGGTCGCATCATGTATTCTAATGGCGTGTTTAATTTCCTTAAACCGTATGTAATTTCACGTTACAAAATTGAACACGTTCCAAAGAAAAAAGTCGTACACCTTCTCGGCTTGAGAGTTGAAGCCACGGATTGAAGTCTCTCGTCTCGTTTACAGTGTTGCTGCGGCGTTGCATTGAAAAATTAATAACGTTTCTGATTTACACACTCACGTGATACGAGTTTTGATAGTTTAATTACGTGTATCAAGGCTTCAATTTCGTCACATATATACCTTCGTATGCTATATCTAGAGTTAATTACAGTGGTATATTACAATTACTAAGTATCTTTAGGTTTAGTGTAAAAATAAAAAAACAAAGTTTCGTGTTGCTACATATACTAAAGAAACATTATTGTATAGTATTATTCTAAATTCTTACTGTACTACTACAACTAATAGTAGCTAATAAATTATGCAAGGATGTTAAACAACAATCATTACTGTCCTGGTAAAAATGCAGAAAACTACGTAGTTAATTTCGTATTATCACTTTTTATATTAATAAAACGTATCGTTCTTGTAGTTATAAATAAGCTACCACTTAACCCGTAAACTACTGGACCATAATTGTTACACCAAATTGTTTCCTTGTCAGGTTCAAGAAAAATATATTTCTCATTACGTGTAATACAAGTGTATTAGCTTGCATTTTGTTAAGCTATTATCTGTAAGTATGAATTAATTTTGTGAAAGTAAGTGTGCAATTATCGTGTCTTCCGTAATGTCCTACGCATCCGTCCATCTATTTGACTTGTTATTTATTTAATACGTTTTACATTTGCGACCATTAGCAATTCAAATAGAATAGGAAATGTCTGTGCACTTTTACATTAATCCATCCTTATGCGCATCTGTTTTCGCGCAGCCACAACACGTGATACAGTTTGGAGCTAACCTCACTTAAAACTGTCAAGTTTATTAGTTGTGTTGTCGGTTTAATGTGAATGAACTAGCTCATTTATATATCCAGTGAATTATACGTCTTAATTGTATATGTACCGTACGCTGTATTCCAGCCGTACTCGTTGTTCAATAAAATATGCTAAATTACAATTAAATGTTGTTGCATTATTTGCATTTTCAAATCACAGTACCGGAGCCTCACATTAACATATAGATTAACTGTAAAATGTTTTCATATTTCTTCTGTATGTAAATTTACTTGGTGTAATATATGTCTTGCGGATTGGAGAGAAATCTTAAGCAATGACAAATCATTTTATTAATAATATATTGTTACATGTATGTATGTTGCAGAATCAGGGTAGGACTTATAACATATACACAACTGGCATAACTGTCAGATAATATAAAAACTCGTATTTTTCGGTTCTACCCGGGATAATATAGTGAAAGCAATTGTCATTCTTCATAAATGTGATAAAAATCATAACACGTCAATTTTACAAATGTATATATTCGAGTAAGGAAATAAATTATGTAAAACTTATATAATCTTATACCCAAGAAACTAAATTAAATATGTATCTTTAATGGTAGTGTAGTTCTAAATTATAAATACCCCGCCAAGTTAGATATCAGAATAGCGTCCTTTATAATATACTTGATTAGATTCTGTACTTTTTAATTACAAGCGTATAATTAATCTCATCATACAGTACAAAGGAAAGTAATCATACAATGTGTACCGCAATAGAATTTCTCTACAAACTATAATTTCACATTTCGTTACTCCGTCAATCTTCTATTTTTATGATTTTCTAAAAAATAGTTGCATTCCTCTCGGCTTACTCCCGTATAACCGTACAATAGACTTCGGTAGCGAAAGCTGTGGTTACACGAGTGAATTACTTAATAGCGTTAAAATATGAATGAATAACTTTTACCAATTTGAAATTAATGGATGAACCATAACGGCATATGCATTTAAACGCGCGCCTATATTAAAATATACGTTTTCTACATTTTAACAGACATAGTTGACAAGGTTACATATCCGAATGAAACTCCACAATTCCATCAAAGTTATATAATTAAATGTTATTTTTTCACCTTGGAAAAATAAACTTCAGATCAATGGAATTTTACCTACAATTTTAGGCAATTGGATATATTCTCTAGTTTTTAGTAGTTTTTAGTTTTTATCGGTTATGAAACTGAAATGATTCATTACCGTAATTATGGTGGAAATATTTCGGTTCATTGATATTTACATGACGTAGTACTTGTACTTTTTAAATGACTCAATTCAATACCTTTTACTTTTTTCATGGTAGTAGTTAAACGTTGCGGTATTACTGAAATGATACACCCAGATCTGTTTCATAAGTACGTACTGCAAAACTGTGCCATAAGGTCAAAAAGTCAAAGTGAACAGAGGGCGTCTCGTCAGGCGAGCAGGTTTTTAAAGAAAGATGAACCAATTCAGTCCATGACAACATTTTTTTTTTTATATTTTTTTGCTTAACTCGCGCTCCTAATATACGTTAGCAATAGACATCTGTCGCAATACGGTCTTAGATAGTAAATTGATTGTACACGAAAACGATTTTAGAATTAATTAACATGAATTCTTGTCAAGTGGACAACATTTTATCTCCTCTATATACAATCATTGAATAACTGCAGATAATGCAGCAGGTATATAAAGCTTGTCATAGACAGATATTACCATTAAATGTAGTGTACAATTTGACACAATCTGTTTGCGAAATAAATTGTCATTCGACTTTGCACTGACTAGAAACAGGACCAGTGCAATGCTATTTTTTATATTCTATCTGTTTCAGATTCCTTATAATCAACTTTTGTGTTCCACGTTCAAATCTTAAATCATTATGATCGTCTAATACAAGCTTACGCGTAATCTCTACACATTTTATGAATAAAATCTTGAAGCGATAAGGACAGGTTATTGGGAAAAATTGACGAGAACTTAATCTCTTGTATGTAGGTGTACAACAGCACAGCGTCTACTCGGATTTGTACATAATGACATGCTTCTTCTTCTTCTTCTTTGCTTCCAACTATGTCTCTTTTTTTTACTTTCACTTTTTTCCAGTCTGGAAATCCGGAATCTACTAGTATTATTTATCCCATTGAACAGCGCCATAGTTAACAGTACGTTTTATAATGGATCTATGAACTAAACGGTTTCATTATTTAAGAAACGAATTTACACCGGACGGAACATTTACACTCGGTTGATTACAGTGATTGATTGTTATTGGTTGGTTTGCATGTTTGCCGGTCGCTTAAATCTGCTGTTGTTATTTAAATCTCACAGTAACTGGGCTGTAAATATTCCAAACTTCTCAGTTGCAGAAAAAGTAGGCAACGTTATAGATATGTTCAGTCAGTGATTTCAAAACGTTTAAACAAATGTTTCGTTCTATCATGTTTTATGGTTATATTCTTATAAATTACTTATATCTAATACGTAGATACTCATACATACATAATATCACGCCTTACCCATTTGTAAGGGTAGCAGATTCTTTATCTATTATTAATAATTAATTTCAATTATCGTTTTGCAATGGCTAATAATTTTTGTTTTGAAACCAAAAGGTAAATTATATGAATATTATTTCAATTTAATTAGCACTGGTCATAATGTACCTTACTACTAACTAATACTTATATTTCAAATATAAGTTTTTCTTTCAAATTGCTTAAATTTATTTAACATAAAATATAATTTACATCTGTGATTTAACTGACAATAGCTTGTCAAACGTCTGTCACACCAAGAATGATTGATCTAGAATATAAAATACAATACCCTATTATATTCAAACACATGCGTAGATTTATTTTATCCATTATAAGAAATACAATTTTCTACAAAAGTCACCATGTACAGTTGACAGCTCGTGAACTTTACCAACACTTTATTACGGAATGAATTCCAATCATTTGCATTTATTCAAATCACACATTCGTTTCACCCCGTGTGGTCTCCAGGTCCGGACCGTAGGCTTTTAGGAAAATATTCGAGGTGGCCCTAAAATACAGTTAAGTAACATTTCTGGCTGTTTTAGAATTAAATATAAAGAAACTAAATTAACAGGGTTTAAGGAGGCTAAGAGAGATTGTTTACGATCAGAATTTCTCTGAATACAACTCTGGCGATGAACATTCTCCTTATTTGGCATTAAGTGTGTGGAATTTATGAACGAGTGAACTATATATATATATATATATATATATATATATATATATATATATATATATATATATATATATATATATATATATATATATATATATCTATATATATATATATATATATATATATATATATATATATATATATATATATATATATATATATACCGTGTGTCTCAGGACGATCTACACATAGGACGTTACATGCTCATTTGATTTTTTAATTCAAAATATTAATCTGATGGTTTTTGTTTTTTTTTTTTACTATTTAGACAGTATAATTGTCAATTTGACGTTTAATTTCTTTAAAAATATACTATTACTAAGACGAATGTGTTCAAATAATAAAATTTTATTATGGAGGATATTCAATTTACAATCTAACTGCGAATAGACCTCACACGGTAGAAGAATTACAAAGGAAAATTGTTGAAGTGTCAAACACTATTACTCCAAATGTATAACAAAATGTTCGAAAAGCATTGAATATTTAATTTAAATAAAATTTTACATTTAATTATTATGTTCCAAACTTCTGTATTTTGTAAGGTTTATAATTTGTAATGATTAAGTTAATGCAGAATTTTAAATAAATAGATATTTAACAGTGCACACGCTATTTTGATTGCATTTTCTTTAATTTAGATTTCACTTTCTGTTTGTTTTTCTTGATAATATTTGTTAGAATGTCACAAATAAAATAAAATAGTAAACGTCAAATTGACAATTATACTGTCTAAATAGTAAAAAAAAAACAAAAACAGTCTGATTAATATTTTGAATTAAAAAATCAAATGAGCGCGTAACGTCCTATGTGTAGATCGTCGTGAGACACACGGTATATATATATATATAATTTAGAAAATTTCAACTTGATACCCGTTCAAGGTCACACGTTTTGCAACTTTTATCTCATAACTAGGTAATTTAGATAGCCAGATTAATTCATTTTCTTTTTTTCTGTAAAAGTAAAAAAAATAACCTCGCTTCTTTCATTTAATAATACTGAGTCACTATAGTTTCAGAGATAGATGCGAAAAAATCATTGATCCGTATGATTTGTCATTGCAAATTTGCCAATTTCTACTTTATTTCATGTTTAACAATTATTGAATCACCATTTTCTGTTTATTTTTTTGCATTTACTTCATATTTAAATGTGTTTTTTGATACTATATACCTCTATCATGCTCTTCCTACAATACCTATAGATGATTTAATAACACGCAATGTAACCTCTACGTATAACTAACAGTTATCAGTCGAAACAAAAACATTTTCGAACAATTTCAAACGGTACCTACCCGTAGTTTCGCCTGTGGCCGTATTTGCGCTACACGGATAGTATATACCACGTACAGCTAGTTTCGATAGTAGACACTTAATGAACGCTTTTGTTTCAGGTTCACGGGAGCCGCTAATCGTGCGAGAACACGTACACGCACGCGCGCGCGCACATACAAGCCAAACGGATAGACGGACGAATTAAACGCTGTCAAATGTATCCGAATCTATGCTACGATGGATTAATTGAAAGGTAAGCAATGTTAATTCAGTTCAGTCACACGTTGACAGATCCAAATAGTACTTGTTTCTCGTTTTCTTTTTCAGCTATCGATCATTTGTTTCTAATGTTTGTTTATTTCGTCATAGAGATGAAAGTGTTTTGAAATACGTCAACTGTTTTTTGTTTTTACTTGTTCAATCAAGCGTCTACAGTTAATGGTTCGCTGGAGAACTGGCAATATATTTTTGAACATTTCAGCGATCAGTAAACTAGATATGAATGTTGGAATGTGTATAAATGAAAATATTTTTGTTAAACATGTGGTACTTATCGAGCATACAGGGGAATAATTTAAATTATTATCTATAAAACTTAGATCCAGTATGCTTTGCTAATGATGTGTTTAATTTCATCGTGCAACATCGTGCTGCTTTGTCAGTTTCCTATATATACAAACACACTGGTAGGTACCCATTGTACCTATGTACGTGTATGTATGTATATTTTTACCGGTTAATCACTCTGCTACCGGTAAAGGCTACTTTGTTAACCGTGCTTTGCAATCTTGTGTTTTGCAATTACGTGAACATTTTGCGTATGATCGATGGTGGACAGGTACAGATTGTGACGGCGATAGTTTCGCCAGTGTACCGTTACGCAACTAATCGACACTACCTATACTGTTCATACTGCATAGTTTCGTACACCTGACAATGCACACACACACACACGTACACTATAAGAACGATATGTAAATGGTAATCTAAATGTAAGGTAACGTACGTATATAAATTGCAATAAGCGGTTACCAAATTTGTACCGTCGTCTGATTTTGTAATCAGAAACATTCACTTAAAAAAGTATGCACCATTTATAACACATTATAGTTCTTACCGCGTGAACATTCTGTATCTCTGTGAAACAGTTATACAAAATGTTTGAAACGCGTAGAACAGTGGTATTTTAATATACTCGGTTACTAATTCATCTTGTGTAACCTACTCACATACTTGAATAAACGATAAACGTCAAACCGAGTTGTCGGTATCTAAAGCTGCAATGGCGTCATTTCGCTACCTACATCGCCGCAAACTGGACGCGCGCGATAAAGAACAAAAGAGTGAACAAACGGGTAAAAAAAAAACTATATCGAGGTCAGCCGCATAGTATTATCAGATCTAGTGTGCGAGTGCAGTTTGCTTTGTTGCACATATTATCTGTCTATACACACATATACTGACTCAGGGCGTCCTCCAATTGTTTTAATATGTGTGTGTGGACAAGTACGTACGAGTAGTTACGGTACTCTTTTCTATACAACGGACTTGTGCAAGTGTGATTGCTTTGTCTAGCTGTGGTCGCATGTTTAGCAGGTGTAAGGTTGATTCACAATGAAGTAACACATATGACATGTTGTCAGTGATTGCTGCTAGGTCGTGCACTATGCTTTTATGATTACTCCGTGTATATGTATATATATATATATATATATATATATATATATATATATATATATATATATATATATATATATATATATATTCACCATGGTTTAAAAGTAAGGTTATGTAGATATAGAACAAGTTGCTGCATATGTGTGAACAGTCCAGTTCACTCACAAGCAGTTGGTACAACTGTTATAACCAAACCCATATCCATAAAAACTTAATCTCCACTTCAGACGCTAAACGTCACTAGTTGATTTAGTGTACAACAGAGCGCTCTGTCTGTTTATCTCTGCATAAATAACATGAAAAATCGACTATGCATTTTTGCACAGTCGTTGCTTTGCAACACTTTCATTCTTAGAATCAAGTAATCTAATATAGTCTGCAGTGTTGGTTACATTACTTTTACACTCCGTTTAACAAATACTATATCAAGTAACTCATGTAACATACAGGTAATTCTAACATAATTATGTTCACCAGCCCACATACAATGTATGTATTTATATTCTGAAATATTAGCGTCATTATACATTACATAAACGAGTTAAAAAAATTTGCTACATATGTATACCGTGTTTCATTAGAATGTTATATGTAAATTTTACAAAATGTTTTAATATAGTTTTCTATATAGAAGTCTATATAGAATGATGAGGAAGAATATTCATTCGGCCAGACCAAAAGAAGACATACAGATTTTATTACATTAATAAAAATATTTTATTCAGATATTATCTTCAATAACGTTCTATATAATAAATAACAAAAATTAAGTTGTCCAAAATAATTCTCCAAATTTCAACATCTACATTTGGAAAAGCAAAAAAAAAAAAACAAATAATATTCTTCTTTACAGCTAAATTAAGATAGTTAAAGGAAAAAAGTAATCGTTTAAAATTCGCCAAGCAGTTAAATTTTGCTTCATGGCTGTCATAAATTCTAACGGTTCCAACTGTGAGATATATAAAATGTCTCCATATTCGCGAATTCCGATTATGTAACAGGAGTCCCGTTCGATTTATGTGTAATATATTTGCTATGTAGATCTGGTAAATTATTATGGATTTTTTTTTAATTTTGTACATTGAAGTTTACTACTATTTTCTAGCACGTCGTTAAATCAACTATTTTATCACTTTCTACAAAATTTCCTGTATCATAAAATACAATCATGTTTGGTCAGTAGGAAGAACCTGACCTTGCAATACTTGTATTCGCATATTTACCTATAATGTAATATCAATGTAGAATAGAAATTTTGTCCGTTAAAATAATGCATAATCTGCAAAAACCTGCATACAATTAAACAAATCTAAATCATTATGTCATCCGTGAAGATCTACATATCGGGTGACCTCAAAACGACCTTCATACACTCTCTGTTCACAGCCAACTTTGATACATATGCGTACCGAATGTTTCATTCAGTATGTGCAAAGAGAGTTCTTTAAACTTTTGGTGGTCAAGCACCTGAACTGTCTGCTGATACAGTTGTTGCCAACTGAGCAGACCGTATTTTGGCATGTCATCATCCAACGGAGACCCCTACGGAAATTCCATTGTGAATGTTTAATTGCCTGTCAAATGTTTCATACATACGTTGACAACGATCAGTGGACAGATCTAGTGTGCGACCGCCTACTCTAATCAACTGTTTTGTAACATGAAATGTCTGAACCTGTACGTACACGCGTGCTTGTTTGGACAGAAAAAAAATCATTCATTATCCCGTATCAATAGTTGTCAGAGACAAGCAAAAATGTCATCCGAAACTGTCATTTTTTAGTGCATTTGATTTGCATTTTCGAAAATTCGCATATCTTATTTTATAAATATTCATTTACTTGTCCTTAATACGTCTCTGTAAAGTACAAGCTTATTTTATAAATTAAATAAAATTTACTCATATATTGTGGATATTAACAGATTCATTGCTGATTTATCCCAAAATAAAATAAAAATTATTCATATTATAGTAATGTTTAGTATTACTTTTATAATATCCACAATTAATATTTAAAACCTAACATCATATATTATACTGAAAATAAAGAGAAACTTGAAAAATATTTGACACTAGATAAGTTGTACCTACACGAAAAAATAACTGTTGAGTGAGAAAATATTTAAATAACTATAATAATACCTGTTGCATTCTTCAAAACACTTAACCTTGACAAACATGCTGACCTGAATTCGCATTCTAATTTCTCTTTTTTAACGTATTTAATAAAAACAAATATCATTTATCCTGATTTCATGGTGTATAATCTCATTATCTTCTTAGATATATTAATTCAAAAATGAGATAAAAATCAAATATTTCATTTCATTTTTATAAATATAAAAAGTTTTTATAAATATATAAAGAAATACAGTGGAATCCGCTTATAGTAAACTTGAAGGAACCAGGAATTTGGTTCACTATAAGCGAGTGTACACTATAACGAAGTATTTAGTGTGTTATGCATTTAGTTGGGACGCAGAGTTACGTTCATTATAAGCGACGTTCCACTATATGCGAGTTTCACTATAACATTGTATATAAATTTCATAATTGTTCTATTATGTAATGCACAAAAAAATATTCAGAACTTCAATGGCCATTTATGATAATATGATATCATTTGATATAAATATATACGACTTTTTATTGATCAATCGATCAAATATTCGACCATGGAATAAAAAAAATTGACAAATATATTTCTAAATCAAACGTATAAAATAATTTTATTATACTTGTGAATTATGATTATCTACTAGCATAGAAAAAAAACTTAATAAAAACCATCAATAACGTCATAATTTGCCGAAATAAAATGTAAAGTTGTGCACAGAAAAAAAATCATAGAAATATATCGCTCATAATTGAAAATAAATCTATACAAACACTAATTAGAAACGATTAAAAAATGCTTTCAGAGAATAATTCAAGATCATGTTCATTAACATTTCGCAAAAAAAAAATTTAAGATTTATTATAATTTATTTCAAATTCATTCATTAATTCTGTTGACATTCTAAGTAAATGCTTTGTGCATTTTCAAATCAAAATTTTTGTAACAATTTTCCTGTCATAATCTTTTAATCATTCTAAAATGTAAATATTTCAGCATATTGATATAGAACAGTAGGCTTTGATAATGTTCTCAGAACATTAACAATTACCAAATATGTACCTCTCTCCTTGGATTAATTCAGCATATTGACTAGGAATGTTCACGTAAATAGGCCTATAATAAATTATGTGCATATATTGCTGTTTTATTCGTAAATTATTTAAAAATAAAAACTTCTCATTACATGAAACTGATTGCTTCCTTATAGTGGATAATCATGCAAACTAATCGGTGTCTCATTTGTAATATTTAATACGCATTCTTACTTTAAATGCTACAAAAATAAAAATAAAATAATCTCCTTTAACTTTATCAATATAACATAAATGAACAAAGCCGTCTTAACAAAAACAAGCAACCTGAAAACATGGGATAAATAAAATTGTTTCGTATTAATTTTTTTGCGAAGAATATCAAGTATGCCGTGTGTGGTCTGCAGTACATTGAAATGCATTTAAGAAGCTGATAATTGATGTTGACACACGCTATCAGAGCCTACTCACACACACACACACACAAACGGACATTGAAACAAGAAGTAATTTTCCGTGTCGGATCCAATAACTTATAAATATTCTAGTAGCAATTGTTTATGTGTTTCCAAGGGCGATATGTGAAACAAATGCCTGTATGAGACGTGTCGAACGCAGGATATGGCATACACAAGTATGAACAAGAATTTATCTACAGGTAGGGATATACATTGTTTGTACCAGCTGCTAAAGAATGTTTTATGTATTTTTGAATAAACTGAACAATAGCAAAATGTGATTCTTATAACACCTAAAAGCTAATTAACAAATGTGAGAAAAATAGTTAATTACCTGCAATGTGTAATTTGTTATATCTACAGGTGAATATTACGTTGTTTTTTTTTTTTAAAGAAAAACTAAATTTTCATTTACATCCTCCACATGTATTTTTGTTGATGGTAACCACATAATTATTTTATGTTTTAAAAATAATATCAACAACAAATTACGTTAAAATCCTTGAATTTTTCTGAAAAAAAAACATGTTTCTACGCATCACATTAACACATTTCTATAAACATTTCATTGCCAAATTCTTAGCGGAAAAAAATGTATATTAGATAAACTTATAATACATTATTTATAATATCCGTTTAAGAAAACTACAAAATGCTGTATCCATATATAGATACTGGAGAATAACATTATAGTGTTAACAATAATTAATTACATTACGAATGACATATTGTCATATCTGAAATACCGACAATGACACTACCTATATGGAATAAACAGATGTTTTCAACTGTAGTAACAAAGAAACGACATACGTCATCAGAGCAATACGTACAAAAATAGGGTGTTACATATTGGAATATTCTCACTATAATCATACGTTAAAGTGTTATTTCAGATGAAAAATATACAGAAACAGAATTGCTAAATACATAGTAGTTTCTGAATTGTTCCTGTTGTTATATATCATTAAAGTCTAACCTCTAATTCAATAGGTCACATGACATGTGGGGTAGAAGCGCGCATGCGTGTGTACAATATCACGCGCCGTGATCGTAGTAGGCGTCCACTCAGTTGCTATGTGCTCGTGTGCGCATGCGGAAGGTCCATGTGTGTGTGCGCGCGTAGTGTCTAACTTATGTTCATTCCTTGATTTATGTTAATCAGTCTTATATTATTTCCCTAACAATAGTAAGCGCGCGACATATCGTTACAGACACTGCCGTAGACAAGACAGACGTACACGCACAAGTACGTTACAATAGTTCACAGTTCTGTCACGACATGTTCGTATAAGTTACGTGTGGGACTGCCGTGTTGAAGAGACGATTGCGATTACAGTTGTTGAAGTTTCCGTGTTTTGTACAGAGTTTATTATGCTACAAAGTGTCGTTTAGAAATTAATCGTCTGAATAAACTGTGAGTGGGAGAAGACAAAATCCTGTAAACATTTTGTGAGACTTATTGGACATTTAAAGACGATTGGTGATTTATTGGGATTACAAATTTATTTTCACTTATTTGGTAAGTGTCGATTAATTGCAAAGATTTTAATAAAACTTAATACATACTTGATAGATATTCTTGTATCACAATTGTATTATCAATTAATAAAGAACATAGTACGTTAGCATCATGCTAATATAATTTGAACTGATTTAATTTTACCAAAGAACCAGAATGCACTTGTGTATTGCGTATGTGTATTTACATATTAATGTAATTATTTATTATATAAGAAGCACATTAATTCACACAATATACAATTACCGGTATATTCTCATAATATTTCACAAGTGTACACAATTCATTTTATATAGGTATTACAAAGTAGATTTAATTATATTTGAAATCAGATTAATTACTAATCTTATAAGAATTGTGAATGTATTGACAAATTTATATACAATGTTATCCACTTATAGTGAACCCGCATATAGAGGAATCTCGATTATAATGAACGAATCACTGAGTCCAAACTAAATACATAACATATTAAATATTTTCGTTATGGTGTACACTCGCTTATAGTGAACCAAACCCGTGGTCCCTTCAAGTTCACTATAAGCGGATTCCACCGTATTAAGAATATATCATTTATGGGGAAGAAATGTATGATTTTCTACTATTAACTACGCCATTGACTGAATACGTTTTATGCATCTGGAATCATTCGCAACCACGTTTGCTAAGAATTTTCAACCAACCTTTTAAAATAGACATTTTATTTATGATTCGTTTACGACATTCTTCTAAACCGCAATAGATTTTTAATCACTTTATGACAATTCGTCATCTAGATAAACCTACTCATCATTCGTTTCATTTATATAACTGCAGAGTCAAGTTTAAACCTGCATTTAACGTATAAAAATGTATTTAGTGTTGAAATAATAATTTAAATTTTCATAAAACATAAAATTTAATATTTCATGATTTAATTTAAGCAGCAACAATTCTTGCTTTTCTTTCTAAAAGTCTATTATCCTTTGACTGAGCTTATTACATCAGCTTACAAATTTTTCTGACTGTAAAAATCTACAATTTTCTCCCGAAAAACTGACAGAATTAACAGTGTCCTTCAACTAATATTTATTATCGCTCTAAAATTGACAGTTCTTAAAAAAAATATGTAAAGTTATCGACCATTTAAAGAGCAGAAAAAAATTGCCAATACCATTTCAACTGTCAGCGTAAATATATTTGAAGTCAGTAATTTAATTATTCTGATCGCGTGGGCTATGGAGGCACTGAGACTTACTCATCTTATGTTAATTGCTAACCTATTTTGTCTATCGAATGTGAAAATTATGCGTGAATTATATATTCAGACAAGCGAGTCGAATCGTGTTTATTCTTCGCATTCGTAAGAAGACAATTCGTGTACAATAGATATATACATACATAGATATATAGGTATGTTATGCCCGGTTGCACAGTCGAGGTTCAATTCGAGAATCAAACAATTCTAGATTTGTTCTGATTCTCGGTTTAAACCGAGATTCGTTTCCTAGACGACAATTCTTTGATTCTCGGTTTGTTTGCTGCGCGCTCTGTGATTGGTTGATTCTCGAATTAAACCGTTGTTTAGACGAAACAAACCGCGAATCTCGGTTCAATTCTCGATTTGTTGCCGTTGACGACGAATTATTCTAGATTCAAACGCTACACCTCCGAGTTATAAACACGTTTTTCTGCAAAAACACAATTGTATATATAGTTTAAGATTAATAAAATCAAAATTCATATATGTAAGTACATTTTATAGAATTTTTTTACACGATATTGGGTTAATTTCAATAATTATTAGTAAATGTCACTTTGCCGCAATGATCCGTGAATCAAACAGTATCACTTCACATTTACAAATAGAATTTTTATGGAAAAAACGTTATAATAATAAATGTTAGTATTTTAAAATATAAATTAATATGTGCAAGATTGGTTTTAAGTAGTTTTTGTAATCAATATTAGGTTTATTCAGCAGCACTAATGTCACTTTTTTCGCTCTGTTCTATGCTTATTATATCACTTCACCTTCATAAGTAGATTTTTTACTGAAAAATACTACACAGTGTATTATTATTACATAGTTTTACAAGCATTTGTAATTCATTTATGATTATAATAAGAAATATTTGCAAAAAATACATGTTTACTAAATTATACATTTTAAGGTTAGAACAGGTTATTTTATTCTGCAACATAATAATGTACGAAATTTAACTATCAAATATAATAAACAATAATATTAAACATGAGTAATATAAATAACGATAAAATAATTTGAAAATACTATTTATTACCTTAAATTCTATATTATTACCTGCTTGTAAAGTGACAGATGTCTACAACTTCTTTTCACAGTACAGTTACTTGTCAGTAATTTAGATTATTGCAACCAATCACAGAGCGCGCAGCAAACAAATCGAGAATCAAAGAATTGTCGTCTAGGAAACGAATCTCGGTTTAAACCGAGAATCAGAACAAATCTAGAATTGTTTGATTCTCGAATTAAACCTCGACTGTGCAACCGGGCATTAGTATCATATTAACTGTGATTCATCATATTGTTTTGTGAACATGTCGGCGAATTCTTTTGTTTCAACGACAATATGTTTTTGACTTGTTTATGACAACTTAATATGTATATCTAGAACATTATGTGATTGTCTAATTTTACTTATTAAAATAAATGTACCAATAGATTACATTTTATGTACATAGGTATATACGAATGTCATAATTCTTAGCTGAAATTGTGTTAATAAATGAAGAAGTTAAAATGATCAATTCTCTTCTATTATACAAATTATAAATACAACTAACTAATAAAGTCACTTGGTAAAATTCGTTAAATCCATCTGTGTATTCTTCTTGATATTGACGATAACGTATCATTCTTCTTCGGTATTTTGTTAGAAATTTGAAGGTTAATTACCTTATAGCTTCTGAGATGTTCTTTCCGATACTGTTTTACTCACGAGGACTACCGTGGGCTGAATTACAGGAAAAAAAAACAAGGTTTTATCAAATAAAAATTAAACAAAATTATACATTTGTTTCTGATTAGACAAGGTCGTCTTAGTATCTTGCTGCAAAAATCTGTTTATTAAAGTCATTGAACAAGGTAACAATAATATAAACTTTATATATATATACTTCCTGCACATTTGCATATGGCGAAGTTATATTTCATTATTTTTAATGTGCTGCTGTCTGGCAGTGGTGTACGTAATACTTTCTATAGAGACGTACCTGCACCTACCTTGCTATATTTCAAAACGCTACAAAACACACGTTAGATGAATTTATGTTTGGAATTCCGTAATAGCTATTTTACGACGGTGTACATGTCATTTTTGTTTTTATAATCGTTTTGCTATTGGACAAGTAATGTGCGTGCGTGCATATATAAGCCAGCGTGTATCACTTCATATTGTTATGGACTCTATACAATTCGGTTATTTTTCCGTGCAGTTTGATGAGGTCGCTGGCATTATCCGAGAGCACCTACAACGTCTAGTGAACTGCTACGTTTAATGGTCTCTAGTCAAATGGTATTTAGTTATTACAAAACCTACGAACAACCATTCCTACAGCTGCTGTATATGTGTGTCGTATATCAATCAACCTACCCGCCCCTCGACTACACGCCGAATGGACTCGACCACATTCCCCTGTATGATAAACTACGAATATAATGCACACGCCACCAATTCAACTTGATGCGTTTTTATTTTGCGCGCTGGTAATCGACATTTGAAAATCTTTCAGCCGCTGGCGTTGTTATGGTAACGTGCCACCGATATACTATGCATATATGGAGAAAACTATAAAATATTTTCAAATCATCGTTATACCGCTTGTGAATTGTTAACGTTTTAACGAGCCGACATTATGCGTTCGTGTTAGTTCGGTTATCTCCTTCGGTCTGATCTGCAACTCAATAGCGCAACACAACACTTGCACGCACTCACACACACAGATTAACGCGCATTTACATATAATGCTATATGTAAAACTAATACATATGCGCATAATAGTGAATTGATTAACTGTTATTATTCCAAATCCGATTTTTTGTTGACTCATTGTGTATGTAAGAAATTTGGAATGACAAAACAGACATGTCATTAAAATACAATATTTCAAAATTGATTTACACAATATATAAGAAAATTGAAATACTGTATCATATTATGCAGTTTTTAATTCTAAACATCTTTTTCGTTTAAACTTTTGTTATAAAATGTGCTGGTAAGAAATAATCATAATTTGTCTATATTTACATGTTAATTCCCTATGTAATTTCACTCGATTTACTATTCAGTTTTGCACAATCAAATAGAAAACTCGATTAAGAGCTTATTGAAAAATATTTTTTCATTTATAATTTGCAGTACTTACTTGTGAAGATCTTATATTGTTTTACTTGTGTTTACAGTGAAATTTTAAAATTAATAATTCTTATGCTCAACTTTCCATTCTTATTTAATCATCCTGTGTAGGCGTATAAGTGAAAATATCAAAATAAACTTAGTACACAATGACTATTTTTGCAAAAAATAAAATAAAATAGAAGGTAACAAAAGTGTGGAAAGTCTTCGATGTTATCTTCGAACAAATAGTGAAAGCGTTGTACTTTATTTTTCCAAGATTAACTAAGAATTTCACTAGAATACAAAAATAAATAAACCAGTACTTGTTTTCGGACTGTAAATTAAAAGATAATTTTGGAGACTTCAATGATACATGAAAAAAACAAATTTTGGAGATTTTAATGATACGTTAAGGCACAAGTTTTGGAGACTTCAATGATACGTTCAGACACAAATTTTGGAGACTACAATGATATAATAAGACACAAATTTTTAGAGATACATTATTCAGCAAATTATAACGAGACAAACGATTGTTTTGACTGCGATTGAACCAAATTTAAATATAATGGTGCATACTTTATATACATGATTAATGATTTCGCCAACCGCTTGTTTATTTCATCATCTATCAACATAATTCCGAAAAATGTTACCAAATGGGATCAGCCAAAATACAGCAAGTGTGTTTTCCCCAATGGAGGTAGTCTGTTCAGCGAACTGCTCTCGAATAGATGGGTTCTTCGACTTGTTGATTTCCTTTTTTCAGTTGTTTCGGCACTCTAGATAATAACGATAATTCCATACGATGTGAGTTTTCCAAGAAATTACACTCGTTGGCCAATCAAAATCTATCGCATATTCGGCCGTGTTTTGTGGGCGGTGCTCAAATTTTTGCAGTCTGGGCCAGTGATGTTTGCGATAAGAACGATTATCTCACAGCCTAGATCCGAGCCATCCTTCTGTGTATCTGTATGTGCCCTTTGTATAAGTCTGAACATGTATTTTTCTTAAATGCATATACATATGTGTCAATATTCCTGGCAGCATAAATTTGTATTTTTCTATAAATATTGGATAAGTATCTATGCTACTTGTAAAATATATACGGTATATATAAACTCGTGTATATGTATATATGTATATATATATATATATATATATATATATATATATATATATATATATATATATATATATATATATATATATGTGCCCCGCAGCTGGGAGAATAATCTCCGCCGCCGCCGCCGCTGTATCTCCTCGCCCACACTCGACTACATTCGTCCAGGTTCGACGGCACAACTAAATGCAGATAACGTGCGCGCACACTCCTGCTAAAGTCGTATACACATTCGCGTCCAGTACAGACCTGCATATACACCGTGCACCGTCTGATTCACGGCCTGCTACAAGTCAATGCCTCCTTGGTGCGACCTTGAAACGGTGTGCACGGCTCTAAAACTTTTTCGCGGGTTTCACTCAACACACACACGCACACAAACCGTTTTGCATATAAATAATGTCTCGCATTCGAAATAAAAAACACGAATCACTCTTGACTACGGACAATTGATGAAAATGTACAAAGCTGAATTATGTAATTGAACATGAAAATATTTACGCGTTTTGTGTAAGGTTGTCAGGTTGATAAATTTGTTATGTGTTTAAGAAATCAAAGGAATTATATTTTTTAAATTATATAGTTCAAATAAGTTGAATCAGAATTAAGTAGCTGTGATACTTCTTTGATTTGATACGATGTTTCGGGCTACTTGACGTTCAAATTACCGTGACAGTGTTATATTATATTAAATTAATGGTTCGTGAATATATTCCAAGCCGAAAAAATACTAATTACATCAGTTTGATTCGCAAGATTAATTTTTAACGGATGTAATAGATACATTACATCGGAAAAATATAAAACGAAACTAAATATATAAAATTACAATGTACTACTGAATTAGCAATAGTATTTTTACCAAAATTTTACTAAATTTCACTGTATTAAATAAAAAAAATTGCTTCAAATTTGAAATAATAACTAATTTAATTTACGTGGAAAATTCCAATCGAATTATTGAATTGTTTGTCCTCACACATAATTTTCAAAGATAAAGATCAATTTATAATTATAACCGTTTGCTTAATTTTTTGTTGTTTTTAATTATGATAATTTTATGTTGAATAAATACAATTATGTTCTGTTCAAAAAAACCTACAGATTTTCTTTTTTTACAGGTTAGATTAATTTGATCAGCCATGCGTAACAATGTCAGAGCATGTAATCACTTTGTCGAAAGATTAGATAATTATAGAAATCTTTAAATATTTACACCTACGTTATAGACTTTCTTTAAACATTTATTCTATCTCATGCATCGAACAATCGAATTTTGATTCTTTGAGCAATAATTTATTTGTAATACAAAAATTGCATGTTAATGTGATTCATAAAAAAGTAAGTTTTTGCTACTTGTTTAGTTTCGGGAATAGATAAAACTATGACATAAGTTTTTCTGTCTGATTTGCTAGTTTACTACATTTGAATAACATAAATTTGTCCCAGGCAGTGAATGTATCTTGTTAATTGTCCAATCAAACATTATATTTCTCGTATTGTGTAGGCGCAAATGGGTAATTCGCGCAGACACTAATTAACAAAAATGAATAATTTATAAAGCGTGATTTACGTGTGGAATCGTTAGCATTCACAGTTCTAATTGTCATCGCGCTAAGGTGTGTTGACGACTTTTTACAATCATTGTTAGTTGAATTATTACACGAGAATTTATAAAGCGATCATTACCTGTGAGTCGATAATTTAAACCGATAGATTATCCCAACCAGTGAAGGATAAATGAGCCTGTCTATTAGCATCACATATTTACTATACGAATCGTCGCTTGGAACATAACAAGGTAATAACTAAACGTTATTGAATAAAAAATTACCACTTTGCGATGTTCTAATTATTATAATATATTCAGGAATAACATAGAGTACTCGATAAATTGTTGTCATGAATTAACTTCAACTTTATCATCGGAATTTCTAAATAGATTCACAATGAAGATATATAGGTACATGTGTATCAATTAACTGGACTTAATACGAAACAAATTTGTAAAATAAAAATTCTAACTTGATTATAATCAGCAATCAGTAGCTAGAAGCTTAGAAATTTCATTTACAGACTAATGTTATGTTACTAGCTAAGTAAACTTTGAGTATATTCCAAGTAAAAGTTGAGAATTCTGGTTGGAAATGCTACAAAAATATTGAAAATCACTGGCTTACAGATGCGCAACCATTTATTCTGAACGCGCAAATACCGATTCGAAACATTTCGAAATAAGAGCCAGCCATTTTGTAAGCACAGGTTTACCACGAACAAGCGGTGATCGGTGGTTATGTTATCTGCGAACGTAACATTAGTTTTAAAGCCCCGTCCACAACCACCAGCACCTCCCTCTCCCTCTTCTCTGTACTCATGTGTGTATGTGTGTGTGTGTATGTGCGCAATGATTTCAAAACGCATCTTCATAAACTGTGAGACTCGAAGGTCGAAGTCAGTCATGTTATGGGGCCCTCGCGAATATAAAATCCAATTTTATGTACGAATACTTCGTTAAGCTTGATCATAAATCATCGGTAAGGTGAAGTACACACACATGCACACACACACACACACACACACACACACACACACACACACACACACACACACACACACACACACACACACACACACACACACACACACACACACACACACACACACACACACACACACACATCACATTACTTGATGCCTCTGTACACACAATGAACACGGAGCACATATGCATACACTTGTGCGTGCATCATTACTGTTGTATGTGCGTGCGCGTCTCATGAAAGCATACTCAATGTCTGACTTGTCCTGACATGTTGTTGTACCGTGACTGGATGTTATAGACCATGGCACACTGTATAGAGCACGTGTTCTCCCTTAATTGCCTACTGAAACGGACTTGCGTGATGCCTCCGGTCGCCTGGCGAACAAAACACCAAGGTAATTTCACTGCCTTCATAAAAACATCAAACTGTTTAAATTGATATTGACATCAAGTAAGGTTAAGTGTGTCACTGCTTCTTCAATACTTCTTCTTCTTGTTCTTATTTGCTAAAAGCGAAAGTATTTTATATTTCACCACTTTATGGGTTATAAATTGTATTCTATTCATTTGTAGGATAAAGCAATGTTAATAAAATTAGTATGATAGGGTTTTAAAAAAAAACAGCTTATTTAATCTAATTTTCTACAATCATTATTCACGGAATTATAAATAATAAAAAAAGGTTACTGTGTGAAGTATTCAACGCTGCAGCCATTTTCAATTCGTCTTTGCGTGTCTGCAAACAAGCTATTCAATTATCTGCAGGTCGATGTCAAATGCGATTTCTGACCGAAAACAAGTCCATTTTTTGTTTTTATTTTCGGCAATTAGTGTGCCATAATTTATTAAAACAGTGGTATGTTGCGCCTGTAACCATCTATGGTTCGGGGGCCGTGCCCCGTAAATGGTAGGACCATCGCTGCACACATGCCTACGGTATATTCTTTTTGCATCAGAATCTTTTTATTTTCGGTTCGAAAAAAGCGTTTCAATTGGTTGGAACAAATTCTCTTTCTCTCTCGCCCTCGCTGTGTATACTTACACCATTGTAACTCTCGTTTTCAAATAAATTTATGTATAAATCTGATCCCTCAGAACGGGTTTCTGAATGCGGTGTTATCAATGTTTTTTTTTTAACCGTAGGGTGCGTTGCATATTAAATCCATTACGTTGAAAAGTAAAGGTGTCACCCTTCACTTCCCCTCGTCTTTATGTGTGTGTGTGTGTGTGTGTGTACTGTTGAAGTCACCACTTCTGCACTATCTTTCCGTTGTTGCTAATGTTGAGGCGGAGACGCGTGCATACTTTGTCGGTTCCTCTTGTGATTTGTTGTTCGCTGCACTACTCGTATCTCCCTTGTTGCATCGTCTTTGTGGTGCGTATATGCGCACTGTGCATGTTGTTCAACAATTATAAACTAGCAAAGTACAGCCGCCTGCATTCATTCGCTCGTACCAGCTGTGTATTTTATTTAAAAAATGTACTACAGATACAGACTCCCATTTATCCAGTTACTAAAACCAATGATTCTACATTTATTTCTAATTGTAGAATTAGGTTTGGTTCTAAGACGCCCTAAAGTTGATTCTCTGTGACTTCTAGTGACTTAAATTATTGACAAACTTCAATTATTTATTGTCATCCTAGCAACAATCGCTAGAATTAAACTTTGTCTCGTTAAACGGCCATAAAAGTAATAAAATAATAAGGTTTGTTATTATCGATAAAGAATATGTATACTTATATCGTATTTATTTTAACGTATTTTGTATTGAAATCTATTAAAAATTCAGTGTAAAAATAGCATGCACTATTGCTATTGTACAGACTGTATATTTGACCACGCCCCTAGACAAGAATATGCGCGCGCAGATACGAACTTAAAAGCGTACCAAGCGCCTGAGCTTATCATATATACAAGGTCATTGTTGTTCCCGCCAATGGTTTTTTTTTTGTTTCGCATGTGTACCGCATAGCAACCAGTAAACAAGCATGCATGAAATTTCATATTTTTATTTTTCTGTCGGTACGTCAAAAGCGACAAGAACACCATTACGAAATTATCATTTAGATAGACAATGGCAATTTGACTAATTACAACAAGTGTGTGGTCGCTTAGTCAAGGTTGAAAATCAAAAAATTTTCGCAATCTTTGTTTTTTATTTTATGCGTGAATAATTTAAAATCTCACTGTGATCATTTCAATCTTGTATCGTCCAATAAATTACAATACCAGCAAACTTGTTTCAGTATTACACGTAAGTGCACAATAATTCCAGTATGACTCATACAGTTTTATTTATATACTGTGTAAATTGATACAGCAACAACAAAATGATCGCATTTTTTGCCTATATTTGTACTTTGTAATGTAACTTAATGCGTAATATGTTATTGGTATGTTTGTGTTGTTGTTATTGTGTTTAGTATCTTGCATTGTTGAAATTATTGTCATTGAAAGCAGCTGTGGTCTTGAGACTGTTAGATGATGAACATAAATAAACATGTGTTTGTATAAACATACAAAGAATACGATTGTATTTACGTATGCGATATGTTATATTTATTCCACGTATAAGCTATTATGGCACTGTGCCATAATGTAGTACATAAACACACGCACACTATGATTCATTTGCGAGCATTGATTGGTCGTCATCATGCCACAAGTGTCAGGATGTTTAGATAAAACCATTTAGAAGTACGCGTGTGCGCACGCAACATGTTTACGAACCAAAAACAACATTGAAACGTTAGAGAAACGGTAATACTCGTAGCTCTATCGTGCGAATCCGTTAGGACAAGTGTTGAAACAGTTCTGCTTTCAAGCGGAATTAAAACAACTTTATACGTAAATACAAGTGATGTGTTTGCTCCAGTTGTCTTTTAAGTTATCTAATAATCTTATGTTCATATTATATGGCATTTTAATCCTGAATAATATAATTTTTAACAGTTTGAAATAAATTTCATTTAATAGTTCAATAGGTAGTTCTTTTTTTTAAATATTTAAATAAATTTGATGATATATTATATTCCGGGATATTATAAGGGATACAGTATCCTTTATTTTTAAATAGGTCAAGACCATTTGTCGTAATATGTGAAACTGTATTTCAAAATTCACCGTCAAAATTTTCTCACATTAAAAAAAATAATAGCGAATATACTATTCACTATTGTGTGTGGATGTCCTTTAAAGGTCGTTATGTTGTCAGCCGGTAGGATGTAGGCTACTGGGACATATTCTCTTGCCAAGTGTTTCTCACTGAGAAACGAAACGTTTTTCATTGAATGCAGAGGGGCCTGCCATTGTCTCGACAAATTGTCGCACGTACCGTAATAAGCGCTTATTGGATGTGGGTGGAGGTCTGTGTTTATCAGTTATAAACTCTGCACTGCTGGTAGGCGGTTCGATCAACTATAAGTCATTGCATTCAACCATATACAAATAAAATGAAAGTATATTCAATTGTACAGCATAAGTACACGCAGAATTCCCACACATCATTTATATAGATTGTATTTTTGCCACCAGATGACAACAGAATAAAGTTCTTTTCTATTTTACACAACTGATATTTATTTACATTAATCAAAGTTCGAATATTGTTTAAAAATGTTTATATTTGTATAAGATGTATATATGACATGTGTAATTATAATTTTTAATAGTATAATACACGTGATCTATGAAACTCAAGGTCATACCGTGATACGTGAGACTGTCAATGCCCACTGCGATCATAAAACATCTTTCTTACGTAATTTCACGTCTTCAAACATATCTTGACTGTTGTGTAGAGAGCATATGTTCTATTAGCATCACAATCGGTACTATAGAAATTCAAAAGACACATTAACATCAGAATACTATACCAGTTGTAACCAGCAGAAGTCCTTTTGTCAAAAAAACATCTTTAATATTTTTAAATTTATATTCATTTTTAAACTATCATTTCTATAACCGGCTTACTAAGGTTAGTCATTATATAATAGCTATAAAAATAATTTAACGATCCACTAATTGCCATCAGTAATTTGATATTCTAATCTAAATGTAACATTCTTTAGATAAATATAAACTTAATGGTCATTTAAATCATTATATTACACAGATATAACATACGTAATACATATTTATTAACAAAATATTATTAATCAAATGTTGAATTTTAATCGCTTAATGCATCGTTGAAATCTCCAGAATTCTTTGCTCATTTGTAGGTGATACAAGTTTGTAATTAAGATTTAAATGTGTAATAATTCAAACCTCGTGTTTCTTATGAAATGAAGTGAATAATTCATTGCGTGTTAGTTATTTTAATTTGTTTTGTTACAGAATGTGAACGAACAGGGCACTATGTGAACTCATTTCGCATCATCAGTTGTTGAAATCGCTCACCGTAGTCCAACGAGCTGATGATGTTTCCAAACGCCACAGTATCGTCGCGTAGCAGTAGTAGTCGCAGCGGTAGTTGTGGCCGAAACTCCTCGATGCCATCGCTGAAAATGCAAAGTCCACTGGCACCGCGTACGTCAATCAACCCGCTGTTCCGACACACGGACGCACAATTCACCAGTTTCGACGCCTCCCATTTCATGTTCCGGCAACACAAAATGGCGGACAGGCGTAAGTCACACTTACGACGATACCATTCGCACGATTCCCAGGCGAATTTCGGCGAATCGAGTGGTGAGTCGAAGGATAACAGTCCTGATTCGACTCAGGATCGCGTAGGATCTAGATCGGCACCGGACTCGGCTGCTGGTTCGAGTCCCGAGTCGACGGGTGACCGAGGAAAACGACAGGAGTACGAAGTCAAGGATTTTCTCGATCGATATTCGTTGCCACGTGTCGTCCGTGTTACCGGCGGAGAACCGTTGTTGTTGTATCGATGTTTTGACAATTTCACAAAGGTACAAGCCCGTGCCATTGCAGGACGCAAAGGCAAAGAGAAAACCGAGTCACAGATTCTGCATTTTCCCGAAGGATATCCTGGTAAGTGTACATTTGTCATGAAATTCTATCACTTGTAGAATTTTATTTTCATTTTGAAGCGAAAAAAAAAACAGCAATCCTATCTACATAACTAGATTTATTAGAAATTTCCAAAAAACTTGCTTAATTCAAAATCGAATGGCCATGTTTTCGCCTACTCAGAGTAACTTTTAATCGACAAAACTCATATTAATTATTTTTTTTTGTATGTTTACGTAATGTATTTTAAATCACGTTCGCCCACACGCAAAAGATATAACAACTAATTGCCATTGTATTCTGAAATGCATTTAAGTAAATTAAAAATCCTTGATTTACAAAAAAATTAATTCGAAATTGTTGACATTGGAAATTGGGAATACAATAGAGTTGACCACCTTTGAAATTATATAATTGGATACTATAATCGATGTTTATGTGTTTTGATATCGATTAATTTAATCAGATAGTTAATATTTTGTAATTCTCAGATTTTAAATCAATTTCGTCACATGATCATCCTGCACCAATATGAAGTTTTTACCTACTGAATATCATATTTGGCTCATATATTTTGTTTTCTTTTGACTAATAAAGAATCACGCAATTTATTATCACGTTTTAACTTGTATTTTTACGTATCTGTGTATGTACCTTAAAAGAGTTTCATGTAATTTCGACATTTCATTCCATTTTGTTTTTTATCGACTGCTTTCGCTGTATACCATACTTGCTACCAAATTTGGAAAATCGGGGTTTTATTTTAAGTACGCATAAATTATCAACATCACCGTATGTTCGTATGTATTGTTTTTGCACGGTTGTGTTGCATATGTCGACATTTCGGTTTTTGAATTATTCGCGTACGTTTATTTAGGTTGCCGATGATTCGTTTTACTCGCCACAACACGGGCATTGTGCATTGTTTTATGCATGAACACGTACACGAATATGTATTATATGTACTTGTATATTTTTATGTGAGTGCGAAGGTTGCGCCGACTAGTGACAAGAATGGGAAGCCACCTGCTAGCCAGGCAATATACTGGTTGTCGGTTGTATTTCACAACGTCGCACCATCCATCGTTGTCCTCATGTACTCTTCTTTGTCTTCGTCAGTCGTCTGTTCGTGTACGCTGTTCTTTATTTTTTCACACATTTCATAACATGAATGGTGTCTGTCGTTTATTTTGATGTATGCCGCACGATGATGAAGTTTTGTAACACTTCATGTAAATATTCATACTGCACTCAGACACTCTTTGCGTGTTGGTGTAAACTGAATCCATATTAAAATCACAATTCATCTTAGCTGCGTTTCAATGTGAAATCAAAATGAATATGTATTAATGTTTGTACTTGTGTTTAATTCTATATACAATTATCTAGAGGTAACATTCCTAGATAGTCACATCATGAAGACGAACATAAACTTAACTGGTAAACAAATATCTCAGCATCTGTCATGGCTACAACTATATATAATGCAGCGTAATTAAGAGATAAAATACTATTACTTGTGCATGTATCCATATTAGTACAGTGGCAGTAATAAACAAATGTGATTTGATAAACATCTTCATTTGCCAATAACTTTTGCCTCACCAAGGATATCCATTGAACCACCACCTACAAAGAATTCACTCGCTTATGAAAACGTACGGCCTTCTAGATGATTAACTCCTGTGATCCCACATTTACATTTTGTTTTCATTGCGCTTGCCAATTTCAAAACAAAAGCCTAGCATTACCTCCTATCCTCCAACAGCTAATTGAGAACATATTTCGACAGGAACATTTCAAAATTTTCGTATTTGCATGTGATTTTTTAGTAGAATAGTGTAATTCGCTATATCTATTGTGTGTGTGTGTGTCTGTAGAATTAAGACATTTTGAAATATCGTTACGGTAAAGGGAAATGGGTAATTTGGGTTTGAAATGTTTTAATTGAAGAACTATATATAGACTACATCATGTTATATGATGTGGGAAAATATTTGTAAAAACAATACACGATTATTCACTTGCTTTGGTCTGATGTAGCTGTTGGATTCTCACATTTGTGGCTTGGTACGAGTGTTTCTATGAATTTGTGTATTTCTTACGTAGATAACTGCATGTCCCGTGTTGATGGGAATGATACCTATTGCTGCTGAAATGTGACTTACATCATTTCTACACATTAAAGTGTAAAGAAACGTAATACGTCTTATGTCAACAGGAAATTAGGTTTTCTAACTACGGCTTCTATCATTTTTGTTTTACTTTTTAAAGAACATATAAAAACGCAATTTAATTTATTTATATGTATATTCGTAATACAAAAACAATATTTACAAATTACAAGTTTAAATCGTTGCTTGTAGGCAAAATAATGAAATGAAATATGTACTGTCAAGAAATTATAATCATAACTAATTACAACTTCCATGTTCCATTTGACATTTCGAATGCATGTGCAGCATATTTGATTAGTTCTATAAGTGATGTAAGATTCCACAGATATCTACCTTTCTTATATGGATGCCTGTCGACGGGTAATTGTGTGATTGTTAATAGTTACTTATATTTCTTGGGGAAATGCATATCATCTAACAATATATTTCTAATCAAGTATGCTCAGTCTCGACTAGTCATTTTAAATCCGCCATTCACTTCGTCACGGTGTGCACATCTGCAATAAATAAATACTATTCATGAGATGAACAAAGCATTCGATACACATTGCTTGGAAAAATGTCAAACAAACGTGCATGTTTCATCTAGGGAAATAAATATTCACAAATGAGGCCACCAACATATAGATAACTATACCTATATTATTGAAAGGTTCCCCGGTAGGGTCTCTTGATTACTTTACTTTATCTATCTCATCACATTCAAATGTTTCCGATTATTTATTTGTTGTAGTTGGATGTTTTAGACTGGCGAATGAAATGAATTTAATGTTCCTTGTTTATAGAGCACTGATACACATCGTTACTATCTGTAATTATAGCGAGAAAAAATCTTTTTATGGCAAGTTTCGCAGAGACGAATCAAATTTGATTACTGGCCTTGCATTCCGACTCTTAAAGAATATAAACAGAATTAATTATACATCACAATTAAACAGCATAACATTATTAAAACCTACAGAACTAACTGTTAAAATTTAAACTTTGCAATAATAAAAAAGACATGTTTTCACTATCTTTGTATATTGATCAAACATTATCTGAAGTTTAGTGTGTCGTCTAGATTGAAACTGAAAGACTTCTAATAAGATAATGCTTTTTTTTGCGCTCTGCTATTAACATTACGGCTTATATCCATACGACCTATGACCTCCATAATTCATACAAACAGCCATTAAACTGAACCTTAAATTAACCATGAGTAATAACTACTGCAACGGCAAAAACAAGAAGAAACAGACACCGGTTCGCAAGACGGGCACTTGCACGTGCATCAATTAAACGTTTAATTATTCTAATTAAAGTTTTCGTACAGACGGAATCGTTTCGCGCGCGCGTACGTACGTGAAAGTGAGGTTATGTAAGACCCATAGCCCTCTATGTATAAATGAATGTGTATATGTGTGCTGTTTGTTCTCATCTGCGTCTCACATAACTTTCTAATTGCTCCCCAGATTATTATTACACATCTAATCTGCACGTCGTTGTTGTACTGTCGGTAAGTCAGGAAGTGTCATTCGAATGTGACGTTTACCGGCCGTGTGCTCTGCATTACCGCCCGACTGACAGAGACTATTGTTTCCTTTCAATAAGATAAGCACATTTTCAAATAAAAACTTAACACCACCAACTTTAGAATTCCAACATAATTGCTACCAGATGTTATAGTTGCCAGAGCACTCTGATACTGATCTAGAAGATGTAATTTATTGCATTTGTATTCTTGCTGTTTCAGTACGAAGAAAGGATTAGAAAATTAGTAGATGATAAAAAGAACAAAGAATCTAACAAGGGGAGGTCGCCACCGCCGGGACACGGATTTGGCTGAAATTTTTTTTCGAAGTAGCTGTACACCTATGGTGTTTAGTGGCAAAGTAATAGCGCGCACTATTTTGTCCTTTTCGAGAAAAAGGGCTTTAAAGTTAACGCGTTAAAGATAAAGCATTTATATACCCCTTAAAAATGTGCACTGACAGCTGTTACAGCGTTGTCGCGTGGTTATAAGTCCTGCTTTACACGCGGTAGGTCAGGGTTCGATTCCCACTCAAGTTATGTTTTATTTTTACATTTGAATTGTTTTTAATAAATTAAAAACTCTTTAAATTAATAATAAATTTATTTAATTTACAATCATCACTCTCTTCTTTCCGCGGATTTTTTTTTCGTAACTTTTGGAATAGTAATCGTCATAAAAATAATTGAAGCAGAATCGTAGTGAAAACTTGGCCTCCTTTATAAACGATACTTATGCACGGGCAATTCAAATGCACGGATCATAAAAAACAAATGAATATATCTTAAGCAAAAACACATTATTTAAATTAATACATATTTAACACACATATTTTATGCATACATACATATTTTTATGATTGTAAATTAAATAAATTTATTATTAATTTAAAGAGTTTTTAATTTATTAAAAACAATTCAAATGTAAAAATAAAACATAACTTGAGTGGGAATCGAACCCTGACCTACCGCGTGTAAAGCAGGACTTATAACCACGCGACAACGCTGTAACAGCTGTCAGTGCATATTTTTAAGGGGTATATAAATGCTTTATCTTTAACGCGTTAACTTTAAAGCCCTTTTTCTCGAAAAGGACAAAATAGTGCGCGCTATTACTTTGCCACTAAACACCATAGGTGTACAGCTACTTCGAAAAAAAATTTCAGCCAAATCCGTGTCCCGGCGGTGGCGACCTCCCCTTGTAAGATTGAAATGGTTTCGATTGACTATGAATTTCTTAAATGAAAGAAACAGACAATTATTTTGTTTTGAAATAATGATGGTGTTTTTGCTGATTATTATAAATTTGTGCAAGAATTGGAAATCTGTCCGCGAAACGTTTACCTCGTTCGTAACCATGTTTCGAACAACAGAATCTGGAGCGAGAGTGCAATGCCAATTATCTGCTATTAAACCATGAAGAATCTAATTAGACAATATTACGGTATCGCCCAGCATTTATAAAATGTCTTTGCATATTTTGTAACAGTATCTGTCGTGAGGCGATGTAATTTTTTCCACTATAGTTTAATAACGGTTTTTCGATCATAACATTCACAAGATTTTTGCTGCAATATAAGAAATAGTTAAGCGAAGTATTTGTTTGTAGAATTATAAGTTTCATCTTGTTATGGTTATAAAAAATATTGTAGCATTAGTTGAAAATAAAATGAATTACCTATTTGTTTTCTAATATTTATTTTGATATTTTCAGGTTGGTTCTCTCTTATTAATGACAAGGGTGAAAGGTGTGCACTGATGCACTCCACCCTGTTGCATTTGGTCAGGGAACAAGTATGCTCATTCCTAAGTCTCGTCTCGTTCACAGCATACACGGCTCATCCCCCAGACCCGACAGGTAAACACGTCGAGACATGCATTATAACTAATAATATTCTTTTACTCTATACGATGACGTAGACGTTAGAATAGTTATACAATTTTTCATTCATTTGAATTTACAACAAATGTAGCAAATACTGAATTCTATTCTATTTGTAGATGCTCTGCCACGTATACAATACTTGAAAACCGTAGTCCGTGCTGGTCAAGTGTTCCGGTTAAGAGCGGTATTCCAACATCGGGATAAACCGGAAGCTGGACGTCATTCTACACGGTCCGACAGAATGTCATCACGTTCCGCTCGAGACCGAGATTTAGCAAACAGATACGCACAACTTATAGATATCAATAATCAGGTAAGTTAAATAATATAAATAAAATCATATTACCTTGAATTCATGTTTCATACTTGTCACACTCATTCACTTGTCATTTTTGTTACCTATACAATTCTAGTTGCTCTCGTGTAATACGGTTGGCAATGCTTGTCACTGGTTAACTCATCCATATCGATCACATTTCCGTTTTCCTGTCATTTCAAAGTTGACTGACATTCGACATAATACAAAATATTGTTCATTACATTCCAATTGGCATGTGGAAATATTACTTTGTGTTATAACAAACACTGATGACATTGAATTCAAAAATTAATTAGTAATTTAAGCCGAAGCAGGTCGAAAACCTCGAAACTGTCATATTTCTAGGTTAGACACACATACACACAACAAATGTTTATTTCACAATATAAATACACTCATTTCTGTTTTAAAATTATATCATAGGTAACTCTAGTTATTAAACGGTATTTTTCTACAAAACAATCATTTCGAGTAATACTTTATATTTCCGAAACCTATAAAAACTACTAAACATACATTTATCTCGACAGAAGATACGCATTTGTGCCGTGTACAAATACATACATATACAAATAGTCCGGGCTTATAATAGGGATCTTTTAATTCCCCGCCAAGATGAAACGAGCATCGGGTAAACATCGTGATGTAAATGTATTCTTAATCCGTGCTTTAATTCTCGTTATTTATATGCGTGCAAGTTGGGCACTAGCGGTGGTGGTACTTGCAAACAGCGAAGGAATGAAAATAAACTAACCTAACACTCGTATACCCACACACATACACACTAGATGGACTCGCCTACTTCGCCAGGTGTACAAGAGATGGCGCACATAGCGACACACACACTGACAAGCACGCACGCACGTACAAACATGTCTGTTTCTTCCGCTCTGGTTTGCATGTACAACTGATATACCTGATTTGAATTAGCAAGTCATACTGTAACGTTAGCCGTAGTTAATGGCAGTATTGTTAGCATTACACAGAGTGTATATTGTAGATTTATTTTCTACAAAAAAAAAAAACAATACACCTGCTCTCTCTGTATTATGTTCCGGTCGTGCTTATGTGACTATCTTTGTTGATCTTCGATCTTCTTTTTTCATGTGACTTGTTAATATATGTAGCTAGGCAAATTAGAAGAAAAGGGGTTTGAAATAAAATTAAAAAGGACAATATTGAAAGTATATTAGTTATCGTGCTGTAGATTATTATGCACAATATATAATGTTAGATTTCATCGTAATACAGGTTCAATAAATCAAGACCACTAAGAATTAACAATAAATAAACACAAAATTGTATTTTCGATCCTTTACATCTTCGGTTATTGAATCGTGTTTTTCAAACATTCAGAGGAATGCTAGGAATTTATTCATAGCCAACAAATTATATTTTCTCATATCGCTTAGTAAATATCCATATTTTAGCCTTGGATCAGAGCCGGGATATAGATTATTAATTAAATTCTATACATCGTGTAAAATTCTTCCACATACATGGCTGATTATTGAATGTTTTCTGCCGAGTTTGCACATTGCCCATTAACTGATATAACTAGCTTCGGACAAACACAGCAGTATAAAATAAGATAGCACATATATTATTAATATCGAATGAATAACTCTTATTAATATCAGTATCGTTTGCAATAGCCGCACAGCAGGTATGCACATGTGCAAGTGTATGTATATGTCTGTATGAGAAACTGCTCGGGTTGAAACATGTACCAAGTAATACTACAATATGTATATATGTATGTATGCATGTGTATATGACTATTATATACTCTATACATGTGTGCTCGTGTCTGTTTGCAGGAACTTTACGCCCCCCTGACAACCAAGGGCGAATTCTATGAGATTCATAGTTCGACGAAAGCTCGCCTCTGCTTCCCGGGGATGCTGGACAAGACTGGACCCCTGGCGCTTGACAAGGACTGCTTGTACAGACTTGCACATCTCCTACGGCGCGTACACCTGCCGATCAAGGTTAAACTTATGTCCGGGCCACTTCCGCCAGGGTTGCCCAAAGACTTTCCCGGTAAGTTTACATATTCACAGTGGAAATTCTTGCATTGGACAAAGGTTCTATTTGCGTTAGACACGCTTTCTATAAGATTTATAAAATACAAACTTGGTTATGGAAATTTTACTAACAGCATTTTTCTTTATCTTATCTTTAGTTATAATGATATATTATTGCATTAGATAGTAGCATCAACAGTACAACTTTCAATTCATATTTGAACAAGCTTAATATAATATCTAATAATTATTTTGCAAGATTTGAGTTGCGATTTACATTTATCACGACTAGATATTTGTTCGATACGCTGAGGATTGCATCAGCCAATTTCACGAAAATAACAGCTTGATAAATATGTTTTCGTGCTTCGATTTCTAGTACATTATTATTAAAAATATACAATGATGTGTTCAAAGAAATATATACAATTACCTATCATTTTTATTTGAGATAATTTTCTTACAAAACGAATGGAAAAAAATCAGACAAAAAACCAGGTTATGCGAAAGGGAAATGAGTCAATAAGTAAAGTAAAAAGGCCGCCATTCGATAATGTTTTTGTCCAATTTGTTACACATGAAATACTAAGGTTCTTCGATCACTGTCGTGGATTTCCGATAGTAATAAATACATTAACTAACGACAAATTAGAATAAATTACTACCGTGTATATTGTACAGTTTTATTTTCTCACTGCACTCGCGTTTTGCGTGGCTTCTATAATTATGTTGTTTGCCATTCATATATACGCCTGTATGCATTTTTCGTTACGCACGAGTATCTTCACGCGACAGTTACGCCAACAATGGTAACATTGCACGTCTTCGATGTAGCGTAAGTAAAACGTAACGCATTGTACGTGACCTTGCTTGCGGTTTCCGTTAACCATTCATCTAGGCGTACTCTTTGCAAAAATATAAAAACCTCTACAAATTCTTACTTTTCTCGATTCTCATCTGCAGTGATATGAAAAAATCTTGTCTTATGTAAATTACCCAGCGCATAGCGTGAAGTATAACATTACAATATTTAATAAATTCACTTCGTGGAATTAATTAACATTATTTACTTCAAGTGTGAAATTTTTTAAGTTATTTTAAATAATTTCTCTCATCGCGGAACTAATAGATTAAATGGTAATTATTTTATATTTACATAGTAATGGAGTGTAAATATCAGATTTTTGCAAAAAAAAGTATAATAAAATAAATGTATGTATATTAGAAATATAGTCGGTGAAACCAATCTTGGCTTTTCAAGGACACGCATAACAAAAGCTCTATTCTTGATTAGTTTTCTAAATTTTAAATAGTGTTGGATATTTTTTTTGTTGAAGAACATTTCAGTTCATAATCTAATCTTGTAAAAACTGGCCTGTACAATGAGAAAATAAAAACCTGGTCATATAAATGCTACTAATTGATATCCTTCGCTTTAATTAACTAGACACTTCTTCCTAACAAACATGTACTGTTGTTCAGTAACGCACAAAGGAATGACTGAGAGCATGTACATGCCTGTTTGCTATATAAGCTGTTAAATACAAAGCACATATTTCTGCACGTGCACGTTCTTCTGCTGCTTATCGGTGTTGTGGTGATGGCAACAATCATCAGTAACATACAGACACAGAAGTTCTAATTAGTGAATTATTCACACAGATACATTCATCTTGGACAGCAAATTCCAGGAACCATTACTTGTCACCTGCACCCTACCGGCGTCCAGTGACAACTCTGCACACGAGATAAGCTGTATAAACATCAACTCCAAACTGAAACTGACGCGATCCATGCTTGGCTTTGACTCCGAATACAAACTGTTCAAGTCACAGCGGCTACAAGGTGCATTGTCACATTGTCACAAGAACGTTGAGCAATGGTATCGACAGGTTAGGGTAGCACCTAACATCAAACCAGAACCACGGCCACCTAAGATAATGGACAGTGGAGACATCTGTCCGGGTTGTAGAAAAACAAAGAAATCTTGTAATGGTCGCTGTGAAATTATAAAGTATAACAGCCAACCGAAAGACGAGGAGATGCGAAGATACACCGAGACGAACATCGAAAGGCAATTGATTACCAAAGAAGTGTTGGAGAAATTCCCGAAACCCAAGAAATGGTACAGACACTTCAAGATTCTCGGCAACACTCATGAAGCTTCGATGGAGAAACTCTCGAGTAACGTGCGTGATCCGAACATAGATGGCTGTGAAAAAGTACGAAGCATCGATCGTTATAAAGATATGTCCAAGTTAATCGAGGAAAAATTCGGAAAGAAACAGTACAATCCGGTAAAGAAATCCGCATCGTTCATGTTCTCGACGAAACGGATCGATTTAGAAGAAACGCCAATGAAAAACAAAGGCGATCCGTCGTTGTTGAAATGTCAAAGTTTGGATGCGCAACTGTGTTTGGCAGATGCAAGCAATAATAAGAAGTACGGTATGCGCGTTGGCAGAAAACGAGGTTCCGATGTATCGGAGAGTTTCAGTCACGAATTCCAGATGTGCATATTAGATAATGAAAAAGGATTCATCGATAAAGTGGCCAAAAGCCAAGGTCATTCGTTGAAAGATCTACGATCACTGAACATGGTGATCACAGAAATTGATCTGGACGAGATTGCGCCCGCAACGTCGATGGCAAATAAACCAAGTCAACCTGATTTAATACCAGCTCAGAATGAGAACTCTTTCATAACGGAGCGACTCTGTTCAGAGTTCCATGTCAAGACAAAGGTACAAAAGAAATCTGTAAGCAAACATAACATTATCACTGCCGGTAAAGTCGTGGAACAAGTTGTTCAAAAGTCCGAAACGAACAAGCCAGATCAGGTGCACGTGGTACAGGTTCATTCGACGGTGAATCGAGTTCAAAACCGGGCACTGCCTGTCGTCGATGATCTTCCGTATAGCCATGTTGTGGATGAAGTGCGCAGGCCTAGCACGGCTCGTACTACCTCCGAATCGGAGAATGTTTACGCTGAAATTTGTGATTCAAAGACACATTGTAAGTGTCCGAGTGGCGCTGCCGGTGATAGATGCGCATGCGCAAAACGACAAGGTACCGATGCAGCGGAATATTGTTACGTGAAACTGGGATCTAACGGCGATAGTATAACTCAGTCATCGGATGATGACATTGAAGCTATATATAATACACTTAGGTAGTAGGCTGGCTATGACTATGTGTTTAACATCTAGCTACTTATGTGTGACTGTGTGTGCTTGTGTACGAATGTACAATGTGAGTATTTTACCTATTATATTATAGATTTATTTATCATAAAAAAATATTATGAGTGTATCTGACTTAAATAAATTACTTCATGTTTATTGTACTTGTTTTTATTGTCCAATACATCATAAATAAACTAGTATCGATATGTATAAAGTTATGTAAATTATATTCTGATACATATATTAATTCGTAGCTTTGGACTGCTTCGGACTTTGTAATGCAGGTAGGTACATATTTGTTCAGCCTGATAGTTATGCCACCATAGTAACATTAATGTAATGTGTAACATATGTACTAAATATAAATTTTATAAAAAAATGTATGTAAATTTATGATAATTTTTATGTATATTGTTTATTGAAATTTAAAGAACTGTTGTTTTCTCATTACCCAAAACAATTTCTTAATATAATAATGGATTAAATAAATGGAAATTTAGAATTTATATAATCAATAGTTTTTCATTAAATCAGTATATTAGTGGGAAGTGATTTTTTTAAATAAATTTGTGATCATCTGCCTCCGTGGCGCAATTGGATAGCGCGTTCGGCTGTTAACCGAAAGGTTGGTGGTTCGAGCCCACCCGGGGGCGTCAATAATTTTAATTACGATTGCATTCAACACAAGAGATTCTTAAAAAAAATCAGTATTGCAAAATTAGCAGAATTTAAACGCATTATCGAGGGTATTACGGAAATCATTATTCACATATAAGATTAAACACTACAGAAATATGTACAGTGAATGCGCTTATAGTGAACTTGAAGGTACCAGTAATTTGGTTCACAATTATGCGAGTTCACTATAAGTAAATACCATTGTATTTTGAACTGCTTAAAAAATTGTAAGAAAATGAGATATTAACGCCCCCGGGTGGGCTTGAACCACCAACCATTTTAAACATTTCTCAAGTAAATCTGTGTTAATAACATTAATTTGTGTCGAATTTTATACTACTTATTTATAGTCAGAGGTTCTCAAAATACGATTTTGTTATTACTTCGGAAGTGTAGGTTTATTTTAATGTCTCATACTTATTATTTTTATTGCTAGTAGTTTCTAATTCTTAGTTTTTTTTTAATTAGTGGTTTTATTCGAGGTTTTATTACAGAATTTTAATTTATATTTCTGGTTAGGGCTCGTTCAAGTCGAGGGGCTGGCCACTTACAAAAATTGTGTACACCGTAATTCTAATTCATTAGTAATTCGAGTAATTCACAGGCAATTCAAATAATTCACAAGTAATTCGTTGGTAATTCAAGTAATTCATGAGTAATTCAAGTAATTCCAGACATTTTGTACACCGTAATTCAAGAGTGGCCAGCCCCTCGGTTCAAGTTGTTTGGATATATTTTTTTAAACTAAAATTATATCGCCCCCGGGTGGACTCGAACCACCAACCTTTCGGTTAACAGCCGAACGCGCTAACCAATTGCGCCACGGAGGCTTACGATGTACGCAAATTCTCCACATTTTTGGGATGTCATCACTTGTAATTCAATGTCATACATAGATGATATTAAATATAGATCCCCATAAGTCGAACTTTTTTTAGGATAATGATGATTCGAGTTATGTTTGAGTATTCTTAAATAGAGGAATACAAATTATTCAATGATATTACACTTTGAAAAAATTTTTTAATCTTTATGCAATGGCTTAAGAATTATATTACGTCACTTTTTTATATAGATGAAATTTACGAAGAATTTCATATATTATAGTTATAGTGTGTATTTCAAATGTGAAGATCTAGGATTAGATACTAGATATACAACAGTATTGAGAGTACCGCCTCTTATCAATCTTTCGATCACAATTCATATCAGCACATTTTTCCGCATATTTGGTCTACATTTGATGAATCAAAATCATTTCACCCCCGGGTGGGCTCGAACCACCAACCTTTCGGTTAACAGCCGAACGCGCTAGCCGAGGGGCTGGCCACTTACAAAAATTGTGTACACCGTAATTCTAATTCACAGGCAATTCAAGTAATTCACAACTAATTCGTCGGTAATTCAAGTAATTCATGGGTAATTCAAGTAATTCTCTAGTAATTCAAGTAATTCACAAGTAATTCTGTGATCACTTTATAAAGAAATCCTGATACGCTTGTCACAAATATACGAAAAAACTAAACTATTGCACTGAAACACAACACACAACTGTTGATTTGCAATGAACTTCTACAATTGATTCAGTTAGATAGTTAGATGTTCTATTCTAAACATATCTAGGAAAAAAAATATCATACAACTATAAATCAGTCACATTTTGTTTGCATAACCAACTCTTTTGGTAGAACCTTTTCAAGATCCTGCCTTTTGTTTTCTTCGTTTTGTGTAGTTTTGAATTGCATTAAATGTTTAAATAAATCAGAACAGTAAAAATATAAATATAATTAATTTTCATTTTCTACTGTTTTTAATGAAAATAAGAATAAATAATTTTGAAAATATAAATAACATACTTATATTTTTTTTAAATGTGCATGAGACATATTGTCATTGCGATTATTCTAAAGGTAAAGTAAAATGTATTTAGTAAAAAAAAGAAATGCATCGCGCGGGAATCGAACCCGGGCCGCCGAGAATTTTTACAACAGTTTTAAACGTGTCAGAACTCGTATACATTTTCGCACTTTTCGTGTTACAACGCATTCAGGTGCAACTGGGTATTAATATCTTGCTAAGTAATGGATTTCCTTGTACTCCGTTCTGTATATTTGTGTTATTCTTATAAATTTTAAACACATTTCACAAGTAATTCCTAGGTAATTCAAGTAATTCATAGGTAATTCACAAGTAATTCAAGTAATTCACGGGTAATTCATAGGTAATTCAAGTAATTCCAGACATTTTGTACACCGTAATTCAAGAGTGGCCAGCCCCTCGGAATTATATTACGTCACTTTTTTATATAGATGAAATTTACGAAGAATTTCATATATTATAGTTATAGTGTGTATTTCAAATGTGAAGATCTAGGATTAGATACTAGATATACAACAGTATTGAGAGCAATTGAGAGTAACGCCTCTTATCAATCTTTCGATCACAATTCATATCAGCACATTTTTCCGAATATTTCGTCCACAATTGATGAATCAAAATCATGTCGCCCCCGGGTGGGCTCGAACCACCAACCTTTCGGTTAACAGCCGAACGCGCTAGCCAATTGCGCCACGGAGGCAGATATCCGCGGTAATGTTTTATAACCTTTAAGAATAGTATGTTTTAATTCCAATTTTTCAGTTAATCTGTATGTTTCAGAGTGAAACCAAAGCGCCTGCTGTTTATGCATTGTGGTACACATACCTGTAGTATAAGTAGTGTACAATTTGAATCAGAAATCTGTAAAAATATCCATTAAACACTGCATGTTAGAACTAGAAACTTGTTTATTGTTTCATTGCATACAGATTGTGGGTAATTATTTATAACTATAACAGTTCATATATGCAAAAGTTAATTATACATTATCTTCATATTGAGATATTTTTATCTGAATATCTCGCGTCGCCATTTCAACATTCTGAAGCTCATTTCTCAGCGTAAAATTATTAGTCAATGTTCTAGTGGTAGGTATTTCAGTTCCGTTATACTTTTCCATAAATAAATTCTCAGCTTTTAATTTGTTTAGAAATTGAATACCACTTTTAATTTCTTCCGTAGTATGTACTCGTTCTAATATATCCTTTTTTAGATCTGTTTTAAGACTCATCAACTCGGACAGAGTCTATTAATATAAATAATATTTACCATTAATGCCATACGTTTACATTATTATTTTATTATATAAAAATTTGTAAATTTTGATGATAAATTACCTTATATATTAAGTAAATAAATGCTATATTTATTAATATACATTATTTAAGTTATATGTAAGTATATAAATGTTTAGCATAACCTTCAACATGTCTATAACACGTTTACCTTACAAATTAATGTAACTTTTTATAGGTTAGTTTTGAAACATTCTAATTTAAATCTGCATAAAAACATACGTATAAAAACTGAATCCATACAAAGTAAACTTACTTTTTTATCAAAATCCTGGTTCATTATGCTTGTTGCAATTTTTAAATCCCCTCTTAAAGTCCTCCTAAAAAAATTTGATTGATATTAAAACTTCACTATTACTTTTTACCTTAAATTCGATTTTATTACAGTTGTACTGCAACGTTCTTGGAAAATTTATCTAAAACATCTTGTTTATCTTGGAAAATTTTATTAATTTTATCTTGGCGCGTTTTCGAGTTCATTGTACTGCAAATTATTCTATCATGTGCAATATCACGTAATCATTTAATGATTGTTTTATTTTTATTTAATGCACTTGCCTTTTTTTCTGTCGCTATGATATAATTGATGTTTCCTTGAATTTGATATATTCTTTTGTTTAGCTACCATAGATAATTAGAAAAATGTTATTATCTATGATAACAACTGACTTGGCGAAAATATAGACAAAGTTTAAAATGCAAATTAAATGTCAATAAACTTTTGGTCTATAATTATTAAAATTGCATGGTACAGTGAATGATCTCATCTTGGGTGCATATAGTTTTTATAAAGGTTTTTGTTTTCTAGGAATTGTATACCTAACTAAAACCCCTTTTTTTTGTAAAGTTCATGGAGTTTATATTCATGAAATTATCGGCTGAATGCGATTGACCTTATAGAGATCATTGAAACATAACATTGAAAATAAACTTTATAATTTAAAATACTTGTTTTAAAAATGTTGACACATGAGAAAAGCGCCTTTGGCATTATATTTGCGTAAGAGAATATTGAGCTTAGTAGAGAAAATTATCCATCTGAAAGTTATAAAAATATAAAATTGGTTGAAAATGCACGAACCTGAAATATATTATATAGCGGGCTTTCACAGGACGTAAGAGCGGTTGTTATGCAAATATAATGAACGTATGAATTGTAGCTAAAGCTAAAGCCAGAATTGAATATGCTCTTTCAAATATTCTTTCCCAAAATCTGGCTTTCAAAGATGGCGTAGCTGGCGTCTTTTCAACTATAGGGGTAGCAGAACTATATAATAGAGTTTCTATTTAATTATTTTTTTCTGCGATATAAAGAAACTGAAGTTTATTTTGTACATACATAATTTCAATACACGTTTATCATCACTAAACCATAAACTATAAATGCAGTTCCGATAACAACATGCTATTAATATTACGTTATTCCGATAATAAAATAGTATTTCATTCGTATTACGCACTACTGTATATGTCAAGAATAAATAAAAAAAATTCTAACAGAATCTATGCATAACTAGTATTTTTTTTCTATACAAACTATAACAGTTGGTATAGTGCAATAAACAAATTTAGTGAAATGTTAACAACCTTTGGTTAACCTTTGCAGTTAACAAACTCTAATTCTCAAAACAATCCACACACACACACACATACGTTCACAGTTAAGCGTTCATTTCCCTCTGGGAAAACTAAGAATGATGGCGGTATGAGAGAGTGATAATATTAGATCATAATATACAAGTCCAATGTCATGTGTGAAGTACATGCAGCCCGGTGCACTATACACCAACCAATCACATACAAGGTTACACTCTAACGTCACACTAAATGCAAACACATAAATACCCATCACAATGTCCTTGCATTTCCGTATTAGAAAAAAATTGAGCACATTTTTACGAGAATTTTCTTGATAAATTCGGTTGATAAACCTCGCTGCTATTCAGTAATGTAACTGACAGAAATTTGAGTGCACGTTTCAAGTGCATTTGACTGTTCTCAACTATACTGATTCCTGCACGCGCAGGAATAGTTAATTTATACAGAAACAACGTAGTTTTCGCTGCCACACTTCCAATACACTTTCCAATGGCAGAACTTGTGGAAGGAAAATGAAAATTTTGTGATTTTACTTCATGTGTGATGTAAACTCGAATTTTAACAAACCAAAATTTTATTTTAACATGATACGCTATTGTTTTTAACCAATTGACAAACATAAAAAAAATATATTCTAAGCGTGTGCATAACAAGGTAATATTCACGATTTATATTCCAATGTTCTATTATTTTTATTATTTCTCATATCGATTTTCAGATATTTTGACAGTTTTTAAAATTTTATTTTAACTTGGATCCAGAATGGATAATAATAACGATGTGAATGCTATGTTTATGCAGAATATGTTGAGGAAAAACAAAGAATATGATACGATAATTGTGAAAGGAGTACGAGTGGAACATGCATGTGAAAAAGGCGAGAATTTCGCATCTGTAGTGCTCAGAGTACATGTAGAAGGATACAAGACAATGAACAGTAATGTCGGTAAGTTATATTTAATCCAAATTATAATAAACCTTTTCCCGTCACACTCTATTTCCAATTCCTTGTAAAATAATTTCAATGTTTGCTACAATCAGAGCATATTTAATACAAAATACTCAAATGCCAATTCTCATTGATTAAACATCTATCAGCAAGTAATTTGATTACAAACAGTATCTATTTTATTCTTACAACAATTCTAGAATCTGTAAACATCTTTTCATCCAATTCAGTTAATAATAATTACTTGAAATGAAATAATAAAACTATTGTATGATTTTCAATTCCATTCCCGCGCCATTTTGTAAGACATTGTAGGTTACACAATGTATATCCTTTTGTAATAAAACTTTTTTCAATATTAATTTCTATTGAATGTTATTTTAGAGGTCAATATTCCTCTGATCGTGAAACGACCCTTTCAATCGGACGCACAGGCAATGTTCCACTCCGAGGATATGTTCAACAATGAAGCAATTGCGTACAACCAGATTCTGCCAACACTACAGCAATATCTTAAATCTCCGTTACCAACGCCAGTATGTCTTCATGCAGATAAATCATGGATCGTCCTGGAGGATCTAAATATCTCCGGTTACAGAATGAATACTAACCAAATCTGTATGACAACAGACCAATGCTCCGTTGTGTTGCGGGTAAGTATTATGATTTCACAAGGATTTCTTGTTGTGCGATTAATGTTACTAAACACATTTGATATTATCCATTTTGATCGCGACATCAAAATAGTATTTTGTATTTATATTTCAGGAGTTAGCGGTGTTCCATTCTGCAACGGTGATTTTAAAAACAAAAGATCCAACACAAATCGAAGTTTTAGCCAATCAAATAATAGATACCTATCGTTCAGATAACAATGCAATTGCAGATTTAGTCGATACAAATATCAAAATCGCATTGCAGTTACTTCGTGTGGTCGAACAACAAACCGATGATGTTAAACATGCTGTAGAAATACTTGAAACGCACGGCAAAAATCACAAAATTTTCAATCGAGTCAGTGAGCTGATTCAAACCAAAAGTGACAAGAATGTTTTCAATCATGGCGACTGTTGGCGAAACAATATGTTATTCCGGGATCTATCGACCGGTAATATGGAACTGAAATTGATCGATTTTCAAGTGATGCGTTACACGTCAGTTGCTGCCGATCTATGCTATTTCCTTTACGTCAACTTGTTACCGGACGATAGAATTGAGAATACGGAATATTTCTTGAACTTGTATTTGAATACGTTTCACAATAGTCTAGCTAATCATGGTATCAATGCAAATGCATATGGATACAGTCGAGACTGGCTCGATCAAGAGTTTCACAAATTCTCCGTTTTCGGATTTATGTGTAGCTTATTGCTGGCTCCGGTTTTCTACTATGATAAAAATAATTTACCAAACATGGATCATTCGAAACCGGACGAAAATGATCCAAATTTTCATGAAAATTTTATTTTACGTAATATGACTCCAGAATTAAAATCACGAATCACAGCAATCGTAATAGATTTTGCAAAAAATTATTAATTTGACGAAAATTTAATGTGATATTTAACGTGATAAGTGAAGTTTTTTAAATTAGTAAATTTGTTATATGTATTTATTTTAGACATAAATTACAAACATTGCAACGAAACAGTATTAAAAATAATATTTAACTAAGATACAATTGATAATTTTAATCGTTATTTTTGAAATTTTATTTATAAGAACTAGTATGTAAAATTGTAATTTTAAGCATTATACTTATTTTAAATGTGTGTACAAATTTGACCTGTAATTTTATATTGAACATTCCGTTAGGATTTTTTAAATGTTTATGTTATGTATTTGACGACTAATAAAATGATTTTTTAATTAAATAATGCTTTATTTCATTCTGTATTTATGTTTTCGTAGTGTAGGGGGATAACAAATGTAATAGGTTTATTCGTTAGGGCAATGAAGAGGGATAATAAATATATTAGGTTTATTCGTTAGGGCAGTGTAGGGCGATAAAAAATGTAATGGGTTTATTCGTTAGGGCAGTGTGGGAGAATAACAAATGTAATAGGTTTATTCGTTAGGGCAATGAAGAGGGATAATAAATATATTAGGTTTATTTGTTAGGGCAGTGTGGGAGAATAACAAATGTAATAGGTTTATTCGTTAGGGCAATGAAGAGTGATAATAAATATATTAGGTTTATTCGTTAGGGCAGTGTAGGGCGATAAAAAATGTAATAGGTTTATTCGTTAGGGCAATGAAGAGGGATAATAAATATATTAGGTTTATTCGTTAGGGCAGTGTGGGAGAATAACAAATGTAATAGGTTTATTCGTTAGGGCAATGAAGAGTGATAATAAATATATTAGGTTTATTCGTTAGGGCAGTGTAGGGCGATAAAAAATGTAATGGGTTTATTCGTTAGGGCAATGAAGAGGGATAATAAATATATTAGGTTTATTCGTTAGGGCAGTGTGGGAGAATAACAAATGTAATAGGTTTATTCGTTAGGGCAATGAAGAGGGATAATAAATATATTAGGTTTATTCGTTAGGGCAGTGTGGGAGAATAACAAATGTAATAGGTTTATTCGTTAGGGCCAGTTAGGGCAATGAAGAGGGATAATAAATATATTAGGTTTATTCGTTAGGGCAGTGTAGGGCGATAACAAATGTAATAGGTTTATTCGTTAGGGCAATGAAGAGTGATAATAAATATATTAGGTTTATTCGTTAGGGCAGTGTAGGACGATAACAAATGTAATAGGTTTATTCGTTATGCCTCTGCAGTGCCCTAACGAATAAATATTTTACATTTGTTGTGCCCCTACACTACCCTAACACATTATATTCGTTTTCTCCTACTATTCCTTTAGAATTAAGTGATTGTTTTAAATGTTTATTTTATGTATCACGAATTATAAAATGATTATTTAATATATTTATTAACTTATTTCCAAAATACTAATTTTTTTGTGTGAATGTTGATTAAAAAATATTTTCATTAACTTGTGCATGTATTAATTTTAATCAAAAATATTTTCATGGAATTTCATAATTATAAATTAACTATAATGATTATATAGCATATGTATGGTAAGGTATACCTAGATCCAACTTGGTTAAATAATATTCTAAATTTATCATAATTCGAACACAAATATTTGATTCACACGTTTTATTGTTTATAAATAATAATACATTTATAAAATATTAACAATATTAATTAACAATTATTGTAATAAATGTTTGTTTATAACATTTTGTGCGATTCTGAAATATTTTATATTATCTCGTAAACCTATTAAATTATCAAAATTAGAAGTTAGTCATATATGCATTAAATATTGAAAACAAATATGTACTATTATGCCTCATTAGTTCACTTGATTCGCTAAAATATTTATTAATCATCTATAAAAAGTGACGATATACAAGGGTCACTATCATCTGCAACCATTTTCTTAGAACTAAAGAATTTTCCATCACTTTCTTCTGAATTATACGTCAGGTTATATTCAAGACTTTTTCTGTCTTCTTCTCCTTTTAATTCTAAATATTTTTCATTCCTATTTTCATAGTTTGTCGGTAACCTATCGTGTTTTGCAAATGTCTCTAATGAAAATGCACTAGGTTCAATATTTAAAGTGTCTTTTAAAAATTCCAAAACTGCTTGAAATGTTTGTAAATTATTGAATACTTTTCGAGAATTTTTAGGTAACATTTTCTCCAACATAAACACTAAATGATGATGAAAACATTGAAAGGTTAAATTTTCGTTACGTTTTTGAAACATTGGAATGTCAATGTTTGATATCTTATTATATGATGATACTGTGCCATACTCCAATGTACTGTTATAACATATATCTAACCATTTTCTAACACACTCAATCGGAGTTACATTGACACCAGTGAATAGTGCAGGGTTAGTCAGAAGGCCATTAGCTACCATTACACCTGTCAAACAAAATATATTATTATACAACTCTCATGTGAATATTGCACAAACAAAAGTTGTAAACATACCTTTACATTTAGATTCCTCTTGTAGTTCTATAACGTCATCTAGATTTTTAACACCGCCATTTGCAACAACAGGACACGATACAGATTCCGATATTAACCTCAATGCGTCTACATTTACATGGCCAACTGAGTGTTGACTTGCAGTTCTGCCGTGAACAGTCAAAAAACTAACGCCACAATGTTCAAGTTGTTGACATAAAGCTATTGTTTTCCTTAAAATATGCACAGAATTTTTGTTTGAAATATTTTCATTTTGATGCACACATACTTCATGTCTGAGAGTATTCTCATTTTAACACTAATGGTAAACGCTTTAGATATGTGGTTTCGACATTGTCGAACTAAATCACTGATTAATTCTGGATTCTCTAGCATTATACTTCCGATTCCTTGAGTTTTCGCCCATCTTTGTGGGCATCCACAATTTAAATCTACACCACTGCAATAACTGTAGAAGAAAAAATCAAATACATCATACGAAACTTCATAAATGTTAAACTTACGGTGAAACCAAATGTGCTGCTCCAACAAAATCATGCACTGTATTTGCTGCAAACTGTACTACAACAGGTGTATCACCTGTAAACATATTTTTATTTTAACTTAACATGTATTAGTGTCAATATTTGTTACCTAAGTTTGTAGAAAATTCGTTATATCTAGCTTTCTGACTTTGACAAAAGGAGTCAGCTAATAGCATTGGTGTAAAACATAAATCACATTCGTATTCTCTTACTAAAGAACGAAATTGTAATCTAAAATAAAATTCATTGATGTGTAATTAAATGAAATGATTGATAAATATTTTTGTTTTACTTAGAATATCTGACCATTGGAGCACATATTTTCAATAATTTTTTATCATGAAACAAGTCCATCAAATTTGTTTCGTACTTAGTACTCATTGTTACTGAATACGTTTTATATTATTTGTTTTTCAAGCATATATATTTTGACAGGTTAGTTTTGTATCCAAATGTCAAACAACACGTGGTGCAAAATGACATGTGAAGTAAGTAATAAAAGTAATACAACACAGCAACAGACACATTCGAAAATAATTATCTCATGTAGAATGTAGATGAAGCTTTGTGAATGGTATTAATATCTCAATTAATTAATTTTGGCACTATGCACAGATATATATTTAATAGAAGAAATATATTAAAGGATTACTGGTTATGACAATTTTTTTATATGTGTAACTAGTAGTAAAAATTATTTTATTACGAAAATATTTTACTAAACAAAACTTTAACGAGAGATAGATTATGGTTAGATAAGAATATTTTTTATCACTACATGTAAGCTAGTAAACATGGTAGATGCCAAATGTCAAGTGCAATATTTAGTTTGTTTATTTTTTTATTTATGAATCACTTTTATGATACAAATAATCGAATGACAAAACAGATGTTAATAATAATATGGTCAGTTTAAGTAGAAATTTTAATACTACATCTGGGGTAAGTAGCTGTTAACTGCGTAATTGCTACTATGAAATACATAACCTTGTAGTTATTCTGTGACAATGATTCATACCTGTAAACAACATTAGATATTTTTATATGATATGCTGTGATATTTTCGTTAAGGGAGCAACGTTCTTCAGTGATTCTACTAATATGGAGGACCGGGAACATCTTCAACCTCATTTAGAATCGTATAAAATATTTAAACCACTACGAACAATTTCTGCAGCTAGTGTACTGTTAGCAGCAAGTTTTGCTCTAGAAGTGACAGCTATTATTTTAGCGATTTTACATCCTGATGAACGAAGTAAATGTCGATCATATTTTATAGTTCTCTATATTCATGTTGCGTTATGGTTTTTAACATTGGTAAATATGACATTCAATTACTAAAATATTCTATTGTTTATTAATGTTTATATTTCTTTCAGTTTATTGACTATTTTGTGAAAAGAAAACACCATGAATTGCGACTGAATGGTTACTTAGAGTTTTATAAAAAGACATACATACATCACAGATTGTCATTTTACGTAGTAAGTCTGTGGACTTGTGTGTTACTTCTCTTGCAGACAATCATGCAACATTATTATCCCGATAATTTTGCTGAACAGTGCATCAGAAAAGATCTCCTAACCCCGCTTAATTATATTTGTGCTGTTATTACGTTAGAGGTGTGTGTGCTGTTTGGGATCACTACTAATTATATAGGTAGGTCAATATTTTCAAACTATTGGTTTATTTGCAACGATGTTTATCGATTCTGTAGTTAAGGTGCGGAAATTTAATAAACTAAAACTATTGCCTGATGTACAAAAAGAAGAATGGCAAGCGTGTTCAACCAATGAAGGTATTGCCGAAAACGAAGTTGGTTACAGGCAACAGGGTGATCGTATGAATGATTTCGTTGAAAAACAGGTAAGTTTGTTTGTATTTATTGATTACACCGTGCATATTTCACAATTTAAGGATGTATTCGAATATTTCACTTCATATTATCTAATCGAATTTGCAATGTTTATTGCAATTGATGGAAAATAATTGTAAACAATTTTATTTACCGAATATGTATTTATTTCATTTTGACCTACATCTTTTACATGTGTCCACATTTGCTATCGCTTTTGTGATAATTGTTATTTGAACTACTCCCTTGAGAATATATGTACATACCAGTGTTGTTCAACAATATTTCCCCTGGGGCCTTCATACACATGAATCAGCAAAATCTGCATCATTTGTAGCTAACTTTCCCTTGCACAATGCTGGAGTTTAAAATTATTCAATGATTATTTTATTTATTTACGTTGGTATTAGATTACCCGCTTTACATATGTGTTGTGTGCTGCCATCTTGGTATACTGTCAACAACGTACACTGTTATCAAGAAAATCGTACTTTAGATAGATTCATAACTGGAATATATTTATATTTGAAATATTATTATTTTGTTTCGATTCTAGGCCGACTTAATACGATACCTGAAGGAACACAATAATAGACTGAGCGAGAAAGTAATGATACTTAATGCTCAGATGCAAGCACGAGGTAGATCCGCCAACTCCTAAACATGCAGTGCTTATTATAAATGTATATTTTAGGCATAAGTGTGATATTAGCAACGGTTTCTCTAATGCACTTGTTCATATACCTTAAAACGTGTCGATGCGTTTATATACTGAGAGTTTTTATATCTAGATATTATTGTATCGACAATGATATGCAAAGTTATTTGTTGTTTTCATTGTTTGTATATAATGTGAAATTTATTTTTTATTAACTACTTTAACTATATATGTATATTCATAATGACAACCAACGATTTTCATCAGTGAGAGTAGGGTTATGTATATTTTTTATCATTATTCACCACTAATGTAACATACTCTAATGTGGAATTATTGAATCTTATTCTCCTAATAAACTACTTTATTCTCAGATGAATTTTTTTTATCTTTTCTCAATCTCCATTAATATATTTCTTAAATAGATAGATAATAAGATAGGTTGTTGAAATATGTTTTAAGAATTGTAATTTTCATTTACAAACGTATTACATGGTGCGGAAAGTAATTTGAATTTCTGTTGATAGTTATTTGATCGTGATATGGGAATTAATTACATTTGCAATGAACTTGACTTGAAAGCAACGTACAGCAGTACGTAAGAATGTATTTATGCAAAAATAAATATTTGCTGCACAACAATTTTAATTAACAAGTATTGCACCAGTCATACTTTCTAGAGTAATTTAACTGAACTAGACATTCAAAACGAACAATTCATTGCCAACATCCGTGTCGGGTATAATTAATTTAATAAATTATACATAGTTTATAATACTAGTTTCCAATAAAATGCCACAAAGTATAAATATTAAACATTGTATATATTATAATGGTTGTCTTACTACTGTGGATATTATTTTAGAAAATACAATATGTATTATCAATACAATAATTACTTTATGTTTATATTATGTAGCATATAAGTTATAAGTTCATACACTTTTTAGATTCTTGTTGAAAAATATAATCAATATTACATAGAACGTTATGTTATTATTGTTTCAGTACATTTTAAAGCCTAAAGGAAGTTTATAAACATTTCTATTGGAATTCAAGATCATATTTCTAATTTTATGATAATATTTCTATATTCTATTTCATGTTGACTATTTTTTTTTATATTTAGTTAATTACATACAAGTAGAAAGACACATTTTAATATAAATATACCAAATTCTACAAATTCAGGTCATATGTTATTACCAAATTTATAAGCGGAATTTATCAATTTATAAAATGCTGCAATTTGAACTGTTATTTTAATAATGACGAATAGTATTTGTAATTACCGAATATCATTATAATCAACTCCCACTAAAAAAAATTTTTTTTTCGCAATAGACAAAAATGTCAGCATCATATTTTACACACCAACGGGTAGTAAAGAGTCTTTATCTTGCTTGAAGAATTAGTGAAAGTACTATAATGTATTATACAGGATTTTCAGTCGATAGCACACTCAAATATCCATCCTTGACATTGATCAAACCCGTGTATTATCAAATATTAACCAACATTCTTAAACATATGTCAATATGATGACAGTTTCGTGCAAACTTCAGCAAAGACTTACTGACTTTACTGTTCTAATACTTTATGTTAGATCCAAGATCAGTCGCGAATACTTGGCAAGATTGTAATATGTACTTTCACCGTTCTGGAGTGCGGGTCATCTTGTGTGTAACCGTACTCCCCAGTCTTTTGGTAAGGATTTAAGAAAGATGTTGACGCGAATCTCGATATTTAGATTGACGCCAATTGACAGCAATGTATCGTATCGTTCACAACATGCGGTCTATCAGATATTTCGCGTTTACTGTTGTAGTGTTAGTGTGTTTGTTTTGTGATACAAGAGCGCAAAGTAGCAACAATAGTGTGATTCAAAATGAAGTTGTCAATGTTGCAGGTAAGTTTTGTCATTATTTTGACATAACGTTATATATAAATACGTATATATGAATATAGTTTATATATGTATTAAAACTGTGACATTAATAATAGAAAATTACTATTAATTTAATAATGCTTTATTTCATTATCATTAGATTCTATGATGAAATAAAAATATTTTAAAAATAGTTACAAGATATTTTTCATGAGTTATAAATCAGATTTCTACAATAATATGTGTAAAATTAAAAATGAAACTAAATGCAGATTTCAGACCAAAACACAGTTACATAAGTCTTGTGTACATAAAATTTTGTTGTATGATACGGTGAGTTATACGTAACCGACTAAAATTTCCCAGAATTCGATGTTGTAATTCTGAAATTGAAGAAAGTGGTCCGTGCAATTAAATTCTTAAATGAACAGTCTAGTGATTCACGAATTGGTTTTCAAAAGTCATTAATTGTTCAGCGGTGAATCCGCCGGGCGAATTATGTAATGACATTGAGATTCAATGTTTGTATTACTTTGAACTTTCTTATACGCAGTATCAAGGAAGTATAGAAAGCATGAAATGTTTCGATTGCAAGATTTTTCTCTTTGTCAAATGCAATTTAAATATTTAGTGTACAAATTTGATGTAAGGTTTACATTATTTTGTAGTAATTTCTATAATTTAGCATGATAAGCTAATGTTCCTGCTAAAAATACTATAAATTCGAAAGAAAATTGTCTAATTTTAGTTCCACAAATTGTTTTTACGCATTTTGAACAAAATAATGTTCAATGTGATTGTTGAGCACGAATAAATATAACGCTTGATTTGTGTTGTACATAGATTTCTTCAGATTAAGTTAAATTGTGTTTTTGTAACCACTAAATCAGTATGTACAAATAACAACATACATAATTGTTAAAATCCAATGTTGAAAAATAAACATTCTCGTTTAAAAAAAAACTTCAACCCACAGCTATTCAATATTAGAACAGTTATCTAAATAACCAGTATGTAATTTTTCATTTACAAGTCAGTTGAATTGCATGTTCTTTGAATAATAATCGTAAATCAAACACAGTTCAAAGCTGTATAAGTAGGTAGGCACTTGCAATTTCACTTTGATACCGATATGTCATTCCCGTTACATTCCAGAACCTTTCGACTTGATTGAACCAGTTAATTTTTTTCGTACAAACCTAACTCTCCACTTTCCCGTTTCAGTTTCCTTGTAATTAATTCCAATATGTAAATTCTTGCGTACGCAGATATACGAGTGAGTGTAAATCGAACAACAAAACCAGTGGCCAACAAGTCACGACTAGTTTCCGCCGGGGAGCAGCTCGTATGTCCAGGAAACGAGACTGGAGTGCCGCTGTTCACGTTACCATGTGAAAGAAATAAAGACTGTGCAGTCCTTGGTCCCGGATTACTCTGTTGCCAGAGGAAAAACGTACTTTTCAAACGATGCCTGAAGGGTGTACCTACACCGAAACCAGAACCTGTACATTCACGTAAGTTGGTACTTTTTCGTTTTGTTGTGTTGGCACGAGGTAATGAACTTCATGGCTATCGATATATTAGTTGCGGTTGCACTCGATGCAGCAGAGAAATTATTGTGTGTCACTCTCGTTTATGTATTTTTGTGAAATGTCTTGGTTTTTCCGTAATGACTTTTATTTTCGTGTAATACTTTTTGATCATACAAAACTTTCTTTAGGAGTTGCATAGATAGAATAAAATTATTTATTTATTGTATTCAACTGTCGTACTTCTATGAAGAGAAAATGAAAATCAATGTAACTTTTTATGCACATCATTTTAAACTGTGAAAGGCCAGTTGAAAAACATCAAATTGACATTATCAATATATAGATTAGTTGGACATTTTATAATTAAATTTTATTGATTTACCTATGTCAACTTATCGATTCTGTCCTTATTTGTACTTTAGATTATTTGCACTATCTTTATTGCAAGCAAAAATTAAAATAAATCTTAATAATCATGGATATAAAACATAATGTTAATTGGTATTTAAGAAATTTGTATTTTTATCTGATATGCTTTAATCTGAATTAGTAAAAAAACGACCTTGCTCTTATTTCATGCTAATATTGATTAGTGGATTACCTTTCGTTCGAATTTACGAAATGCAAGGCAATTCGTTCTTAATACCTAATTTATTTATTTCAAAATTCAACTATATAAATCGTTTGTCTTTTCATGGGATATTTAAAATTTTTAAATTGTTAGCAGAAAAAGCATTAATTAATAAATTATTTGCAAACTTTCCAATGTACCAATTAATTGAATTTTGAGTAATTGCGGTAATAATTCAATCAACATCTTTCACAATTCACTGTAATAATAAAGTTAATATAAAAAATAAATGTATATCTAATTAAATATTAAGTAACATACTGAGTGCATATTGTTTAATAATTTCATATAAGCAAGAACTATAAATCCATTAAATATAATTATTGACACAGGTATTATTTGAGACTATTACAAATTGCGTGCATAAAATTTTGGAATAAGACTGTCCTTAATGAGAAATGATTCAAATACTTGTAATCCTTTCATGTATATTTCTTAAACCTGATGCAATTGTGTTTTGCAATGATAAATGTCACCTAATAACATATATACGATAAAACGTGCTAGTAAATCTAACCTACAAAACTATGCATACACACGCCACCTGTTATATAACTTACATTATTACATTTAACACCTTGTAGAACGTTAAATAACTCTCGAATATTTGGATGCGCATCTAAGAAAAACATTGACATTTACGCATGCGGAATCACAAAGTGTCACATCATCAAAGAGTTCCTGTTTTTATATTTAGAAATGTATTGCCAAGAATTCCTTCCGAATAGTATGCGTATTTATTACGTAAATGAAATGAATATTTATCTTACAATTAGACATTTGTATACGTCATATGTTGCATATTAGAAAGTAACCGTTGAAATAAAAGAATCTATATCGATATCTGTAAGCAATTGTTGTTCCGGTATTCTACAACGTTAATCTGTATTAATTTATCTGCGTGAAATGCACGAGTTCCTCTGATTTTTATAACGTTTGCATCGTGCAAATAGCGAGTAGAATATTTCTTTTTTGAGAACCTTGTCATGAACATATGTGTAGAGAAAGTTCGTTTTAATGAAATATTGCCAATTATTATCAGCTAACCGTATCTCATTTATATTGTCAAGTTATAGCTCTATAATAGTGTAATTTTATATACTTGAAAGAAATGTGGAATAACTGGTAGTAATTTCAGAATATTACACAATTAGGAGACAGGGAAACACGATAAGTATGTGAGGTACTTACTATATATATGGGATATATAATGGTAAGTTTTGTAAAATAGTTGTTTTATTATGTGAACGTTTACATAAAGAGCCTTAAGAAATAGATTAAATTTGAAGATTTCTTAGTTCATTGCTAAATAGTTTCAAAGCACTACATTTAATTTATTAAACAAAGAGTAATGCAGAAGTATAATAGAAGAGATCTATGCTTTTATATTTTGCCCGTTATTTTCCATTACCGCGCATACATCGATGTTTGCAAGATAGTATATCGTAAAATATAGACATGAATTTATGATAATTTATACAAATACTTTTGTATTATTTGGCTATTATAATATAGTCCTGGTATATGTCATTACACAGATATTTATATATTGATTGTTTTATTTAGCGTGGTTGAGAATATTTCCTCGCAAATGCCCTACTTCACCAATTGCCGAGTTCAGAGAAATTAAGACATGCACAACTGACGACGAGTGCGCCCCGCGTGTCTGCTGTCCCGAAGCCAGAGGCGGTGAGAATTACTGCAGAACAGCGGATATTGAATTTGACAGTTATCCAACTGTCAAAAGAATGTTGGAACGTAAGCACTGCTAATTTATTAGTATGTTTTATCTGGTTACACTAACTTTTCTTATAGCCATCACTAGTTTAGTTGGATACGTACAATGCATGACAGGACCGTCAGCCATTTTAGATTTATTCCCGAAAGCGTGCAACAGTATGCTTGACTGTTTTCCGAATTTGTGCTGCCAGGAACAAGGACGTAAGATCTGTAGGCCCCCCAGACAATCTGTTCTGTCATTGTTTGCGGGAACAGCAAGGGTAAGTTCGAACAAAAAAATGATAGAGTACTTTAATATATTTAAATATAAATACAATATGACAGTGAATTCATTCAGAATTGCATTTTTTATATTAAACTAATATTTGATTACATTTTAAACATCGTAAATACATCATGTATCATTGTACTTTACTTTCGTATATTAATTACATATTTTCTTCCATGTTTCAGAGAGTAGCATCACTTTCAACGCAAAGGATTAGTAGTAGCAATAATAATGTGAATACTAATAGTAATAATAATAACTAGTGTTTAAGTTTTTATATTTTTTATATTTTGTTTACTGTTATCTTACAAATATACTGAAATACATATTTATACAAAAACAAAGAGTTATTTATTACGAATCTTCAGGTTATTCATAGGACCTCAGTAACCAAACGAATACGAAACTTAATCGAGCTGAAAACAAATAGGTTATTGGTATTTTCTCAAAGAGATTTCGTGAAATATTTAACGTAGATGAGAGTATGTAACGTTACAGAGGTAATATTAAATTACGGCTAAACACTTTCTTGATTATCAATAATTTATTTACCTTCTTGAAGCCAATATCAGCGGCATACTCCCTGAAGCACTGTCGGCAAATGTTCAGGCCATATTTACGGATCAATCCGTGTCTATTGGCGCAAGCTCGACTGTAAAAAAACAAGCTGCATTAAATACTTTTCAAATAAAATTTGTAGAAATACGATGCACGTGCTTGCTTTTAAATAAAAAGTATTTTTCACCACACAAGCTAGCTTTAATGTACATGGAACGAATAGGCATTCTAACCTCTATTCCGTTATGTTAAGAACACTAATTTCTTACATATTTACGATTAAAAGTATGTCTCTTTACCATAAACATTAGTGAATTTTAGTTCAACAGCTTGTAATAGTAATAATTAATATGAATTTAAGCAAACGTTTGACCACATGCTAAACACGTTTTGTGATTCATGTAAATACAAATTTTCTAATCTACACAATTATTAAAAAATTCACAAATATAATATGCGGCTTACCAAGATCTTGAGCCCTGGCCGTATTTGCGGGGATGGGAATACCAGATATTCGCGAAACCCATTTTGTATTATTTTACACTAGTTCACGTCTGTCGCGAAACCAGAGAAGAAGAACTCGGAAACTGTGCAACAGGAAACACTCAGACGTCTCTCTACACTAGCGCCGCCTATGAAGAAATTCTATTTGCGAGAAATTAAATATTTTCATTTCAGTGTAATATAATTGTAAATTTATTAACTAATAAATATCTTTTATGGTCGTATTATATTTCTAATATTTATGGATAATAATAAAATAGCTTATATGAAAATATTATATTTTTTAAATTAATATGTTTTTCAAATTTTAGGATATTTAATTTTTCTCAGGTTAGTATTTGTACACTTTGTGTTACTAATGTCATGTTAAACATGATGTAAACTATTGATATAAAATTGTTGTTTTAAAGATATACAATTAATATTTTAAATGTTAAGAATATGTTTTGTATTATACATATTAATGTTTTTGAGATGTGAAATAGCTTTTACAAGTATTGCCAGTTGCCAGTTAAGGTTATAGAACAACTGTCAAAATAATTTTGTTTGCTCAGCAAGAGCCTGTTTTTTTAATGTTTTTCTTTCGTGTTTTTGGATTATTTTTATTATTTAAAACTTTTTAAACCCATGCAATGGATAGGTAAATATAAAAAAATACATGTACCCATTACTTTTTTCTGTCACTGTACATATATCTTATAGTTACAATAATACAAACCAGCCGTATACCCAAACAGCGTTTTCGAGTTATGCTTTGTCAAAAAGTATTGCTGCTAAGAAATCCAGATGGATTTCACCGTCACCAAAAAGGAAAACTATGACACAAATGATAGCTTCTGAAAAAAATGAAGAAAATAATATTGGAACAAGCAATACAAAAACTTTCGAAAGGAATTCCTTGAAAAGAAAATCATTGTTTGCCATAACCGACATTGATAGCAAAATAAAAAGATTGGAAGCATTGCATGAAGAAACCACTACATCAGATTCCGATACAACGATCACTAAAATAGATCGTTTAAGCAAGAAGAGAAAATTGTCTAAACCAGGCGAGAATTCTAGTGGTTCTGAAGATTTATGTAAAACTCTTATGAGTGTAAATAATACTGTAAGTAGTGTTACGAAAATATATCTTGTCTAATAATTCCAAACATGTTGTATGAAAGATATAAATTATTTTTTTCTATTTTAGGTTAATGGACTGACACTTTTGCACCCGTTTAGGTAAGTGCAATATTTGGAATTTGTATATTCTATATTTGTAATATTCTGTTGAACAATACATATTTAAATTTTCAGTCGTGAAGAAGATATAAAAATCATTAAGTATTTCCACAAATTTATGAAATTGTTGGCACATAAAGATGACATCTACGTATATCAGTTAATGGAAATGAAATACCATTTTCAGAGTAAATATCTTTATTGTATTACTTTGATAAATTAGTAATGTGAAATGTGTTTTAGGGTCTGCAAAATTTTTACAAGACAGATTTTTGAATGAGATATTACCGAATTTGTACGTATATAATTGTCTTAGCTTGGAAGAAATGGTTATATTTTATGACAGAGCAGGTATGTTGTTGGTAAAAATATTCTAAAGTAGTAACATGTAATGTACAATTTCTTCTTTTCAAATTTTATTACAGATATGCTTGTTCCGAAACATGTTCAAAATATGATCGAAGAGAAAGTTCGTAGCATGACTGGACGTGATATTAGTTCACCCGAATCTGTTGTAATTACTATTAGTGATTCAGAAAATGAAGAAACAGATTTTATTGCCAATGAAAATGTCACATCGCCATGTTCTTCTGAAAGTGCGCCGATAATTATGAAAAGAAGAAACAAAGTACTACAATTACCATCATCTCCATCAATATGTAGTACAAGTACTTTGGAAAATGCTCTAGAAATCGTACACAATTCAGATAAAGATTTGCGTTATAATTCGTCCAGTAATGTCGCCAGTAATTCAGGAAACGAAAAAACAAATGTCATTGAGAATGAAAATATCAAATCGACATGTTCTTCTGAAAGTTCGTTGATACTGTCGAATAGAAAAAACAAACTGTTATCAACATCAATATGTAATAGAAGTATTTCGGAGAAAGTTTTACAAACAGTACAAAATTCGGACAGTGATTCGTGCATTAATTCAGAAGTGCATAGTGTAGTGTCTAGTGTTACTAAAGAACCAAATTCAGTAAATGTTGTAAATATGTGGAATAGTGCAAACAATAAATCTGTTGAAACTTGTCAACTTGTTAATGATTCTGATCTCAGTAAGCATAGTGTTACTAGTGTAAACTTATGTGATGAAAATAAATACCATAGGAATGTTAAAAACAGTGAAACAGAACATTCGGACAATGTAAATCGGGACAAAGAGGTAGAAAATATTACTACAAATACATGTGACACTGCTGAAGGAAGTTCAGATGGTATATCGTTAAGTGCTTGTTTATTTGAAACCAGTGAAAAACAAGTGAAATGTGTTAAAAATTATAATAAGCCAAATGAGAAATTGGTATCAGTGACAAATTTTACAAAAACAGTACAAAGTAGTAATTGTAATCCAAATGAAGTTGCCAAATCTTCGCAGACGATTCAGAATGAAAATGTTTTATTACACAGTGATCACACGTATGTGAAATTGACACAAATATCGCTGGATAATGTGAGTGCACAGCAAGTACCGGACAATACCTCATCGTTTTCCAATCAAACTGCAGGCTTGGACAAGGCGTGTATGCCAATTAAAATTCCAGATACGATATGCAATGCAAAGACAGCTGAAACAAGTAGCCGTGAACCAAAGATACAACATTCAGTAAAATCTATTAGTAAGAGAAATTTTGTGAACGCGAGTACAAATACAGAAGCACCGGTTACAATGAATAAGCACACGCAACTTTCATCGTTAGAGTCGAATAATATTGATAGTATTTTCTGTCTCGAACGTGATGCAATCGTACTGGAAATGTGCGATAATTCAAACATTTATGTTTCTAAAAAAAGCAATGTGAAAAAAATCGCAAAAGAATATGGCGTATTAAAAAATTATATTCATTTGACTGATAAGAAGAATATGGAGATTCTTCGACTTTATGCCAACTACAAAAATAATATTAATAGTGCTATAAAGATATTTACTGAGAACAATATGAAGGATAGCAATTCACGATACAATTTGAGAAAATTTGTTAGGAATCCTCGTGGCGGTACTTGTATTAGGCAAAATATAAACTGGTGCAAAACTGGGAAAAGCGATGTACTGGATCTTTTAACAAAAGATTGTCCCAGCGAAGTTATAATCAAACCTACCACCCCACCCAGGCGTACTGGACGAATAAATAAACTTTTTGGCACCAAAAAATCTAAATCATATAAAAAAATCGATAAAGCTCTTTGGTCACCAGCAAGTGAGCAATCAGATGAGATCGTATCATCCGTAACGTCCAGTCCCATTTCTGACACATCAACTACGACTAAATCTGATAAAGATATATATAAAAAACTTTCATCAGGTATTGTAATCAGAAAGACTTATTTTAAAAATAATAATAAACCAGAATTGAATAACCTGAGCAGTATAGCATCACCAGTAACTGAAGAGTGTCATCAGTCAGTATCAACTGTAACTTCTATTAGTTCTGTTTCAAATAAACCAATGTGTTCTGGTTTTGAAAAACCGACGATAACAGAAATTGATACAAATGCTAACGTTGCAGTGCTCGAAAACAATGCAATTAGTCATATTTCGGATGTCCGAAATGATTATCAGAAACGCTTATGTAAGAGACCCGAATCTGATATTCAGATCAATACAATTTCACCGTCAATATCTGAGAAGTCGAATGATTCTTTGTCAACTGTAACATCTACTTCCGTTACTAATAAGTCTCTTGAAGATAGTAATCCGGAAAATGTTATTGTTAATATAAAAAATAATTTTGAAAAACTAATATACAAGAAACTAGAATCGTTATACCAAATTCGTAAACCAGATTCATCGCTAATAACTGAAGAATCGAATCCGTCTGCAACATCTACACCTGCTTCTAAAAAACTAGTTTATATACAAATCAATAAAAATACTGGTAATATATTAGGATTGCGGCCCGTTCGGACAAGTACCGACAAGAAGGTTATATCTAATACTGAGTCATCCAACGCAATGTCTGTAATAGACAATGTAAATGGCGAGCGGCTAAGTGAATCTGTTAGTTCAAATAGTACCGTGTCAAGTTCTGATAATACTATAAACCCACACATTGATAAAACTGTTTCCGAGCAGACGATTTCTTCAACAGATAGTAGAGTAAATGCATATTATGATATGGAAATCAATATCTTTGAAGACTTGCCTTGTGAGTATGATCCAACATGGAATGGTGCAACATCAGTTCAGCAAAACCAAAATCTTGTGAAAAAATCGAATGAATTAATCGTGTCAACTAGTAGAACAATCAGACACTCCGCACCAGGTGAATGTACGGACGAATATTCAGTTATTAAACCAGCACGCACTTATACACGTAAGACACATCCACCAGGATCTTCATGTACAGTTTCAGTGAAAACAGAATCAAATGATTCACAAGTCAAACTTGAACCACTAGATTCGTCAGATGATTCCGGTCTAGAAATGATCGCTTCACAGTTACTATTAGGTTCTTCTATTGCTAGTACATCTTCCAATGCAAGTGATAACGTTATCGCAATACAGGATTCACCAAACTGTATATTGGACTTTTTAGTTGATGATATTAAAACAGACATAGAGGAGAATACATCAAAGCAACCTACAAATATACTCGATCCTATTTACGAAACTGTACCAGTGAATAAGGAGGACGTAAATATCACGACGCATTCATTTTCAACCATTTCAGAAGCGGACAGTGTATGGTGTACAATTAAACGTTTAATGTCTATTCTCGAATCACCGGTCGTATTGGATGACAGTGAATATGCGTGCAGAAGAGTTGTGGTAAAGACAAAGAACACACAAACAGATGCCAATATAACAAGTACAACATGTAGTGAAGAGAATGACGCACAAATTAAACAAGAACTGATCGAAATAAATGAAACGATCAAGCAAGAATGGATTACGGACAGTGACAGTTGGGATAATTATCCGGAAATGATATTTGATTGTGCGAAAATCAAACAGGAAATTTCAATACTGGAAAGTAATACAATTGCATCGCCGTATTTTGACGAGGAAAACTTTGATCCAGTCTTACCTGTTCAATTACCAAATGAAAATTTACAAACACATGTAAAGATGTCAAAAAAACTTAAAGCTGTTGTTGCAGAAAATCGTCTGTCAACACATCATTTACAACCTGTTACAGAAACGGAATATGCAACGGAACAAATAATAAAAACAGAATATTCTTCTGGAACGGAACTGGAATGAATAAGAATTATATGTGTGTTAAAATTTAGTTACAGGAATTTTTTATCAAATATTTTTTGTATCAAATATATACTTTTGAAGAGTTGATATTGTCTATAAATGTTATTTACGTGAATTAAGTTGATTACTTTTTCTATCTGTTGTACGTGTGTATGTATGTATTATTGTTCAATTAATTCTGTGCATGATATGCCCCGAATTGATTAAGAATCTAATATTACATGCAGGTGATTACAGGAGTGTTTGTTGTATATATATAAAAAACAGAAATATTTTTTCTTTATTGAGTGTATAATTTATTGAAATGAAACATAATTTTCTATTGAAACAAATGTTTATATAATAGCAGTACAGATTGTTGCACTATATGAATAAATATAATAATACATTTTATTTTTTAAGTGTACAATATGGCTTTGTGAATACAAATTAATAAAAATTACTTATATATACGTAATAGAGTACAGCTTTTTTTTCTTTTAATATGGTCGCACACAACGCGACAAAAACAAACAAAATAATAACAGTTCTTTGAACAAAGCATTTTACATTCATGATTTGAATAAATTCACTCGTGATATTCCATATTAGATATGTAGTTAGTATTCATAATAAATAACACTCTGTTTAAAGACACACTATGGCATGTAATAGGTAAGTGCACTTGCTATAATAATTAATTCAGTGATTCAAACAAACAAACAAACACATCTAGCAATCCACGTGTTACAGCTTATTACAACTATTATGTTGCTGCTACATACTGACAGGTAAGTAGTAAAGAGGGCGGTGATGGGGGGGGGGGGCGTTTTCAACATCTAAGTCACACGTAAAACAAAAACAAAACGTAGGTACACATGTATTTATATATGTATGTATGTTTGTGGACGAATTTTGATAAATTTTATTCTTAATAATTACCACTAAATATGTATATTCAGATTGCATGACGGTGATATCGATTTTAGAAATGATATCTTGTCTGTTTATAATAGGTACATATATTGCTTTGTAACAATATGACGTATAGGTTATATTATGTATTTAACTTGCTGTCACACACAAACACACTCGGTGCAAGAGAGTATTCCGCACAATGACGATATTCATCCATTCACTCATTATTTGGCTGTCTCAGCTGCGTTACTATATAGGTATATATTATATAGTATTTTATAGGTTATATAGTTTTCATTTATACAACTAGAAAATACGAACTTTTATAAGTAAATCATCGATGTACAAGTTCTTACAAACAAATATTCTATCTAATATGACTATAATTTTTCAAATATAGTAATTTTTATTCCTTACATTCTATCTTTTATTAGGAGAATAATTTAATTTAATTAACCGCGAACTCTAAGATATAATTATTAGATTAATATTTACAAATAATTTTAAATATATTCGTTGGACAGCAACCTGACTAGATACAAAATAGAAATTTCGAAATCATAATTAATAGTTTACTTATCACAAATAATAATAATAATAATAATAATGATAAAACACATAACTCAAGTTCTTGGATTCAGTATTTACTAGCGTTTATGCGGGACACAGACTCATTCTTGACCATTGTTTACACCCAATAATTTAGCGGCGTCGTCAGCAGATGACACTAATACCTGATCGATGATCGACTTGTCTCGAATACCGAGCAAGTTTCCAATTAAATCGCTTCCTTCATTACCTTCCGAATCTTCTTCACTTGATTTCTCCGCCAATTTAGATCTACCGCCGCTCACAAGATTATTGTTGTTGTTTATTTTCGCAAGTTTCTCGTACGGTACTTGACTTGGATTCATATCTTCATCGCCACTGGCCAATACATTGTCTTCCATTGAATTGGTTAGGTTATGTTTCTTACGATGCCGCAACATGCTGTGTTTCAATGTGAATCGTCTGTTGCAAACGTCACACGAGAACGGTCGCTCGCCAGTATGTGTACGCATGTGTCTTCGCAAATCTTCTGCAGACCAGAATCTGCGCATACAGAATGCGCACATCACTTTTCTGTTGGCGTAATCAGGAAACTTTCCGCGCAAATGATCGTCCTCTTCTGTTTCCTGATTCGTGTGTACTTCCTCGTGCCCAGAGGTGTTCTGATCCAAGGCACCTTTCGCCATCAACAATTCATATTCAGAAATGTGCGCGTCTCGGATATGATCGAGAGCGTCTTGCCGCTCGGCATAAGAACCCTCACACAGATGACATTTGAACGGTAAATCAGCGTTCTGAATATTGTTGGTTTGATCGGTGTTTGGTATCGGGATTTTCGAGTGTGATATTTGATTCTCCCAGTCACTTTTTGCATCGGTCGGTGCACGATTTGTGTCAGACTGTTTGCCGATACGTTCGTCCTCCGAACTGGCCAAGCTCTCGTATTCTCTGCTTGGTGGCCGGACATCCTCGGCACGTTGCAAGTCCGTAGTCGGTGACACAGGTGTGTGTTTGCACGTCATGTGTTTCTTGAGATTACTGAGTGTTGAGAATGTGGAACTGGGACAACTTGAACATTTATACGGTCGTTCGGGAACGTTTCGCATCATATAATTCTGGCTCGTGTTGTTATTGTTGTTGGACGAATCAGTGTTTGTGTTTGTAGTGTTGCCGTGTTTACGAAGCAGATGTCGGTCGCAGTTCGACTTGGTGGTGAACAGCAATGGACATTGGGAACATTTGAATGGTTTTTGACCCGTGTGAGTGAGGACGTGACGTCTCAACGATGATGTCCACGGGAATTTCCGATGACAATATGGGCAACTTACACGATTGGGAGCCAGTGAGTAAGCGGATTTTTTCTTTCCAGTTTCATTGTGAGATGCAGTTTCATTTTCAGATCTGTAAAACAATTATATACACTTGTTAATTACTTGTAAAACAATGAATATTATTTATATAATAAATCTGATGCAAAGATTGCCACGAATAATGTATATTTCAGCGAATACTTACTTGTTTTCATCACTGCCAGATCCATTTCCTTCACTTGTACTGCCACTTGCTACCAGTCCTTCTTCATCTTCTTCGCTGCCACCTTCAACTTCATTATCATCGCCACCTCTGTTAAAATACTCGCTGAACGACAATTGAGACACAGCATTGTCCAACAACTTGGACACGGGTACAAGATCTTGTCCAGCTTCCTCCGGCTTGACCATCTTCAACAGTCCCTTCTCAGCTGGGTTCATTTCTAGTTTCTCGCTGTTTTTCAACTGCTGCTCACGCATTTGTCTCAATTCAAGCATTTTCTCATCCAGAGATTTTGATTTGGTTTCAATGTCAACTGTATTTTTCAACTCGTTGACGCTTTCTTTGGTTTCAACTTTTGTCATTTTCTCATTCTCTTCATTTTCCTCGTCGATTACTAGAGCATCCTCATCGTCGTCTTGCGCTGGTTTGTCTTTACCAGTTGCGATGTGATTGCGATCGCCGGTCTGAGCTTTCAATTGTTGAGCTAGTATAGCATATTTCACTTGTTGAGAAATTGGTATATGATGCTGGCTTGTATTCGATTCTTTATCTTTGGTTTCGCTGACTATTGAGTCTTGCATCTTTGGTATATGCTCAAAGTTTGGAATGTTCAAATCAAAGTAGGCCTGTTTCGTGTTGCTTTGCATGGTGGCTGGTGGAGTAGTTGCTGGTTTTCGACTAGTTCCAGTCATACCAGACCGTTGTCTCTGTGACCAGAATTGCGGATGTTGCTGTTTGATGTGCCGCTCCATGTTAGATCTGAGGGTGAATCGAGCCGAGCAATGTTCACAGGAAAACGGTCGTTCTGTGCGGTATCTGCGTTGTTTCTGTTTTGGCATCAGCACACCATTTTTGATGACCATCTTTACAGAATTCGGACTATGATTCATATCGGGTGTCTTTTGTTGCGGTTTGGGCGAATGCAGTTTACCGACGGTTTCACTAAGCTGAGTGTTAATATGAAGTGGAGGTTGAATTTCATCCTCTTGTTTTGTTATCGGGAATGTCTGCTGATGGATTGCCTGCAATCCATTCGGAGTCATTGATGAGAACTGATCGTTAATAATTGCACCACCGCTCAGCGTGTAACGCAGCATGCGTTCTTTCATTTCTGGATTATTAAACAACGGCGACGGGAACAGAAACGAATATGGATTAGGAGGTAAATTCAAGTTGGGTAAGTTGGGGAACATGCCTGGATACATTTGGTTTAATTGGTTCATATATAAGTTGGCGGGACTTTTCAGTAATGTTTGGGCTAAAAATAGTTGAGCTGCGGTGGGTGGCAATGGCGCCGAATTGGATGATTCCAATGTTTTCTTCGTGAAATCTTGTGGTTCGTCATCACTTTTTTGTTTTGGAGATTCTTTTTTCTTACTCAAATCTAATACATCCATACTTAAGTCCATTGGATGTTCCGGTTTCTGATAATCTTCGAAGCTTGAAGATATATTATTGCTTGATTCTTCTTCTTCAGACTGTGTATCGTAATCGGGAATCTGTTTCAGACCATCCAGATTCTTCACGTGAATCTTGGGATGAAGAGTTTCTTCCTTTAATGTTTCCGGTAAGTCTGGACTATAACTAAAGGCTGGTTGTTTCGGGAAAGAATAACTTGGCTTGTCTTCTTTCGATATCAATCTATCTTTGAATGTGGCCAGATCTTTGTTGACTTGCAGAATTGGTGAATGATCTCGGGAAATGGGTCCATCACGATATATCTCTTTGCCAATTAAAGTTGGAGGGATGGTGATTCCAAGTGTTTGAGGTAACATAATGTTTCGAAGTTCAGGGGTCATACGACTTTTTGGTGTAGAACTGTTCACTCTATCAGATGAATGCATCATATCGTCATCATTCGAGTTATTCATATAAGAGTGTTTGATTTCATTGCGTGCTGCAGTGGGTTTGTTAATTTCATCATTGGTCGGATCTTCAGATGGATGATAGATGATTGACTTTTTCACTTCTTCCCTTGTAACTTTAGAGTGACGATTTCGCAAATGTCTTTCGCAGTTGGCTTTGGTGGTGAAAGCATAGTTGCACAGGGAACATTCATAAGGTCTATCACCATTGTGTGTTCGCATATGTCGAATCAAAGCTGCTTTATCGATAGAACTATGTGGACACATATTGCACCGATACGGACCTGTGTTTCCATTTCCAGTCAGATGTGCTCTATTATGACCTTTCAATGCTCTCAAATTGGGGAACACAGCTGCGCAAAGTCGACACGGGAATTCACCACGAAGTTTCATCTTTCTAAATTCAGCAGCGAAACCATCCTGCGTTTCTTCCTCGTTTTGTTGGTCAGAAGATCGAAGATTTTCCTGCTGCAAATGCATCAGTTCAGAGGGTGGTTTGGTCCGTAAATGTTGTAGCAAAGTTCCATTGGATGTCATAGAAATTATCGACTGGATATCAGCCAAATCCTTCGAATCTACGGCTGGTTTAATTTCTAGCCGTTGCTCTGGGACTTTGATTTCTTCTTCATTGTTGTCCACAGAATTTGGAGAGTTGGGTGCTGATTTGTTTTGCAGATCCAAGTGAGCGAAAAAATTATCACGCTTGATTTCTTCATCGGATGTGGCCGATTTCCGTGACAAGTCTGTTGGGAAATCGCAATTGTTTTTAGTCCTTAGACATTCTTCCTGGTGCATTTGTAGAGCACTCGCACAAGGAAATGCCAAAGTACATTTACAAACGAATTTCTGTCCGGTGACAGGTTTATGCACACTTTTCTCGCATATATCACGTGCAATATGCGGGAACTTTTTACTGGAGAAATCGACAAATGTTAGATCTTTGAAGCCGATATGAGCAATCTTAATGTTCTTGTTGATGTTGTTTATTTGCTCCGAATTATGTACCATATGTCGATGGAGATTCAGCGCACGATGATTTTTGAAACTAACACTGCACGTGGTACACCGCACTTCATAATCCGGATGATTGTCTTCCAGATGCATTTCGAGCACATTCAACGATGCAAAATCTTCGCGATCGCACACGGGACATCGATACTTCTGTGCTGTCATCTCGTTAATGTTATTGTTGTTAATCGTTTTAGTTTTCCGACGATTCATATAGTTATCATCGTCTTCGTTGGTGAAACAATCAGACTTTCGTTTATTGGTGTTCTCGACCAGTTTATTATTATCATTATTATTATTGAATTCCAGTCTTCGTTTTCTCGTATTGCCGGCCGAGTTCACGCTGACATTGCTATCGGTGCTCGCATCCGATTCGTAGTTTTCTCCGCTCTTGTGTGAATGCGTGCGCATGTGTCGATGCATGTTGCCGTTCGTTGTGAATGTTACTGCGCAGATTTTACACCGGAACGGACGTTCGCCACTGTGGACCAGTACGTGCCTATCCAGACTTGAACTGGAACTTAACACTTTGGAGCAGATGCGACACGTGAAGCCCTTGCTATTGTCGGTGACTATCTCGATGTCATTATTGTGCGACCGGATATGCAAGGTGAACTCGTGTTGCGACGTGAGCGCTATTTCGCATATCGGACAGAAGTATTTCGTGTCACCGTTTGGGGAACTGCTGCTGCATTCACTCTGATTGTCACTGTCCACTGTTGTGGCTGTCTTGTTGCTAATGTCCATCGGTTCCACATCCGACTCGTGGGTAGACACTGTGTCATGTAGATTGTCCGATATTGCCGAGCTACTTTCAAGCATACTCTCTTCCGTGTCCGTCGTTTTTCTTTGGCTGTCTTTGGTATCGTTGAGCGAGTCATCCATGTTGATGACTGTAACAAAATAAATCATTCGAAATTAATACAGTGTATAAATAAGACATTTTTCGTTCGAAATAAATATATGTGTCATAATAATTACACCGGCAACACTTACGTAATTAGTTTGAAGTAATATGTGATATAAATATTTATTATCTTCATACACGACATAAGGCTGATCTTTCAGATAACGAACAAACATACAGACATATACCATACATCACAGTATTTACAAAATATTCTTCTCGCGAGATCATTTATGTGCAAACTGACACATGCTTGGTTGTTTTAAGTTGCTATGGATTCGAGGATTCATCTGAATGGATTCAATAATTATATGGACCGTAACAAATTTTGAAGCAACACGTGAACGCTATTAGTTAATTATAATCAAGAGAAACTTCGTCCATAGAAATTCATTAGAAATATGGTGTTGTAATTAAAAAGAAATAAATTGTAAAACACATTTTCGAAATTAAATCAGGACCGCACTGTATCGGAATTTGTAGCTGCTTGAAAATTATAATTGGTTTTCTGAATATTATGAAATTGTATAGTAATATTCTTTGCGTATTAGCAAATAAATAGGTAGATACGTATTATATAGATAGATAAATATTATCTAGTTATTTTATAAAGTAACGGTATAATATACATCATGATTACTTTTCTATATCACAATATTTGTTTCTTACTCAGATACTAATTCATTTGTGATAAATACAAAGAGTTGAATTTGTTTGAAAAATCAAAGAGAATGATCACCTTTTTCATAAATGTTTTTTCTAACATCGATAAATGCGTTAATCACCATTACAATTAAGATTAGCACGCACTTCAATCTCGAACTAAATGACACACACACACACAATCTGTACTGAGAATAATGTTTTCCGACATACACTTATACGTACGTATGTACTGACATACACAGAATGATGAAGAAACTAGTTCAAACAAAAAGATTACTTCACTCTGGGTGTAGCACGTTGGAACTGAGATGATGAGTCAAGGCACACTAAGATAAACACGACGATCAGCTGAGCCGACAAACATAGAAATTATACGTGTTTTCATAGAAAAAAACCCATATCGTAATTTGTGTCAAACGAGATAAGACTGACAAAGAGTTGTCTGTCACAACTGCAATGCAACCAATATACAGGTGTAAATAAATATGTGTGTATGTTCGACACATTTACATATTTAATGAGTGATTAGTAAATTGCCGAAGAAAAAAATCAATTTGTTTGCCAAAAAGAAAATGTACATAATGTATTGGCATATTTTTTTTTCTATATGATTTCATCATTTGTTAAACAGGAAATAATTCCGTGATAAATACTGATAAAAAAGATAAAAGCTATGAATTAAATACTGATATTTGATAGTGTGATAATTCACTTACGTATGAAAAATTTGCAAGAATATTCTGTACGGAAAATATACATATATTGAATAGTCAATAGATGATTTAAATAAATATTTTTGTCAATAGATATATGCAGTGAAAGAATTGTATGGTGATTGAGAGATCGTTAATAAGATATATGATTATTATTTCTTGGATCGAATGTGTTTATATGCACAGACAGCAAAAGGTTTGGATATTAATTATGATATTATATTTTTAGCAGACGGCCAGACAGCAGGGACAATATACAATGTTGATGAGGTTTGAATGTATGATCACATGTTTCATAAACGAATGCATTTCCATTGACTTATGAATTATGCATACAAAATAAATATAAGCAAATGCAACTTTCATTTCGTTGTCTGTCCAAAATAAAATAAAAAGTCTATATCAAAATAACCGTACATAATTAAATACAAATATGACAGTTTGTGACAGTAGAACACAAGTGATGTTTCTCACGGTAAGGAAATGGCACCAGATCGGAAGCTGGACGAGATAAATGGACCACAGCAGCTGCGGCTATTGCGGTTTCCTGGGGCAGCTCAGGCCAGGGTGTCGGTGACCGATGTTGAGACTCACTTTCACATCAGTCACCACAAAAACAAGCAACGCAACTAACACGTAAATACAGATAATACAAGATTATTATTCATGACAAAAAGTGCTCGCTCCGTATATGATATGTTGTGATGTAAAATATTTCATAATACTGGCTGTTGTTTTTCTAGAATACGTTAATAAATAACGAACTAGTGCGTGTGTAGGCAACCTAACATACCGGCGGGCGATGCAGGCTGCGGGGAGCGGTTCATTGCGAGTGGCACATGCGGGCCAGGCAGGGGCGTACGTGGAACAGTGTCACGCATCTCTACGGGGGCCAACCGATGTCGTCAGTCAACACCTGTAACCAATAATTCATATTCAGCAATGAATATATTGGATTCCAAAGATAATAATTGATCTATATCAAATGTGGGTAAATTATCGGGAAATTCTTCTTTTAAAATACAAACACTAGTGATTAGATGTTGCATTGGCATAAATAACAATTATTTGTATAGTTCACAGACCAACGTTTTTCTTTATTCTCTAAATCTGACCGGTAAGTTCATTGTACATGTTAATACACATTTTCGTTTTATCTTGCATGTGTCTTTTCTAAAACCATGATCCATGATGGGATGTGAATTTATCAGCACGAAGGAAACCAAATACGATTACATTATTTACCGCAGATAATGACCGGGGTTATTTTTTTCTTTCTTTCTCAAATATAGACTTTTTTTCTGTTTGTTATCTAGAACAACATAGAACACGCGAATGCTCTGATCTGAAAATTCATCGCACCTTGAACAAAGGATCTGCGCACTCGTAACGTTTTTTTTAGGCAATCGAAAATTGAAAACTTTCAACGTAATTATAATTACTCACTATAATGGTAATTAGCAACAGATGTATGACAATTGTGTTTTGATTTCGTAAAAATACAATTGCTACTATTGTTTGAATGATGTTTCGATTAAATATTGCATATGGTTAAATACAATTTGTCTGTGATTTGATGCCATTCGATTTTGTATTCTAATCTGAAACGTACAAAGTGCTAAGATATTTTTAATACTGTTAATTAGAGGTATACATTTGTGCACGTAAGAGCATGCATAGTTAAATAAGAAATCAAATACGGTATCAGTATAATTACTAATACATTCCATTATAATTACCACCGTTCAACATCGCACGATCAATTAAAATGCACAGAAATGTATCAGTCGTTCATTGAGTAAATTTCCTATATTCTCCACGAAATATGATAAGATAATCTAGGAAGATTATCCGGACTGCGTTTAGCCAAGTCAAACTACAACTTGAAGTGACTTGTGATAACAGATTTCAATCGAGTACTTATTTCCTGATGTGATACTTATATATTGACAACAATTCAGTTGCGAAATAAAAGGTATCTATTTATAGTTACTTATTATCAACGAAATTTTTAATAATAATAATACCTAAGTATATCATAATTGCACATACGAATATGCGTATTTTGTTTATTGCGACATAAACATTTTTGTCGCATGCAATTTATTGTTTAAAGATTGTATTATATTTGTTTTTATATTTTTGTTATTGTTTTGTGACACTTTTGATAGTTACATTGCAGTTATCAGAGATATATCTTTTGATTTTTTTACACGATGATTTCTTAGAAATACATACTATGATAAGGTTTCATTACTTTGAATAACGTCATCGTTACTGTGAAATACTTTTAAATATTGAAACCTGTAAAATAAAGTTGTATGTAGCTACGTTTCTACGAAATAGAGTTGTCAATTAATTACAGAGATTTGTTACATTTCAGTGTGGTTTGCAAACACACTTTATGCGGGTCTCAAATCTATTATCTACAGAATTACGTGGATTAATTGCAGGAGACAACGGTGTCCCTAACCTAAATTTCATGTTCGTCACACACATGTACGTTCTTAAACTGATACACGTGTGCTTCTGTCGTTAGAAAGAAATAAAAAAAAAAAAACGGCTCGATCAATTATACTTTCAACGTACATCAACTAGATAATTAACATCGAATCAAATTATAATTAAAAATCCGCCTAAATGTGTATAATGTAACGAAGTGAAAATATTTCATGGAATACTATCTGTGTATGAGATACTTACAAGTTCTGGAAAATGTAAAATTACCACTATCAATAGTGCATAAATAATTTTCCGTAGACCGCGCGTGTATGTATGGCCATCAGTGAACTAACATCAATATCCTATATGTATGTATGTATGTATGTGTTATCTGGTGAACATGAGTGACGCACTCTTGCCAGCCTTGCCACGTCTTTATCATCGCCCACTACTGGTAATTGTTGCTAAATGTCGATATAGTTAGTCAGAAAAACGATCCGCACATTATCTGTGACAGGATTGCGAAGTTAGGTTAGGAAAATATCGTCTAATATGGCTGCCATTTTATCAACTACCGATTCGAATACAATGTTGCCAAATTACTAGACAGAGAATATTCAAGCACATTGTTGGTGAACACAGAATATATATGAGTATTGACGATCCTATGCAAATTAGTTCTATAAATATGTTGTAATTAAAATTCTATTGCATAAACTAGGAATCTATACAATCTAGCAACATTCGAAGCACTATTATTATCTAGCTTTGCCAATGTTCTTTTTGATAACTCAAGCAAGACTTCCTTTTGTTGAAATTTATTTAGATCACGGACAAGAAATTAATTACTACTATTATATAAATATAATAAAACAGTGCGCCTGATTAATATCTCGCAATTATATCATCAATATTTCAATATAAACTGTGCAGTCAAACACCAAAATTACAAACTTGACACTGTAACTGTTGACCAATCAATTATTAAATGTCAATGAAATATTAAATAAATGGTGTAGAAGTTTTTGTGTATTAAAGATTCATGCATTTTTTTCTTTCTTGTTCAATCATTTGAAAGAGAAAGTTTCAAATTGTAATAATTCAGTTTGAAAGTTGATTTTTCTACTATATTTTTTTCCAAAGCCGATTTAATAACCGTTATTTTGCATGCTTATGTACACATACGCGCTACCGTAAATATTCCTTGATAAACAAAACGTCGATGTTATAATTACTGTAATAGTTAATACAAATATACTATGTAGAAAGCGTATTTTATATTATAGCGTATGCAAAATTAAACAAATATCATTTTATTACATATGATGTGCTATTTCATTATTTTCTGTTTATAAATCACATACATTTACTTTTATATATATATATATATATATATATATATATATATATATATATATATATATATAATATAAATACTAAATAGGTATGTAATAAATGTAAGGAATGTAGAATAATGTAAAGAGAGTTCAATATTTCCTACAGATACTGCATTTTATATCACAGAACCAAACACAAACATGTTACAACCGGCATATGTCAGTGATATCCACCTGCCCCACACGGCCACCTATGATCAGATCCACGCACCTGCCCCGGTCCGAGCGCGTGCTGCATGTCGAATGTTTATCATACACACTCCCCGTCCAGTGGCGTACGCTCAATTTTACCACACACACACAGATCATAGACGTCCCACAATATATGAAAGCAGATGATAATAATTGTACGATAATTATTTACGAATACTATATCACTATATAATGAAACATTTGATAACGAATTTTTCTCCTATTTATGAATTATCCTCCAGTTATCAGTGCGGGATATTATCGTAGTTGTATCGCGTTGGCGGTGCTTGAAATGTAGTGCTTATTGGCAGACAGATCTACGTTTTAATAATACATTCAATCATTTATTTTATTTCATAGGTTTTCTAAACTTTAAACTGGAAGATATCTGTATATGTATTGTCATCGTGTAACGGTTCATGTAAAACGAATGAAGCAAACCAAGAACCAATTATTGTACATTACTGCATTTCCATATGGATGTTAACAATGCAGTAACCGTTTCAATTTTTCAGAGAACGAGATACATATATTATACCCGTAAACACGAACGTGAATTTCTCCTATAAACACGTTCTATTTACACTGTATAAAGCCCTTTATACAGATAAAAGACGTTAGCAGTAACGATCATTGCGTTCCCATCCCGGATACAATAAAATTATCTGTTTCTCCCACAATTTGTCATGGTAAAAAAAACCGTACGTATCCAATAGCAACGCCACCCACGCAATCGAAACCTGCCTGATAAAACGTTGATTCGTAACGGATTTCTGTGCAAGGGTCTCCCCTATGGGTGTATTGTGTACCCCCCCCCCCCGCCCCCCCCCCCCCCGCGCCCTGCAGCTTGTGGGTTATACCAAATTGGTGTAGTCGAGGGTGTTGTCGATAGATCAACGGAAAAATACGTTAAACACACCGGTTTCAAACGTGTCAACTTAGTATAACAGACATTTTAGAATTTTGCAATAACAAAAATATACGGTGATATATTAAAATCAGAATACACTTAAATACATGTTGTTATTAATAAATATCTTTATTGTTATTAACAATCTATTAAAAAAACGTCTACGTGGAAAAACGAATATAAATTATACATTTATAGATCTTGAAAATGACAAACAAATTCAATATATGAAATGAGATACTCTCTTGGTATATAAGTGTGATACTAAGCACAAACTTGCGATTATTGTTTATCTATTAACTAGAGACTCTTAGATAGTATTCCTGGAACTGTAAATTATTGATCAGTGGAATTTGAGAATATTGCAATGAAACATAACTTCGTATATGTGATCTGCTGTGATCAAACAATCTTTATGATAACAAGTAAATCGGAAAAAAGGTCGTCTTGCTCAATACTTTATCATTCTGATATTTGTAACAGAATTTATAGATATAAATATACTAATATTTTAAGTCAATTGGAATGTATATTCATAGGTATTTAGTGAGCTATTTCTTGCAGGTTGAATCTATGATATATTATTGCAAAGTAGGACTAGTATTTGAACATGTGTGCTATGGATGCTTGTAAGGAGAAGACGCGTGCTGATAACAAAGTATCACAAGTAACGAATGCACACAGACGACCTCTGCACACAAACACACACACACACACATATATACATATATGTATAGATAAAACGTCTTGATTCTATAAAGGTGCAGCAAGCACATGTTCTCGGAAACGATTTTTGTCGCAATGTGTATTTGAAGTGTGATTGGCATACGATCAGGTATCGTACGTGTATGTTTGAATTACGAAACGTTCCTGAAAAAAAATTTATCGCAAACCGAACTTTGGTCAGTGTTCATTGTTTACCCGAAAAAAATAAGAGTTAAAAATAGATACACTACATGCATCAATGATACTTATGTTATGCGTTACATTTCCAGATATTTAATATCTAAATTCAATTGCTTTTTGTCCCGAATTCGCATTGCACGTTTACCGAGAATTGGTTAGTGAAAATTCGGTTGAAAACAATAGCGACATCATGGTAAACAAATTGTACTATATTCGTTGAAAAAGTGTTCTTAATTATATATGTACACAAATGTTATAATTAAACCAAACTAACAAATACAAAGAGAGAGAGAGAGAGAGTTAGTGAGAGAGAGAAGGAGAAAGGGAGTGTACGTGTCGTGACGTGATGTACGTATGTATATAATTTGATATTCCGTGAATCTGTGCTGCAGCCGACTCAAGTATGTATGTACAACCTGCTAATTTGAAAATTACTAAGTGAATACGATCGTCCTTGCGTTCCCAGATTGTTTCGTATCTGTTGTCGTCAACTTGAACAGATGACAAGCGACATCATTTGTCTCTCTGCCATCAATTTTCTCTTAGAATCGCATGATGTTTCCACAACGGTTTCGTACGTATACAAGTTACATATAAGTAAGACGCACGACAAATATATGATCTAATATACAACATTGCTTGCTCGATATTATACTACAATGTTGGTTTATGAAAACGAATTCACCGGAAAATAGCCGAAACATTTATTTATACACTAACTATTTTTAGATGTGATAAATATAAATAAAAGAATATTATTACATTTTCTCTACCAAAAACTACAGTTATGATATCATTTAAATGTGTTAAAGCTGGTTACGGAAAAAGAATATTACTGCGAACGGATAAAATAAAAAGTGCAATTCAGACAATTTCGTAGAAAATAACTTAAAATAACTATCTACTACTGAACGTCTTCCTTGTGGCTTATTCATTCAGTGTTCCTGTTCATTCATATAAACGTATTATTCGGTGACGTATGTCACGGCTGTCGATTTGAATGCCGACAGGATGGAGCTTGTGGTTCGGTAACAAGTATGTTCGTAATAATGATGGTTCTCTGTACAAAACGTATGTACCGACAGTGATATAAACATTATTGACAGGAATTGCAAACTCATCCAGGAGATATTCATATCTGAGAGACATATTTACCACATTTTCACATTGACGTTGTTACAATTCTAGTTATCTGAATCTCTCTTTTGCTCTCCGCACATGATTCAACCTGTTTCCGCCATTTTGTCATCGGGTAGGCCTGTTAGTCATGGATGCGGGGGTTCACTCACGCCGTGAGGGAGGAAAATGGCGGTTTCGGCACGGCGGCACTCCGAGATGTCAGACGATAATAATTGAACAATGTGCCGAATTGTAACACGTGTGGTCGCCGACGAATTTCAAACGCTTTTGTGTTCATTGAATGAATTTTTTGTTATTGTATTTGGCGAGCGCCGGGGCCGATGCACAGATCGCGCACGCGACAAACATTTCGTCTCTATTGATTAGAATATGTACGTGAATATTTGAACAATATGTATGATGAGCGTATGTAGTCATTTGCATGATTATTTTGTCGACAAGCACGCGTCATATACCTGGTCATCCTTGCATATCAATTAAGATCTGCCAAAATATACCGGGTGTTCCAAGAAATCTGGACAAATATAAAAAATTATGATTATTTGTGAAAGATACATTTTAGGGCAAAAATATAAATAAAAAAGTTATTCAGAATTAAAAACTGCATTATATATATATATATATATATATATATATATATATATATATATATATATATATATATATATAGTAGATAGAAATAAATGTAACTGTATTTTTAATAGAATTACTTTCTTGAAATATCACATGATGATGCTCTTATCAAAGTTAGATTTTCTAAATATAGCACAATTTTTGTATATTGGTTATCTGGCAAAATATTGTGATAGCCATATTCAAAACCACAATATCAAATACAAGAACGCAAGAAAAATGTTAATTTTCTAGAATAGTTAAAACTCAAAGAAAACTACCAATAATTCGCTATAAATCATACATAAATATTCATAATAGTTGTTTATTATAATTTTAAGTTGATTTTATCATATTTCACGGACAGTTTATTTAAAAATTATACCTACATAATATTCATTGTATTTTACTACATATTATTAAAATGTACAATAAAAAATATATATAAACAAATACAATAGAACTATAAATATATGTACTGTATTGTACTGTTGGTTATTTCTGTTGGATGGAGAATTGTTTTCCGTTGATATAAAACCATGGATGGCTGAGAAGAATACAATAAGTGATCATATAAGATGTGTATATTGCGTCTGCTGATAATGATGTGAGATAAGAGAAATCAGGAAAAAGAAATTGTTTTTTTCAAAATTCATTCGTATGTTGTTGCCTATGTCACATCAGATGATCTCAACATACACACATATACATACATTGTATATATGGAGATATATGACACGCACACACACTCATACATGGACATATAGATATACGAGCCCATATCATAGTCATATCTCAAGCTATTGTTTTTGCCGTTACAACACTTTCATTATAAATGAATAGTCATTGTTTGACTATAAACATACATAGGAACTGAACTGAACTGAGCTGAGATGAGCTGAACTGTAGGTATGTTTAAATCAAAATTCTTTTATTCACATTAAACGTTAAAGATACCTGCATTTGTGATGATAAATAAGAAAATATAAGAACCTTTATGTTACTTGCGCATATTAAATAATAGGAGTATATATTTTATTTCTGAAGTTTATGTCGAATGGCATGTGGGTAGGGGTGGACAGATGTTTATATGGACTGACTGGTGTGTTACCCGTCTATGTATGTATGTATATATGTCTGTATGTATGTGAATGTATGAGCGTGTAGTGGTTATCTAATCTACTAATGTTTAAGGTGCGAGGAAAAAATTTATAACTACCGGACAAACGGCCAACTGCAACCAAATAAAAAAACAAGGGGCCGTCAAAGATGAAATAAAACAACAGCACGATACAGAGCCGAAGTAAGGGGGAACAATTTGCCATATGGAACCTGAACTCTTTGGTACAGTGAACAGTATATCACGAGATCATTAAAAACATTGTAAATGAAAATCTCATAATTAAGTGTATTTAATTTGGGCGGCCGGCAGTCGGTAGCGTGTAACTAAAATCCATCTAAAAGCTAATTTAACAAAACGTACACGTCAGATCGTCTTTAATGAGAATAGTAAATTTCACCTAGGTAACCTATGTGTTTCGTGTGGTGTCATGCGGTTTATTTACGTTGGTAACATGTGTGGATGCGTGCGAGAGAATATAAAGAAGAAGCACAACGCAGAGTAGAAATCTACACATCCTGATGCAGATAATAGAAACATCTACATACATATATTTGCATACACTGTTGTTAGAAATGGTTTCTATATTAATTGCGACAGCATACAAGTTATGAAATTAATTATGTTGGGCAAACTCCGAGTGCAAACGGACCGAGGATATGCCCGGTATAATAATAGTATATAATAAGAGAGATGGACGCTTTATCTGACAACGCGATCGACACGGTCTGTTGATCCAACTCGAATTCTTGAATTCACCGTGCAAACAAAACGCATATGAACACAAGAGATGTTACATCCGAACTCTTAACTCAGATGAGACTGCATACGGAGAGAAAACAGATGAATAATACAAGCAAAATATGAATAACAATAATTAATAAATAAACATTCATGCATAGATTAGATCACGATACAGTAAGTAGTTAAATTGGTCGAGTTTTCCGTAAGATTGAATCGTGTTTTACTGGGTTTTACACATAATATTAGTTCAATACTAAAAATGTCGCAGCATGAAATTGTACAATATACGTTGGAAAGTCCCTTATGTAAACTTATCCATGTTACGCCTATGGTATCAATGTTTCCCGCGCAAGCAGACATGAGTAATGTCATGCTGCAATGCACACAGCTGCAACGTGGTTGGAAATTTCACGAAAAACCCTAAATAATGTCATTAATTATGTACTTATATCATTATCTGTAATACAAGAAATTGTACCAAAGTACATGATATATTCTGCTTGAAATCATATTTTCATCACAGTTTTACTCTTTGCATTTCGCTAAAATATGATAATATTGTTGAGATGTCATTTTGTAAGTGTCATTCACAATTACAATGTAAACTAACCACTGCGCCCGCTAATTATTGATTTAATTACAATAATAAAAAAATGTTATAATTAAACGTGAAACAAGAAACTAAAAGTAATACTGAGACTTATTTATTAAATTATGAAAAAGTAAATTGTTTAAATTATGTATAGAAATGTAATATTTTATTTGTAAGTTATAGAATATAGGTAGTCATGAGTACAAAGAAAAGCTACACAAGAATGAGTTGTGTTGGTTTGCCGTCAGAGGCAGTGTTGTCGTTTGGTCGCGTGACTAACTCCAGCGGATGAGGGAGCTCTTAAAATATGAAATAATGAAATCAGTAGGTAAGCACACACACACGCTCTCTCTCTCTCTCTCTCTCTCTCTCTCTATCATGCACTCTCCTCTCTTTGTCTCTTGCAGTATGCTATGCGGCAGGAAGAAAACTTATGAGTGAATGCGATCACAACATGTGTTCAGAAACAATCACACAGGAAACTGTGCAATGAACGATGAATAATCCGAATTATTATTAACAAATCTATTTTATTTGTAAACGTGTGACGAACTGAGCTTGTGGTCAATATGAGAAGAAAAATATATACGTATTTATATACATATTTTTTGTACTTTTATATTTTATAATGTATATTCATGAATTTCTATATAAGATATGTCTGTTTTTTTTAAAACATCTAATGTGCAGTAAAAACCAGATCTTAGGAAATTGTACAACAGCTGTCATTCTAATTTATAGATCTTTTATCCTCGTTTATTTTTAAAACCTAGGTATTTACCGCAATTATACATTTGCTAGACAAGGACAGAACTATATATTTATAAATATGTACAAATAGTAAACAAATACGTTTTACATTTTATTGCATATCGGAAAGTGAACTGGGAGTTTCACTTGCTTTAGGAGGAAACCATTATAAGAATAGACACGCGTGCACTAACATACACACGCAAGAAATAACAGAAGAAGAACAAAATCCCTAGTCAATTCTACACAGACAATTTACTTGTAAGGCGTGAAGTGTGCTGTGCAAATACAATAATAACTGATAAATCATTTGTTAGCTCACGGTCAAGATGAGCCAAGCCAGGATCAGTTTAGTACACTGTACTGACGTTATCTTTGGTAAATACTCGTAAGATGTATACGTGCAACATGTCTAATACCCTTTACTCAAACCAAATTAGATCAAAGAGAATCAGTTGCTTTGTCCGTGCATCTCAACCTAGATCTTCTATTGATTTTTCACGTAGAACTTTGTCTCAGTAAATACTAAATAAATTCCACATTTAAATACACAACTGTTTTTGTAGTTATTTCATCAAAGTACATTTAGTTTCGTTACGGAATTGTTTATCAGTGTAGAATATAACGTGTAAATTATCTAGAAATTATTCCACTTTCTTTCGTTACAATAATAGCCGTAATTCTCCGAGATAATTCCGTCAAAGATAATTTATTCAAGGTTGTAAAAACGAAAATTGCAAGTAAATATCATCATCATTACAGATAAAACGAGCCTTCAGAATATGGTGAAAACTGATAAACGTTATAACAATATTATTCTCACATCGATATAGCCTGGGACAGAATAACCAGGAACATTGAAAAAAATTGTTAAATAACACTCGTACGGAACATGATAAGACTTGGGTCCGGCCCTGGTGCATATATGTCGCCTTGTACACAGCGGTTATCTTAATTGTACTTGTGTTCGATTCGCTGTTTTTATAAGAAAAAAAAACCCGCTTCATATCAATGTTTGTTTTAATTAATACGTTTCAGGTTATATATATATATATATATATATATATATATATATATATATATATATATATATATATATATATATATAGATATATATATATATATATACGTCTTCACACTTCAATATTTACTATTTATATAAACAAAAATGTTATTATATAAACGTACGTTAGATGATTATGGAAATGAGAATATAATTTTAGCATAAAGATGTTAGGCCATGAATATAAAGTAAGTTTTCAACCGTTAAGGAAAATATATTTTTGTGGTAAACACTTTTGAAACCTACAGATGATGATGAAAAAGACAAGTTTTACCGGAAAGCGGATATGGAAACTTGGGTGATTTGTTCGAAATTCGGTTAACAAATAAGACGTAATTCTAAGAATTGTGTCAGTATGATAACGAGATATAACATTTTAACCACACACACACATACATATACCACATCCAGAGAAATGTTTCAACATGCTATTATTCTATGGGAACAGTAACCAATGATGCCAATAAGTAATATATATACTCTATGAATGATTCATTCCTGCAAGGGAAAACATAAATGGAATGTACTGAAATTGTAGGTTGACGTATAAACAACCCTCTACAATTGCAATGAGGGTGTTGCAGGTGAGACAATTAATGTCAGAGCTTTTCTCTCCCTAAGCTTGTCAGACAAGGGGGGACCATTGTGCGGCGAGTGGCGCCACCAAGTCACGCGCGGACGGTAATGTAACTACTCTATTGTATATCAAAACATGGGGAGCGGGAGATGTTATGCGACAAATGAGCAATAAAATAATGGATTTTACGCGAAACGGGAACAATATTGAAGCCACTACACAATGTAGTAGGTCTTGGAGAGGCGTATTTTTTTAAAGCTAAATGCTAATATCACAGATAAACTAAATTTGCTTATCTGTGCTAATATACAGTGAGCTAAGGTATATATATATATATATATATATATATATATATATATATATATATATATATATATATATAAAGCTGTAATTATGCAATTGCTACGTTAAATGGCTTCACGCTAGTCTAGCTTATAAATTAGATAGAATTTTGGCCGTTATACTACATCTACGCATTGTTAACGAATACAGCGAAACTAATAACAATGCACACCCGTTTCATGCACAAACACACACACACACACACATACACAATGTGAAGAAAAATACGTGTATTTTATTATACAAACACGAGTTTATTCATTAGCTAAGTGCTCATTCACTCTTACACAGTTGAAAGTTAAATTAAGTCTCTTTTTTTTGATAAATTTACTTAACGTTATTCTCAGTATTACATATAAAAATCTAGTATTCATTGCATGCAATTCTAAATTGTTTAGAAGAACATCAATATCAAAATAATTAATTGTCATTGGCAAGTAACTAAATATTAAAAAAAAGATTTTATTATCAGTTGCAATGAATACAATTTACATATCACGAGAATTAAATGTTAGTTTCATCTGGTTGTTTAATGGTTAGTGTTACAATAGTATTGTGCAAATAAACATTATATTATATCTTGTCTGTATACACGTATGTATGTATGTATTTTTGTATAAGCATGTTTATATGTATATACAATATGTATATGTATGTATATATTCGTGTCTGTATGTGTATGTGTGTGCGGCCTAAGAGCCATTGCCGGTTGCGTATCTCCCGGGGGCAGAGAGAGCAATGACGTCCGAGCCCACGGAGGGCGGGCACCTGTATCGATCAGCAAGCACGAGCAAAGAGGCGGCTCTGGACGTTACCATGGTGACGGCATCTACACAAACTCACCAGCACTGACACCTCGCCCGCCACCACCACCACCACCCCCGCCGCCCACTACGTTGCTTTATCCGAGCACTATTATTCCTCATTCTGGGCTCTATCCGTCACTCACCAATCTATCGGTCCACCCATTTTGACCAACAAGCAACATGATTGATTTGCTCATAAACATTAGGGAGTTGTGAGATGGATTAACAAACTATCCTCGCTACGTGAATAATTTATTTATATTATTACCTGATGTACCTAGCAGAATATAATGATTATTTCTTGCATGATCGAATGTGAGACGACGCTATGCTAAAAACATTTGTGCTCGAATCGTGGAGGTTACGAACTTTCAGGCTGAACCGATTCGGGGGTCAACGGAAAATTAATCGCAGTGTTAGACTACAAACGACCGACGACTTGACCCTGAGAAATATTTTATTAACTCCGGGGCGCTCGTCACATGCGTCAAGAAACGTCGTCGTGTTATTCACGAAAGCGAAAAGTTTAGCATTTCGGAATAAAAGAAAATAGTGTGGAATTAATGGTACCTGCTTCAAGGTATAAAAACGTTGAATTCAAATGGAATTTCACGCATGTGCAATGCGAAGTATTATCTTGAAATATATTCTGTCCAAAATGAAACCATTCTCGTGATAGTAGATTAGATATTTATGTAATGAATTTTCTCTTTTAAAAACTAAATGAAATTATAACGAAAAATATTTATCATGTATGACAGCAAGAAAGACTAACTTTATATTTTAGATTAGAGAAACAGATTACGATGAGAATTTGAATCGACCATAAAACTGAATTGAATGAAAATGCGTAGTTCAATTTTCGTATCAAAGACTTCAACGGCTATTACTTGCTAATTCTTGTCAAAACAAGCAGGAATTGATGTAGACGACACTGTATGTGGATGAATAATGACCGTATATGAAGACAGCCGGAGTACTGAAGTCTGTACCAAGCGGTACCTATAGAACCAACATGGAGCCTTTCATCTTGTATCGAGGTCTCTTCACAATACAAAATCACACATACAGACACACACACTGTTGTGATAGCAGCAGGTGGAAATTGCTTGTGCAGACAATATTTCATAGATGAATAGTTAAACGACTGCAATATATACAAGAGAATACTTTGAGTGATTGTTATCGTTTTCAGAATATTCTACGAACATTGGCGCCGTCTGAAATTGACTTTCTTTGCGTAAATTCTTATTGCTCTATGCCTGGATATATGACAGACAATTAAGACGAAATTATAATTGTATGTAATTATTTTCTTAGAAGTTCTTGGTTCTGCTAAAGTTAGACCAATAAGTGGAAAAGTAGAATATAAGCATTGTGTATAAAATGATATTTAAATTTAAAGACACAATCCTGATGGTGAATCTTTGTATATTTCATGGATGTGATTCACACGATAATGGAATATCCGATTCTGTTGAATTCAAGTGAAGAAAAACTAAAACCACATTCGTATCCTTCCAGGTTTTAAGCGCGGCGAATCACATATACACCGATAGATAAATCGTTCAGAACGTACAGCACGTTATAAATGATGAATCATTTACCAGCCGAACGAACAAGTCGATTCACGTGCACGAAAAAAAAACAAGCTACACAAAAGCCGTGTTCGGATAAAAGCGGTTGCGCGTTTTTGATTCCAATGGATGGTGTTCATTATTAATAAAACTGTCAATTTGAGTGGCGCACGCGTAGGTGCGGATTCGTTATCATTGGCAGCGAAAAATAAGCATTATTACCACGGTGTATAAGGGTGATTGTCGTTCGTATATTTGCGCTATCTTTCCCTGTTACAAACAGCACACACACACATACATACACACAGGTCTGTGCCTGTCTGACTGTCTATAGACGTGTGTACAGTTTGTACTGGTTGGTTGCCATGGTTACAAATCTATATGAGGCCTACAAACGTTAGGTTCTGTTGCGAAAGCATCACAGACGATGTGAGCTTATCATTGAATACTTCTAAAAGCATTGTCTTGTCTGAAAACGCATTAAGCTTTGAAGTTTTTTTTTTTGCGTTCAATAAATTTAATGTTTATGTGTAATTTGCTTTCCATCCTGGGAGGGTCATGCACGTGGAGATCATTGTCAATTGCAGCACTATTTGTATGCATGTCGCCATAGAAATGAACGGCCATACACTTATTATTGGTAAATAAATAATGAACACAAATAATCTCCAATGCAAATGAGACAGAATGCAAAGCCTACTGGAAATTCTGATGCCACTCACGTTTGTTAAATTAGTGACAATATATATATATTAATTAATAGAAATGTATAGTCTTAATTTCTTACGTTTTTTTTTTTTTGCTTAAAATGAAATCGTATTTCAGCCGTTGTCCAACACCGTAAAATGCTCCGATGGCCAAATTAACAGAAATTTAATTAAAACAAAAAAAAATAATAATTACACTGACCCAAATGTGAAACGCGTCGAACTTAAGTCGACCGTTCAATGAAATCACGGATTACGCCTATTTGAAACATACGTGTCTCGAACTGAGTGAAAGTAAACACAATAAATCACAAAAAAATTTAGACTTTAGCACGAAACATACAACATCTCAATCCAATGTTGATTATGCTAGATTTATAATTAATGGAAAACTATGACGGTTTACATAAAACGCATTTGCGATGAAAAGTCACGTGATCTGGTGGAATTTGCCCGAACATTTTTTTTTTCCATGGTGCACAGTGATTAGCTTGTAAGTATTTGTGTTATCACCGCCCTATAGTAGCACCTTCGGGAAATGTGTTAAATACAAAACAATGTTTCAATTAATATATGAAATATACATTTATAAACTAGTAAATGTAATTGAAAAATTAGTTGGAAAAATTTATATTTTCCATCATATCAATAATGAAATATGAAAATATGTTCTGAATTACACTGAAATAAAAAATAATGATAGAACAACTTTCACAAATTATAATCATTAAAATGATTGACTGATTACGATGCTTATAGTAATTAAAAAGACGCAGTATCAAACACCAATTAAATAGAAATACTATGATTTTTAATAAATAAAGCGTAATTATTTGAAATGCAATGTTTGAATTCCAGTTATTTTGATCAAATTAAATCGTAGTACTGTAACATAAGATTCAGAACTGTGATTTCTCAGAATCTTAGAATTAGTTCTTAACAAAATGTGTTGTCGCAAACTGAGTAATGGTGTTTCTTGAAATATTCCTACACATATACAATACGTTTTCATTCGGACACAAATTATGGGAATACATTTTCCAATAAGTAATTTCCGTGTGGGAAAACGAAGACAAATTAGCTCAAGGACATTGGGATGGTACGATTTTGAATAAATAATCGTTCGATTTCTGAGAATAGCTTGTCTAAACCACAGAACACTGTTCAAGTATACATGGTAGTAATAATACTCATTTATGACATGGCAATAATTTACAGTATACAGGCGAGCAATGACAATGAATACAGATCAAATTCTAGTTGGCCCAGAGTATTAACGGTAATTTTCTCTAGGATCTTAAGAATTACGGCAAAGCTGTATATTTACTTATATTTGTATACCTGCTAGGTTTATGACTAGCCAATACGTCAATAAATATCAACTGAAGCGACAAGGTATATTATAAGCAAAGATTCAGGTGTGAAAGTCAAAAGGCTTCCATTGAAAGTAATTCGAAATTTTTATTTAAATTTCATAGTCACAGATTAAATATACAAGTACATGTAGATTATTAACTAATGTTTGAAATTATTCATCTCAAAATAATTCACTATCCAAAAAGTTTCATCTAAATGTACCTTTACATAAATTATTCGCTCTGAATGAGAAATTCTATAATCGATTTCAGGTGAAATCTTTTTTTAAAAAAAATCCCAACTCCGTCAGGAGAAAATTCACAGTAAAATATTTGTATTCATTCGGGATTGCATTGAAGTTCATGGAATATGCGAATGCGCTATGTTATATACTAAGAAGACACGCATCATTTGGCGATATCTTACTCTGACGGAATGAATCTGTACAGAGAAGAAGACAAATGATGATGAAGTTGGCAGACAGTGGTCAGTGAGTGAATTACACATGTGGTTCCGTTAGAACAGAGAACATAACGAGGTGTATATATTGTTGAGAAGACTAACTACTCAAGGTATATTATAGAAGCATGTTGCTCTCTAGGTATACTGTGTTCGTTTCGCTCTAGCAACGAAGTAAAGCAATTTATGAAACAACACACACACACACACAAACTTTCGTTGTTTGCTGAAGACGCACAACATCTGCAGCATCAATAATCCCGCTAACCGGGGAGGCTGTCAGCCAGAAAACAATTTTAATTGGTCCGTAGAGAACAACAGACTCCTATGCAGATCATGAATAATATATAATATTATTTTTAATTAACAATCCGTTACGGTTTTACGTTGGTGAAATTTATTACCGGAAGTTCATTTAGAAAATATCATAAAATGAAAATCATCCATCAGTTAGTAGTAAGGATACGGGATCTTGATAGAAATTATAAAGTGCATAGATGAATCTTCCATTTGGAGTTTCAAAGATGAAAGCCAAAAATAGCGGTTAATAATAGAATTCTAAGTAGACATTTCAATACGTATATTGTTACTATCGTATTAGATAAATTACAGTAAATTCCCTGTGACATAAGTTTCGCAAAATCTCCAGCAATGAAATCAACCACCGATATACCTGCTAAATATTTAAAACTTACCGATAACAAACGGGGAATTACTGTTGCGAGTGCGCGTCTCATACAATTCTATAAATTATTCAAATGCTTGTCCAAGCATGCGAATTGTAATTCCGCGAACGGTAATTATCATAACTAAACGCTGATCAAAATCAATCCAGAGATCATTGATCACATGCGCGCACACACACACAAACAACGGATCACTGCTAGTATTATCTCGAGAACAAGTAACTAATATTAACATCATTAAGAGAACAGATCAAAACGAAACTAGACCTCACCTTGATCTCAAAGATTCGTAATCCATCTTAAACGTGTTGTCATCATTCGGGTTAGTTCTTGCTGGCTTGCGCGCACACACACACACACAGGTACTGCGCTTGTTGTTTAAAGTCCAAGGGAACAGAACAGAATGTCACAGATTACGAGAAATAAACGCGATGTAGTACATGAACACTGACAAAAACACAATTTCACACAACTTGTGTGTGCTGCGCGTGGACTAACATTTAATTTAACTAGTGGTGCTGCTGTTACCGTTGATGATAACAGAATCTATTGATAGTTGTGATAGTAGGCAACTGCAGAGAGGTAATGTGTGGGGCTGACACAACGATGCAATACTCCTCTCGCGGAGAACAGACCACGAATGATCAATCTGCTGGAGAAGAAATTCTAACCGGTCACTGCAACTGTAAAACTCAAGCGGTGGGGGGAGTAAACGATTGGTGGGAGAGAGGGCCGGCTCTCTGCACAGGTGAGTCAGACAGGTAACAGAGAAAAAGAGAGATGAAAGAATGACGTGCGCACGCATCGTGCAGGAATACACACAGCGTTACAGAGAAACGAGCACAGAAAATGTACGGCTGCGTTCGAAATTGTCTTCGGTCAAAGCGTTTGTCAAATATGGATTACATATTTTGGAGAAACACGGATCTGATAACGGCACTTGTTTCCTGATTATCTCTACGTCACAGAACAACCACGACAACATAACGGATACTTGGTTTTTCAACAGAAATTTCTAAAATGGATTGATATCCGGTATGAGAAATAATAATTCCGGTATTCCAAAAAAAAATATTGGCACATCACTTATTATCTAAAGAAGTAAATCAGTAATTTGCACATGATTTAAAGCATTGTACAATTCGTTGTGTGTTTAATAGAAATAAAAGAAAATGGATATTGATTGATTTATTTGTTTTTAAAATGTGTTTTCTACGGAAAGTATTACAAAGTTATAATTCCGCGTAATATACGTTACACAAACACATGGAGTAATGTGATATTCACGTATGGCCTTTGTCAAGCATCCCATGTACATGTTCGGTGTGACACAGCAGTCTAATTTCACATTCTTCACAAGTCCGAGTGTTTATTATTGACATCTTCGCCTGGTTAATAATTACGATCTAATTCGGGAATGCACAAACCGTGTAAATCAATCTCGTACTGTCTCATTAAGCGTCTAATAGCTTTTAATAGTTGCGGTTTTAAGATTCTACGCTCAGAATACATGACAACGAAATATAAAACGCTTTCATTAGCACTTTAATTAATGGTTTATAAGAATGTAGTTTGAAAATATTTCATCAATTTTGTAACATTGAAAAAATATGTACTATATTATTGCTATTCGATTAATCATTAAAAGAATCTTTTATTACTTTCCTTAGTACAAGAAATATCTTACATATTACGCTGTATTAGGTAGGTAAAAGTATAAAATATTATGCTTTATATACTCTTGAAATGTTTAGGTAGTATAGCAATGTGGATTGCTTTGGTTTCCATTTGGAACGCGGCCATCGCGCTGGACGGTACCACGCGACATGTAGAGAAACAGATAAACAAAAAGACGATCGGATCGGAGTAGGTGGGGAGACCGTACACACACACATGCATATATATATATATATATATATATATATATATATATATATATATATATATATCTGCATACATATGTGTGTAAAAATCAACGAGAGTTCCAGCAGGAGCAATGAAACACACTGGTGTAGGAGTGGGGGGTCACGAAAGAGACAGACATATATGAGTTCTTATCAACCGTTAGAGAGGAGTGGAGAGCGTATAATTCTCTCTCTCTCTCTCTGGTACATGCATGTATTGTATGTGTGTGTGTGTGCGTGCATGTATGAGCACACGAGTATAACTTTGTTAGACAAGAGAGGAAGTGAAATGATATCGGAATGTTGTGAGCATCAGCGCATAATGGATTATTGGCAAATAACGCACGCGTGTTCATTTGCGCCACTGCCACTATTGCTACTGTTCGTGCGTGTTTGTGCGTTTCTGTACAGTTTTGTTTTTCCGATTGCGCTTGGCCTGTTTGCAACCAGAACTAGTGCCTGATCTAAGCAGATTTGCTGCACGAAGATTGCCCAATGTTCGCATTTTGTTGCATCCGTTTCGATGCGTGCCTAAGCGTTTTCACCTGAACAGACGCGCGGGATATATTTGATGTACGCGCAAATAATTTCAAGCGTGATAAGCGATTTTACGCGACCTCTAGCAGACACGAGAGATAAATATACCTACATGCAGTATTTTTTTACATGAAAATACGTCTCGTCACACGTATCGGCTTTAAAGTTAAAGATAGAATTTTCTTCTTTTATGGTTTCTCGGTGATCTTTTGTTATATAATATGTACATATGGATTATCATTACAAGGTAACGTGCTAGATATTGAACGTGTTTGATTTCAGATTATCTCCGCTAGGTATTAAAGTTATTAACAATATTAAAGTTAATATATTTGTGTATAAATTAATCCGTGTATTTTATAGATACTGTTGTATACGTTTTTATTATGTCCATACATGACGGCTGTATGATGGTTTCGTATATAAATGTACATATGTGACCCGTATTGCATGATTACGTGGTGTGATGGTTATATTTTCATTCGTTTAGACTGTATTATCCGGGTAGGGACAAAAGTCATTGTCTACCAACTGAAATGCTGTCTGCATGATATACAGTACGTCCGCTGCAACCCCTAATTTGCATAATTACAAAGACGTTTTTGTTTACTCTAACAGCCTTTCGCTGTTTCCATTTCTGTTCCGTCGCCGTTTAACTGATATGGCAATGCACTCACATACGGCCGCTGCTAGAGAACACGACTAAAACTATATTCTAATTAAACCGATGATTAACCATTTAATCATGTACAATTATACAAAGATACTAACGGTGTTTTAAATAGCAAGGTTTTGTGCTATTGAAGAATATATTTCTATGAAATATATTCTTATTTTTACCATCTCTGTCACTTAAACATCGTATACAAGAATTAAGATTGGGAAAACTGAAAAGTTTCGAATATATCGTTCATTTATGTTGTAAGTGACAATATCAATTATCTAATAGAGCTGCATCCTCATGTAACACAAACATCTATCTGTTAGGGGCTTGTAATGTCATGTGATCTTGTTAAGAGGGTGCAAATTGACTCTCAAGCCTTGTGAATAGCGGCCACCCGCAATTGTAAGGGTGGCAATTGACCTCGTAATGTCAACACGGCCCCCTAAATAATCTGTGGGGGTGAGATGCTGCAACAATAGCGAGAGACGCGGTGATCCGCATATGATGCACGCTTTGTCATCTCACCACACACCACCCTCCTCCGCCGCTACTAGGGATAATCATTCCAGAGCCCTCTCGATTAATCGCCGATGTAAACGGATATTCTGTCGGGGGTTAAACATTCATTGTTCATTTGTTTTGTGTGGCGAATGTTACAGTATTATTATTCCGGCAATGTATAATACACTAGGTGGCGTTGCAAATGAAGTGGTTTAGTCTGGGGTAGGGGTGATGTTGAATCAATTAACTTTTCTTTTTTTTTGAAACCAACAAAATAATTTAATACCTAGTGCGCAATGCGAATATATGGTAACGTTGATGTAGAAAGTTACAGACAGCTATTAAATTGCATGTAAAATAACGAAGGGTAAACATAACCTATGTTATGTGTTTGGTCAATGTCAAACGGTGAAATCATGATGCAGATCATTGGCTAACGATAAGCGGCGACTGATTGTGCTCGGTAATGACAGCGACTGGTAAATGGTCAAGTTATTTACGTACCGTACCGAAAGAAATACCCCATTAAATGAAGGTTTTCCTAAATGATGCCATGAACTGATATTTATCAACACACAAACCGTGGAATATTACATGGCGCACCAATGGAATAACTGAACGTTACATACTTATATACGTACGTACGTACTACACCATAAACTTGTTATGGACATTTGGTACTTGTGTGTATGAGTGTCATAATAATCATGTTAGATGAAGTGCTGCACTCTACGATATATTTATGCGTAATGAAAAATGTCAGTTGTTTTTATAGTTCATCGCTCTCATTTCTTAGCATTACATAAAACTCATCGCCATTTTTATACCGAAATAAAAAACTGATATCTACAACTGAATTACTAGAGATTGCAAGAACAAATAAGTGCCCGAATAAGATAGAAAGAATGTGTGTTGGTTAATAGTTGTGTGTTTGTGTTTATCTGCATGTCCCTGAAGCCAGTGAGAAGCGTAATTAGACTTGGGACGCACATAGTTCACAAGCGCATCATCGTATTTGTCGCCAGAACTAATCGCTGTCTATTTGGCTCCTGCATTCTGTTTCTCCGAATTCCATCAGTCAGCCTGCATTGCCACGGAGAGTATATACGTATTATCGCACAAGATACTTGCAACACACACACACACACAGTGCCGTACTCAGACAAAATGTAAAATTACACTGTTGAAATTCCAAATAAACAATGAAGCTGCCAGCATTCCTTTTGCCAGTTCAATGACTACACATAACAGCGAATCAAGTAAACAAGTACGTATAAATAGAAATCTAGTGAATACGGTACTGGGTGCTGTTGTACGTCAGAGGTGTAAGAGAATGCACTTTTAGTTCAATCAGTGGTCAATCTCCAGCCCTTGGGCACTCGTCTTCCATATGGAAACTGCATTCTACGCTGAAGAACTTTCCAATTCGGTAACAACATATCAATTTATGGCCCGTACCGAGATGCCATAACGTATAAATGAAGATGTTTCTGGAATTTCCAAAAATGTTGCCCGCCTGCCTAATCATTTAACGTTGTCTCTAATGCCACCATTTCTCGAAAGACACTGATCATTACGTTAATTTTCTCTTCCAAACATTCTCATGGTCATTTTCGAAAATTAGAAGATTACTTAAAATTTCTGTGGCCCATTCTGTGAGGAATATGTTTTTTGTTTTTTTTTCATATTGAAACTAGGATTATGTTGGTATAGATTTGATCAAATAGTGCATGCTTAAAAATCTAACATATGTTCTACATTTGTTAACAACTTTAATCTGGTAATTCTAAGAAAGATTTGAATCTTATTGCTGGTGTGATGTAAGTGTTACAGGCATACACACGTACGTACGTATGTGATGCAATGACGCCTTCCCCAGTTAAAACTGTACCATCTATATAACAAACTTGTTTTGTCTTGTCGCTTGGTTGAGATGAAACGGTGTATCATGTGTATATAAACATATGTGTACATGGCACGGGCATGTGCTTGTTTATATATATATATATATATATATATATATATATATATATATATATATATATATATATGTATATGCGTATACAAATACACGTCAAGACCGTGTGACAAGTACGCGAATATTTAGCTCTTGTCATTACAGTGACCTCCGACATGGTTTAACTGTGGGATAGTGACCACTATTGTGGACATTTATAAATTAATCTCATTCCATAGAATTTCGCGTCATTCATTCGTGATTTTTAATAACAAAATCTTGAAGTGTGCCACGCGTACATCGATATTAATTCTTAAATGCTTTATCAACACACATATTTTCTATTTGAAACTCTGTCATATCATTATGATGTGAATGTCATAAATAACAAACACAACAATCCAAATCTGAACAAAATATTTCAGGTGTGAGATTGTATTTTCACAGGTCATTACTGGTGTGTGTTGCTATTGTTCACATAAAGTGTGAAAACTTCAGTTAAATGTAAAACGTGTACGAGATGAACATTTGTCAGTGAGTGTATGTGCACAGTTCACACGTATGTCAACCGTGGACCAGTTAGAAACGGTTGTATGTGCGTGTAGCACGTTTCAATGCGTGCAGGCACGTCTGAAATCTTGTGAGTGACATTGCCACAAACTAACCTTGATGTAGAGCCAGCTACATCAGCACGAAATAATTATAATATCAACATTTAACGATTCGAATTTTGTTTTCGAATTATTACAAACACAATTCATGCAAATATATCCGTACATTCTTCCGCAGCTGTCAAATAAATTCACTGGTCGAAACAATCAACGAAATACGTTACAAGTTAATACCTCGTTAGACGTTTCGAAAGGTAACCCTAATAAATCTTTGATTTGAAAGCAAGGGCACATCTTAATAGCACGGGTCAGCGGGGGTCAAACGATGTGTTTATGGGCACAGGTCATCATTCAATCGTACACAATATGCGAGAGGGGTCAGTACTGACCACCCTGCGCGCGTCGGGTTAAGGGTGGTACACGTGTTTTCAAAGGGTTTGACCCTGTATAACCGACATGCTTCCTGTATCTGACCAGTTTTGGCGGATAAAATTTTAATATACCGTGTAATATGTACAGGGGGCTTCGTATATAACACTCTAGGTATCATGGGGATGTAGTATGGGGTGTTTATGTGTTATGTGTTGGTCAAGGGTGACATCTATTGTAAAGTTATGGTCAGTTACAAGGATTATACGATTTAATTATTATGTCTAAGCAATTGACTGTGGATGCCTTGTAATGTAATCGGATGGAAAATATTTTATATATATATATATATATATATATATATATATATATATATATATATTTATTTATATATATATATATATATATATATATATATATATATATATATATTATCATATTTTAGTTTTGATTTGAATAAAATTTAGAATGATCTTTTTATTTTTGAACTATAGTATATTCGCAATAACGTATTGTATTTTTGAATTCTTGAACATGATCTCAGTGCAAGGAATGTTTGATTAAACATTTTATTATTGGTTAATTAAACTTTGCGCTGTAGTACTGAATCATTGTGAAATGTCTATCTGACGATTCTAAGAAATTGTTTGAAACAAGCCATGTAGAACTCTAAAGGTACGTGTATTTGTTTAAAGTGCATGTTTACATTTTACGGAAGATTATGAAATGTAACGCATATTATTCAAGGAAAACAACTACACCAGATCCATAGTGTTACACATCACACGTAAAAAGATGAAAGTTACCGTCTTCATACTAGTATGAATTACGAAATACACTGAATATATAAACAAGAATACTGAACCAAGAGAAGAAATACACGTAGCTTAATTTAATTAACTAAACATTAAATATTTATCAAATTCCTGACAGCGACAATAACGTTTTTATTCACTTATCCTTGAATATAAATTTTCATATACGTATAACTAGGTCACCAGTGATCTGATTTGTTTTTTATTCAGTTAAAAATGTAACACGGAATATTAGAATTTACACTTAAAAACAATAATGCAGAATTCTAGGAAGGATCCTACATGAAATAATGGTGAAATATACGTCAGAGAGTTTCTTAAAATCAACTCAAAGGTAGTATTGAAATGATTGAATTTTTCTTACGTGATAATGACGTAAATGTTTTTATAAAAGTTTCAACAAAATTTTCCAGTATAGTTCAAGGAATAAGTACATTGGGACACAAGCTGCATTAAGTGTGAACTTATTACATAGTGTATAAAGATGCATATGTACGTAGATATGTGTGTGTGTGTGATGATCGACTGATCACAGAGTGGTGTACTATTATGCAAATGTAAATTCTAAAGAGCACACCGCCAACGAGCGTACCGAAACCTGATACGTATCTGTGCAGCCGGCGAGAAAAACGTTTCATTCACTACAAAATTAACTAATTACCGAACATAATAGTGCCTAATCTAAACATTGGTCAACATACGTAAAAATGCATACCCAAATACACCCAACCTTCGCTTCTCTGGCCTAGATACCTTCCGTAAAAGTTGGCCGTAAAGCCGTATAACGAATCAAGTATTTATTTAACAAATCAAGCATTTTTTAACGAATCAGACATTTTTTTGGCCGTATAACGAAATTTTGTAGGCTGTGAATCAAAAAATAAATAATTTAAAAAAGCCGTTATTGCGAAATACCATATAAAGAGCGGCCGTATGGCAAGGGTTGGGTGTAGAGAAAATGGAGAAAATAATTGCGAGAAGAATGAGCTACATAAGTGACGATGTGTGCACCCAATGTAACCTGTCACACGTTGACAGAACCGGTTCACAGTGACCTGTGACCTGGATCCAGGAAGCGCCTTCATCTGAACCAGTTTCTCATTGACCTGCCTTGGACAGGTCATCACTGGTACCTGTTTTGAAATGTACCATTTTTTTTTCTCAGTAAAAAAGTAAAGCTTTTTAATGAACATTCAGTTCTAAAATTAGAAGTACAATTCGATATTGTAGCAAGTGAATTTGAGACTGACATCAGTATGTTTCACTTTGTATGTAATTGTAAACTGTTTAAGAACAATGTGTTATTCGAGTTGCGCATTAAAAGTAGATACGTGTGTGCATATTCATGATGACTGTGTATGATTGTTTATCTCCTGTTTATGTGAGATGATCTTCAGTTACAGAGCAAGACAGAGTGTCAATATCTGTACGCCTCGCACGTATCATATATCGTTGCGTTAATGATCCATTGTCACTTCTTTATACGGATGACTCGAATGACTTCTGTGTATAAATACGCATATCAGTTACCCGGCACACCACATACCATATAATTCTGCTATGAATCTCTGATCGCGGCACCTTTCATGTTTTTCGGAAACACCTGAAACATACGTGGCGTCTGCGGTTCTGCGAATTTGGTGAATTTTCACAGGTCGAGGTTCTGATCTATTGTAAATACGATTCGCCTGTTCAATATTCAACCAGCGACATTTGGTTTGGTAGTTTTCGAAGATGAGGTTTTGACACAATGCAACGATAGGTAAATACCTGTGTCGTTATATGCAAATGTAAATTCCAAAATGGAGGCTATGATTTTCAAAGAAACAGTACACTTTCTGAACTGGTGATGATTTTGTAAATGTTCGTTAATTAATCTTATTCTGCTTGGTAATACAGGGATATGCCTCCCAAGATGTAACTATTTTTATACCATACGACATGATGTCACCTTTTCTAATTGATGACTGCCTTAAATCATACGCAATAAATTAATTACCCGTGATATTATCTCAGGGTTAGCACTGCACGTTAATTAGACGATTAATTTTATACCCTCGCACGGTAATAAAAGTTACACATATGCGATGATAAAAATGCCACGAAGATGAAAAACAAAATACGCTCACCTGATAGTTGAACACCTGCGAATCACTGCAACTCACCAGAGCACACTTGTTATTAGTTACTAGATAATTGTACCTATACGAGCATGCAATGCGTTAAACAAATATAAAATACTAATAGTCAAACAAAAAATACAATAAACATGCATTGAATAAAAATTAACAAATAAAATTAAACATAAATTATTAAAATATATCAAACAAAAACAAAATACAAAATATATAGTTTAATTTATATAAAATCGTGCTAAAAAACAATAATAAATATTCTCTAATTCATTATGAAAAACAACGCGAATCACAAGAAATATAACGATTTCTTTTTCTATAAATTATAATAAATATAAAATAATAATGTAGGATTGTTGAAATATGTTGCTGTGTAATTCTGTCTTGGTTTAAATCTTGTAAGTATGCAAGAAGTGCGTCGTTTCAGAACGAACTTCGGGCAGAGACTGAATTTAAGATCGCAGAATCTTTACACGCAGATTCAACCCTTCCCTTCAGAAAATCCAACGAGGAAAACTACTGTTTAAACAGAGAAGAAATGATACAGACGACAATGTTAACAAGGATAAAACATATATTCATACTGTGAGTACGACGAAGGCAGATAATCTTTTTTCTTTACAATATAGAAAGCAGAAAGAGAGAAGTGTATATATATATATATATATATATATATATATATATATATATATATATATATATATATATATATATATATATATATATATATACCTATACGTAAAAAAATTATAAAGGACCACTGTATGTTGCAAGAGAGTGATGCAAAAATAGTAGTGGGGTAGGTAAAGGTGTAATGAAAGGGTTAACACAAGAAAAGGGTAGCCACGTCGACAAGGCCAATTGCTACTGACCTGGGACATTCAAAGTTTCATAAAAAAATAATCCATAACCTATATTGAATACATTGCGAATAAATTGCAACAAACATATTTCAAATTGTATTTATGTATGTAGTTATTTTAAGAATCCATAAGTCACATTTACATTCACATATACAAGTGTGAAATTAGAAGTATGGATGCTTGTTTTCATATTTTTATTGTACAAAATATAACAAACCAACTGGAAGTTGTACTGTACTGATTATTGACTATCTCTCACACCTGTAGGAAACGGTGTTTTAAACAGCCATTGTTTCACGTATAATCACACAATACATACGTACGTATTTACTACTTTAAAATGGCGCACTTGTACATACAGCACTGGTATGCTTATTATGTAGCAACAATAAACATCCTTAGATATACAAAATATTATCTTTCTGTGTTAAGTTAGAGCATGTACATATTGTACGTATGTATGTGTAGATATGACACGTTGAAAATCCAGGAAATGTTCAGAGATAATATTCACATATTAGTTTCATGTTAATATTGCGCGTGTATCGGCGGTGAATGATAACACGCGTGTGCTGTGTGCCTGTCTATGAACACAGTATCTTCTGTTTCAACGGTGACTGTACATTTGTGCGCAAATAACTAGCAAAGAAAATTGACACAACACGTTTTTCAATGGAAAAAATCGAACTTTTTTATTAGAAACTTTATAAATAGAGTTTGTAATTGGAATGCACATTTGATTGTATGCAAATATACACTATAAAGTAAATACTGAGATTATAATTAATTAATAATAAATATTGCTTTTGTATGTATATTTTGTGTTTCTTTTGTAGGAAAATAATGTTAGATTTTTATATTTATCTATCAGTACAGTCTGAGAGCAAGGTTTTGAATTGTATTGTAAAACGAAATAAGGAATAGTGTAGAAGGTCCTGCACTAGGTCCCACGACAATTCCAACGGTTAAAAACGGTGGAAATACAAACACAGACACACTGTGTTACACATAGTACATAATATATATACCGATCAAAAATTAAAAAAGTAGAATTAGTTCACATCCTTTTTGGCCATTTTTACCTAGCCGCGATCCGTTGGTCAAGACTAAATGGGTACCTACGTCAAAGAACCAGGTAAAAAAGGCATTTGATACACATGTGACCGTCGGCCAATATTACCGATGAACAAAGTGGACCATTGCACATGTAAACTTATGACCCTTTAGCACATAAAGTAGGTATAGGAAACGTTACCTGCCTACACCTTAACTGCTGCTGACCCGCACCGTGACCTCTGATGAAATGTGACCTAATTCAAATATGAAATTCAACTAAAATCGTACCGACGCATCGGCTAAGGTAAGGGCTCCCATCGGTGGTCATACGTGCAGAAACCAATTCTTGGTTCACTGGACAACGTAAGGCAATTGTTCTGCTTCCATTATTAGACCTTTGGCAAGACGATGGTCATACTTCCAGGTCAGTTTCTAGGTATCGTACCGAAATTTAAAATGGACCATGGGGTCTATAAAAATCGCTCATTTAAATGGGTTAACGTATTCCGGAAGAAGGGTTTGATAGCCACAGTGGACGATGGAGTCTATCTGCTGAGGTGCCCTGGTCTGGGGAAGTGATTTTCCCATAGGTGGTCACTTGAAGGATAGAACATTGAATGGTATTAGGTATTAGCTGGTGCTCTAGATATGACCGTTGCTGAAACCCAAGGATTAGACTTGTAAGATGTCCGTTAAAGGGTACTGCTGCTTGCAGTGCTATGCAAATCGGACGAACGGTCATCATTCAAGAATTAAACTAGCATACATGAACATATAGAGATATCCTCGCTTCCAAATAACGAGGTTTACTTATATAAGAATGACTTGGAACGTGAAACGAAACTACGATTCAAATGATCAAGTATATGGACATGAATTTTCTAAAAAGAAATTATCCTCTCTTTGATAAATAAGCAACTTTTTGCACTGGTAAACTTGAAGAAAAATACTATCCACTCATATATTGTAAAAAATTACTTATCACCAATACACAGTTTAACTGCACTAATATATTTTCTTCAATGTGTAATCAGGCTGAAAATATATGACCGTTTTTCAGATTGGTTTTTCCCAACGGAGACAAGTGACAAAATATTGTAAACACGCGCTGTATTTGTGCACTTTTATTATTAGATACTGAGTAAACGTATAATTTACACCCATAATTACGCCTTTGGTGTGTGTACGCGCGTGTGTGTGTGTATTTCGACCACCGTTAATCATAATTTTTCACCACAGTTACATAATCTGATAACTCCTTTAATATACGGTCAATTTTACTTGTTTTAAAATGCCAGTTTCATTCGAAATTGAAATACTAAATCAATTACAAATAAACTACATCACGATTACGAAGGAAATAAATGAACAAAAGTTTAGGATATATGTAGTTATGATTATGATTATCTGTTGTTGTACATGGGAAAACATTCAGTGGTGACGCACATATGTATCTGGGTAAAAACTAGGTTTTCATAAGTGACTATTCACTGTGTGGGACCTGATATATAACCTGTTTCTTATCACCACCGCGACCGGCGCTGGCTGACGTGCTTGTTCACTTGTAAAGAGCAATACTTCCCTATGATACGTTATCGAGCGCGCGAGCGGTTGCAGAATATCTATCAGACACCTGAATAACTCTTGTACACATTTGTAGACACCCAGAATTGTTGCATAATTCATGGTTATGTGAAGGAAGAAGTGTCATATCGCAAAGGTTTTTACAAATTATCATCAGGTTCATGTTTGTTTTTATTCGTGTTTGTACGAATCTCAATTAGTTTTAAAAGGAAGTTGCAACATGTTGAAAATAGGCTAGATAAAATAAAAAAAAATGAATATGTGATAAATACATACTGAAATGCTGATAAACTTCATGTTCAAAATAATAATAGATTATTACCACGTATCCTCCCAATAAATGTGCAGTTAAGATATAAAGAACATTATAATACAAAATTGTATGCCAACTCATGGAAAAATAATTTTATAATTTTTTTTTTCATTCTATTAATACAAAAATATCATATTGTTTTATACATTTTATATCATTCGTTAAAGTCTAGTAAATACGTTAAATTCATTCTGAAATATTGGTGAATGAAATCAAACCATAAATAAACGGATATGATAAAGAATAATATTTGCAATGCGATTTTTTTTTATTATTTTACATATGTGATAACACAAAATACAGTTAATAAATTTGTCTGTATCTTGGGTTATCAAATGTTAAAACTATCAATTTCCGGTAGATATTTATAGAATCTATTCGTATTTTATATACACAACAAATTCGAATTTACAAAATTGTATGCATACATGCAGAAAATGTGTGTTGTCCTATTTACTAAAGATTACCTATAAGGTTGAAAATATCTAATGTTGTTTACAGATATGTATTTGTGTGGACATATCTGTAAGGCCGGTCATTAGGTCATTAGAAAAATTGTTGTTTTATCTCTTGGCAAAGGATAATTGTGTAAAATGGGTTTAGAAAAAAAGTAGTTGTTATGTGAGCTTCATTCGCGTTGAATAATTAGTGTATTTTCAAAAAAACACATACATACATACACATATATATATATATATATATATATATATATATATATATATATATATATATATATATATCCACCTGGCGTCGTCTTATATCTATCTCTAGTTTTTGTCTTTTCTTTTAAATGACCGTAATTTATGAAGCAATATCCATATCTAGTAATTGTCTACGACCTAGTACTTTGTCTACATGTGGGTTTTTTTTCCTGTACGCTGTTTTCTTGCATAGTTTAACGAGAAATATATATTATAATACGATGACTCAAACGTCTCATTTATGCTCAGAGCTCCCATCAATATTGTTACCCCAGATAAAACTACAGTACGTATTATAGTTATATTACATTTCAGTTTACGAATACCTGTTTTTATTATTAAGTACAAATATTCTAGTAATTACAAGTCTATACCAAATTGTGTTACTATAGTCAGATATCGTTTATATATTAAAAATGAATCATGAATGATTCTTCTTCTTTATAAAACAAGAAATAACAAAATTTAATTTGTTGTATAATATAAAGCATTACGTAGGTATTAGTTTATCTACAAATACAACATTTGGTAAAAGTCTTTTTGTCAATTGTACAATAATATGTCGAATGTTTTATTTAGACACAGTGCTTTTGTTTATCTCGTTAGTTTATGAAATAGAATTGCTAATTACGGTTACAGGACATGTAGTAACGAGTTCCGTTTTGATAATGTAATCTGCAGATGCAAATGTTCAGCGATACGGCGTATATTTCATGTGAAACACCGTCGTCACATGATTGTGTGACTCAGTTGACTGTTGATAATAGTACACAGTAGCTGTCATTATCGGACGACTTGTACATTTATACATATAGCAGTCTGTACATGCGTATATTTCTTCGCATATGTTGGACATGTCTTATTATATGAAGCATTTAGCGTCCACTACGATTCTCACTCACCAACGTGCAATGTTTACAGAGGATAACGGCGTGTCTCGTCATCTTAGTGGTCATAAATCATAGATTATCCACTCGGCAGCATCCCTACATGGACCCGCAGTGTATGACCAACGGACAACGGTAACCCTTTCAACCAGCGGTGAGTGGAACGTTAACCAGGTAGCCACCAGACACCGGAAGATTTAGCTCAGGCCATTGTCTTGGCCAGACACAGGGACCAGCCGATGACGCAAGGATATTTTATGAGAAACCATGTGAAACAGCAGTAAGATTATCTCAGACGAGAGAGTGTAGATGCTAATTTTCAGGTTCTTTTCATACATCCGAATGAATATGTATTTATCATTCGTAAATTACATTCATTGCTTACGTAAAATTCGATAACTCTTTTCCTTGTTTTATGTACATTGAAACAGAACGCAAATATTCTCATATTTTATCTTGTATCCCACCTTAAAATGACGGATACATTTACTTACAGCATTTAAAAAATTAATGATAACGGAGACAATTTCTACGAATTGTGCTCTTTCTAAGATTAGATTATAATTGTATAAAAATATCCGAGATAAACGTTATGCCAATTCATATTTATATGTTTACTTTTTGCAAAAATAAATGTTGCAAACTCCCACATATATAAACAGTGTTTGTGTGTTTACGTTTCTGCTCACAGATATCTGCACTTGATGCCATTCAATGTCATGCCAGCACTGAATTTAATCTTATATGTATAAACATTTATACAATTTATCTTATTTAATGTTTACTTACTTATATACATGTCTAACTGCGCAAAATTATTTTTGTAATCGTTTGAAATTATTCGAAAAAGAAAATGAAGCAAATATTACGAAATATGTTAGTGTTTTTCTAAAACAATTCATATAAATTGTCGACAAAATTTTGGGATGAAATTTTACGCGTAAAAAAATAAATGATTATCTCAACTACTTAATCACAGGTAAGTACCGTGCCTTGGATGACAATAAGTATTTTTTCTTCACCATTAGCGAAGAGAAAGACGTTCCATTTAAGTCACGCACGAGTCACTATGAGCTGGAACAGGTTTAGAACTGCGAAATTCACCGAGCAACCCTGTACCCGGTACATACAAGGCTAGAGCCCCCATAGGGGTATCAGTAACCCTTGGTCAAGGGGTCACATGTAGCCCTGTATACCTGCACCAGCCGGTCCAGAGCTAAAGAAGGGAGTTTTTATACAGGAAATGATACTGACACTTCCGTAACGAGACACCCCGTACACACACACACGGAGAGATATTTAGAAGGGACAATGTAGGGTCTCCAAGGTAGTGTATTGTTTCTGACCATGCATGATTCTAATTTCCATCCCGGACAAAAGCCACCAGCTATTTACGAAGATGACTTTGATCACAAGATACCGTTAAGTAATCTGTCATCTCGTACCGTGGTTCATTCGCCAAGGGGACGACATCTGAATGAAATGTTGGTTTTCAGTATTGTTCGAGATTAAACGGGTCTAAACAGCGGGGTGATCTAATTTATTTTGAGAACTAAATTGAGCAGAAATAATTAGGATAGTTTAAGGGTTGACTTTGTCGAAACAAACAAGATTTACGTATTTTTTTTTTTAGCAGCGTAGAATAATAATATCGATACTTTTAAAATGACTTTTCTGACAAGATAGTATACGTATTTGTTTAAATTCAATGCTAGATTATTAATATTGTCGTTGGCCAATTATTTAATAGATGTCAATGTTTCGCAGCATTTTTGAACATTCGCAGTGTGTGTTATCGGCAGATGGAGGAAACGGGAAACGGTGGTGTTGGCTTGTCGGTGTTGTTGGCGACCACATCAGCTAAATGGGCGTGGCGACATCCGTAACCATGGCAACAGGACGATGCTTTCCCAGGCCATATACAAACACACACACACACACACATACACCGAAGCGAGCGAGCGAGCGAGCGGGTGAGTGAGCGTGCTTTCACTGTGCAGCCAAATAAAAACTCGTCCTGTGAAACGAGTGAAATATTGATCGACGGTGGCTGGGGCTCCCGTCGGTGTTCGGCCCCCGGCGACGCGTCGGAATAGACCGTCAAACGGATCCGGCGTCCGGCCACGGCCTCCGTGTCTCCCCGGGTTGCTAAGGTGTGGAGCAGCTGCAGAGAATAGCGTGGCCTAGTTTCCTGCCTCGATCATTATAACCTCTACAACCTGTTCAACTATAGATGACCATGGATTATTGGAGCGGGTGCATATTTATCCCAAAAAAACTACGTGATTGTAAAGGCTCAGTTCAATGTGAGACTGGCAGAGGTTCTGGAAAAGCTAGCAGCACTGAATAAAAGATCAGTTCCTAGTCGATGGATCGCGTGATCCGTACCGGCGAATTATTTCACAGAACTTGAGCTATAATTTTGGGAAAATAGTTTCTGCATGCATTCAGACGAAATTCCTGGAGAAATTCTGAAATAAAATCACGAAGTTCTCTCTTTAATGTTTTTACCTTTTGCTAGAAATGTGAATTTGGTAGATTATCTATCTGAATATGGTTGATTGAACTTTACAGGTTATTACAAAATGTATTAGTATATCTTACTGATTAAATTCAGATCAGCTCGTAGAATATTGTATTATGGCTATTTTTCCGTGGTGTAATATTTATTTTCAAATTGAAAGAAACTTCGGGCGTTAGCTTGAAATGGTGGTGTGTACTGCAGTGTATTTCAGGAGCAGGAGTGCTAGCAGCACAGACAAGGATGCCAACAAGGTGCAAATGAGATGACAACACTGTCAGAACACTCCTGCTCTGCTGCAGAGGGTAGAGAAAGAGAGGAAGTGAGCAATGTATTGCCAGGCTAACTGGTGCAAGACAAAGATGCCATCCATGTCTGTGTGCTGCACAGATCAATTCCCGTGTCAGAGGCACCCGAGATACAAGCGCCTCGCGACCAATAGCAGACCGGCGTCTCCTGGCGTCGGATTTAGAGCAGAGAGACGCCCTTGCGGTGGCGACGTACGTTGCCAGGCGACCGGCCTTCACCTGGGCACACTCTGCACGCAATACAAAACTGCGGGATCTTTCAGATCTGCAGCAGTATCCAAAATGTTTCACCGACAAACCTTTATTATACTAAAAATGCACTTGATCTATGAGCAAGCTATAGAAATTCTTTGCCTCATAAAATCACATTTAAAATTATCAATTTATTTATCCAAATACTGCTGTAAAAGAATTAATACTTTTTCTATTTATACCCTACTGGATTTACTAGATTTAATATAATATTCATTTCCGTTTCCTCAGCTAAAGCTCGGTAGAATTCTTTACCAAAACTACCTACTGAAATCGTCAGGTTGGAACACGAATAAGCTGATATACGCTGTTCCTTTGTTGTCCGTCTAACGACGAGAGTATTATAAGGTGATGACGTAAAGGCGCGGGGCGGACGGACTGAATTTTCCCGGAAACACCGGAGCTCGCAGACCATTCTGTCCTGTATGTATGGTTGGCATGGTGACGGGCCGTAATGATCAACAAAACAGCCAGGCCGTTGGAGGTGTACAACTACTTTAAATACTTACGTTATATTTTTGATTAAAAATTCAATATAAAGAAATCTGTGCAAAATCTTGGGTTAATTCATTGAATATCATAATATAATTTTTTTAGAAATACAACAATCAATAATATCATTGCGTGCTCGATACTAAGGACTACTAAAGTTTTCTACTAAAATTGACACTGCTACTAAAGAAATAAAGTGTATTTTTATAGCATTGCTATAGCAACAATTTTAGTAGAAAAATTTAGTAGGGCCAGTTAATATCGAGCTGTGAATAATAATAATAATAATAATAATAAATTAATTTGCCAGAAAAAATACATTACAAAAGTATATACATACATACACACATATATAAGTGTATATATATATATATATATATATATATATATATATATATATATATATATATATATATATATATATATATATATATGTATGTATGTATGTATGTATGTATGTATGTATGTATGCCGGCCATGCTGAATTGCGTGCGATGTCCGGGGGCAGCTACCCCGTCCCCACCGCCCCCCTCGTGGTTGTGCACACTCACTGATCTCGCACCCTCGCGCGGGAGAGATACCGCCACCGGAAACGTAGGACAGACGCGCAAGGGGTGGCGCAGGAAAGCAAAATTAATGACGATCACTACATAGCAGCCATAGCATAGCGTGTCGTACTTTGCCTGCACACTCTTTTGTTTTTTTCCTGTGGTTTGTTCTGTTTTTTTTTTTCGTTGAATGTGAAAGTAAAAGTAATTTTAGTGGCTGTCGTATGTATTTTTTTTTTCTGGTATTGATGAATATGGAAAACCAGCATAGTTGAGATGGATAAATTGTCATGCGGGAAAATAAAAAAATATTTGTATTGCACGATGAGAAGGCACTAATACAGGTGTTTAATTTTGAATATTAATTAACTAAATTATAATTACATAACTTTTGCATAAACTCATAATTTCTGACTTGTTTTTTCGTAATATTTTAAGTTGAGCAATTTATATTATTACTCTCCCATATTAAATACAATTTCTAACTATTTTTTTTTCAAAAACTTAATTGATTGTTTATAAGATTAATATAATAAATGCACATGTCTGAGAATTCAAGGTGAATGCTTTTATGAATATTACTAAAATTTCTGATTTTAACCCAGCAAACACGAAATCATAATTACATTTAGAAACTTGTTGATAACTGACAGTATCAAATATTTCTTAGTCATGAAAAATATTTCCGACTAATGACCTGTTGCCGTATTGATTGCAGTAAAATATCGATCAATAAGTCAATATCAGCGTTTTTCAATCAACACAGGTGTCGCTAAATTTTATAGAACACGAATGTTTATATGATTATGCAATAATAGAATATCCATGGTCGAGGCAACCTGTTGTTGTCTGACTACAAGTATAACAGCCTGAATGGGGAGTTGCACGTGTATTAATACATTATAATTTATACTTGCGATATTATCTCTGAAGAAATCGTAAACTGTATTTGTAACAGTCGATGTAAAAATAGCACGAATGCAACATGACATTACGTCATAATTCACTTTTAAACAACATCTATATTATCCACTAACTGTGTCCATTTATGTAGAACTAGAATGACGAATAACGTACTACATTTAAAATTTGAATGTTGATCCTTAATAATTTTATAATATACAGACTACAATGTTGCCAACTAGTGCGAGAAACATTGTCTCTAAAAGTAATTTGTCAACGTATTTAAATAATAAAAGCAGTTTTTTTGTGAGGATTGAGAATTTCAGGTTTGTTAAAAATAATATTGGTCCTGATACACGTAATACCGATAATATTAGAGTTTTTTTTACAATATTTTTAACGATTTTTCCTAGATCATATTTCATCCCTCCGTGAAGTGTCAGCTGCATAAACGCTTTTTAGAATATGCCTGTCTATGCACGTTATGCAAACATGAATGAAATATAGATTGGTGGAAATTTGCAAAATAAAGTAAGCAGAATTTATGTAGTGTGTGCAATAGTGGCGCCAGGCTAGCTGCCAGTATTGACAGGTAAATACACACACATACACACACAGGCAGATATATATGGTTACATTTGAATTCGTGTTCATTGACCTAACCATCTTACATATGCGTGTATCTAATGAACGCATCATTCAGCACAAATCACATTATATATGATAGTCATCAGAAAATGGTGCCATTGTCAATAATTTTCCATGGGCACAAATGAGGAAATCGTTTTATTGAACAATCATTCAAAACGGTGAGGCAATTATTTTTTACTAATACTTTCGTAAATATTTTTATAAATATCTAGAGTTACAATGCAAATAATAAGTTATAAAAAATAATTACTATTAAAAAAAATAATATGCTTTAAATATGTTGTGAATTAAAACATTTCTTATCGAAATAAATCTAAAATAAGTACGAGTATGTATGACTAGGTCTGTTAAGTAAAATAATAATATCAACTGATAAATGTCTTCAAGTGTAAGTTATTTCCTGTTCAAGAATACAATTGCTCAACGAACGAATGTTATTTGGACGTGTGTCTCTCTCTCTTAACATACATATATACGTACGTGTAATATGTAAATGGATGTGTTAATACGTAAACTCCGTTATTTTTAACAAACAACTAAGCACACTGCGATATCAGCGAAACGTTAAACCACCTTACGCATGTATGTGGCTGGTCCGTTGCACAACCTCCGTACCGACTGATCAGCACAAATACTGAACAACACTTGACAAGTAGCAACACATCACACACACATGTACATAAACTTGTAGATATACGAGCGTATATATATATATATATATATATATATATATATATATATATATATATATATATATATATATATATGCATATGCTTGACTAATGCATTTAAACGCAATGAAAAGTGCGTTAACATTTTTTTTCAGAAGATTTCACACTCTTGCTGACTTACGAATTATTCTTCCTTGCTTGCTGAAGAAAGCAGGTTGTTTAGATTCTGCTGATGTATTCATTTATTGAGCTAATATACATAATATCACGCCTTTTCCATTACTGGAGTAGCACACCCTTTATATTTAAGAGCTGATCTTCAAATGAATACTTTTATAGTATAGGTAAAAATTGTTACAATAAGCTGTGTTTGTTTAACTAAAATGCTGATTTAAAAGCTAAACAATACATTGTAAAATATTCATACTAATATATGGCATAACTCAGAAAATATTTACGATGTTAACTAATATTGTACAAGTTATTTATAAAATGGAAAAATTATTCGAGATTTGGCTTCGTATTACCTAAATATTCTAATATAAATGTACAATTTTCTATTTAATTTCGGTCACGTTTTTCCAGCACTATACATTCCGTTATCAACCGAAGTTCTTGTTTCAAATATCGCGTCAACAATATTTATAGCAGCACCAATCTTGGTTAAAAATAAATAATATTGATAACATTTTCTAGAAAAACCATATTCAAATAACAGTAGGTAATTTTAAGCGTGTGTAGAATATGAAATAAACAGTATTTTATATAATAAAACAAAACCATTATGGGGATTTGTGATTTTAAAGTAATATTTAAAATTTTATATATATATATATATATATATATATATATATATATATATATATATATATATATATATATATATATATATATATATATATCTTGTGCTGCTGTACTTGGTACAATTACGTACACAAGTACAGAGAAAGAATGTAATTATTATGTGGTGGAATCTGAGGATGTGTGATGTGATATAATGGAATGTATTGTTTTGATAAATACATCTCTCCTGTTACAATTGTGCGATAGTGCCCGAGGCGACAGGTTCCCACGTGCAATTCTCAATTGCGCGCCTGTGCTGTAGACAGCGTCATCTAGTGACAGGTATACATGGTAATTGGCACGTATCTACAACGCGAATCATTTGAACGATGCGTACGCACACACACACTGGCAAGACAGGATCGGCTAACAGAATATTGAAAATTAATGTTGAGACCAACAAACATATACGTATGTCCACAGTAAAAACTATTAATCTAGTTAAAAAATGCTTATGTTTTCTTTATAATAATGTATACGTTTACATAAATATCTTGTTTAGTATTGAAGCAATAAAATATTTATTATTACGAACGCATAATGAACTCGTTTCATTAGTAGATATATCGCCACATCTTACTAAAATTTATTTATACCTCCAAAAGCTACACACATAACTCACTTTGTCAGTACTTTATTTATATAGCAAAGACTTGTCCATGTACTTCTATTGTTTGTGTGAAAAAATACCATTGAAATGTAAGCAAATACGTGCCTGGCTACTAAAATGTGTTACAATTATTACGTGTGTGTATGAGATCTGAACTACAGGTGGAGACCGGAGATTCTGTTTCCTCTCGACGGCACACAATGACAGATAATAATATAATCTGCGGTAAAATATTTGTATGCATTTTTTCTACATAAAGTGAGAAACAGCATGGTGATGATGATGATGGAACGGATGCTGAGACAGGCGTTATTGTGTCAGTCCATTGTGCTGACGTTTCCTTTCTACTCCACTCACTTGCTCATGTAAATTCACGTTTTATTATGTCTCTGGTTCAAGAGTCACAAACACTTGTTTTCCACAAAATTAGCAACGATTCACTCAACACAAACAACGATTCGGGGGACACAAAGAGATATTAAATTATACACACGTGAAACATATTACAACATGGAACATAATCAGACACATTACTTCAAGACTTCTTCGAAAATAATTGTGAGCAAGTGCATATTGAACATACAATTATTTCAAATATTTTATAAACACGTTTAGTTTAAAAACATTGTCCAAATTTAGCAACAAATGGACACTGATTCTTAAAACGTTAATCAAAATCATTCAAAGGTTAATTTCATTTGAAATAATGTAACTATTGTTAAAATAATATATAAATTTTCATATGAAAATAAATTATAATAAAATAGAATTATTTACTACCATAATATGTAGAATAGTTGACTAAAAATTAAAAACTATTTATAATGTTTGTTACACGTAAGCAATATTATGGACAAACAAATAGAAGTTACATAAATTAGAGTATACGTTTCATAAGTATCACATGTCAGAAATAATATCAAACCAATCGTGGTGAAGTGAAATACCATATTTTACAGAACGATATAACCTGTCAACGATAAAAATCTCAAACAGTTCACGTGCTTTGCAAATATCAATTAAGGCTCGATATGAGATGCAAATTACATACGGGATCACTAGCTTAGTCGGCGAATATACAAATAACCTAACCTAACCTGTACAAGTATAAACGCACATGTTTATAACTGCGCACGCGCTCTTTATGTATTTCATAATATTGTGTAGTGTAATACGGGCTTATAATTATGTGTGTACACACACACACACACACACACACACACACACACACAAATATAGACCTGATCAGTAGACAGATGCACGGTTCACACTGCACCATGCAATATTGTATGCGTGCGCATGTATGCGTGTGCGTGCGTGCGTGTGTGCGTGTGTGTGTCCAGCGCCTGCATTGATCATTACACCTGCGCTCCGATATGATCGTTGTTATTTGTAACGGGGTGGAGACACAATATTGTCTAACGAATGATTGATCACTGACACGTGATCATTGAAGCGTTGCTCTGGGATTAATTTATGCTCGCCTGCTGGTATAGTTAGTGAAATTATTATTAACAGGAGACCATTTATGTCATTTTAGAATATGTAATTGGAAAGTTTTAAAAGAACGTGTACCTTAACATTTTAAACCATGTACATGTGATATTACAAAATTTATAGATCGTTAACAGTTCTCAAACTGAGAGACTTAATACATATGTCACAAGAATAAAGGTAACATTTAATTTTAAATTAAAACGTATTTTGACGTAAATTGAATATAAAACATAGCATCAACTTGTCGATATTTAGTTGTTGCAGTAGTTGGCGCTGCATTATATTACTCTGAAAAGAAACGAATACAAATTTATTCTTTATAAAAAATATAATGTTTTTACACGTCCGGGAGTAGAAGTCGATTTCTATGCCGTCAAACGCGGGACAGAAATGAAGCATTTACTCCCTAGGGACGAAAATACTTTTCGTAAGGGAGTTTTTATTATAACAAAGGTTTTTGTTGATAAATGTCTGTTGTCATGGTACGCGTTGCATGGAAACATTTCCAAAGGCTTCTTAATATTGCAATTTCGCTCAGATTTATTATAATTCATTATTTATGAAATTAAGTGCTTCTACGCCCGAACGTGGAAAAAATAATATATACACCTCGGGAGAGACCACTATTTTTCCCTCGATGTATTTGATCAAATTACACCTCAGGGAAAATAAGCGGTTTCTCTCCCTTGGTGTTTTATTTAAGAATATTAATATCAAACCACCTGTATAATTGTTACAATATTCATTAATTATCTTCTCCCTTTCAGTGACTACATTACATTAACTTGTAAAAGTGTATGGCGTAAATATGGAAAAATATGTACATACATTTGAAAGTTTCAATTCCATCAATGTTTTACATGTCCATCTCTCGTGTCCATTTAATCCGCCATGTCGATTTTCCCGCGCTCGTTACAGTTTTCCCAACCGATTCCAGTTAATGATGATGCATGTCGAAACAAGTCTGTAGGTACTGGGGTGCTGTTGTACGTGTATCGACCTTACTACGTTCGGGTGGCGTAGCTTGTAGCGGTGTTAGCGGTTGAGGCGGGTGGTTGAGCTAACGTCCGACCGGAAGGAAGTGCCGAGATGGCGGGAGAGTCGCGCAGGTGTCCACCGTCCGTCGTGGGCCCGCATGCCCGCGTTCTCACGGGCTCAACCGACCAAAACCAAACTAACTAAAGGTAGTACACAACAACACATACACATAGATACTTTCATACATACATACATGTATGTATGCGTGTATGTATGTATCTGTGTATGTACGTATATATGTATGCATGCATGCATGTATGCATACACGCAAATGTTAAGGATACATACAGACGATGTATCGAACCGACCAACCGTAATGAATACTGAGCACACATGAGTTTGTACTTAATATAAACGATGTTGTACATGTGATAGATAGACGCAAAAGTGTTTTAATATACCAATATTCTCCAATTGCGCTGCTTGTAGTTAATCTGACAAATATTATTCTATAACAGCAGAAACACAAAATACTTTCATACATATCCAAACATTACTTAATGCTAGATGAGTGCCATGTTGTAACAAGATCTACATTGTGTAATTTTACAGAGATACTGTAGAATGATAATGTATATTTTATTGTCCGTATATACACTGTACGGAGACCAGGTTCTTGCCTTGTATCCACGTGTTACGAATAGCTTTAAGCGCGGAGGAAGACTCGTCTGAACCGGAAATTAAATAACACCGTCACACGATGTTCTCATGTATGTATCTCTCTCTCTGTCTTTCTGCTAACTTGCACGCTCTGAACATTGTCACTCGTCTGGGATGGCTAATGGGTTACTTATCTCGCAAGGTAATTGTTCTCTGCAAATTGATATTTCTAGTTTGTGGAAGAGCTGTTTTTTTTTCGCTTTTCAACAGTGAATTGCAGGTTACAACCGCTGATCACATTACACTCGCACGCACGTACGCGGCTAAGTGATTGTTGTACTGCACGCATCGGCTATTGAACTTTTGCGTTAACTGCCTGCTGGATACACTACGCATGCACAACCAAAATATATTTTGTATTTAATTTTTAAATAAAATATTTGTTGGTATTAACTGAGAACGTGTTAATACAGTGTTGCCAAATAGTAAGATATCCGTGATTAGAGCGTATGGTAAACAGATACTCATTAATGCAATAATGAGTGTCGCTATTGAGAAATGTGTCCATTTCTGTTAATCATAACGTTCTTTACGGATCGACAAAGAGGAAGAAAGTAGCGGTGTCCGATTTGGCTGTGCACTGGGCCTGTCATATACATACATATCAGTGGCGGGCGGTGACTTTTCAACCAGGGGATGCTGTCCAAAAAAAAAATTATAGTGCAATTAGATTTGGCAGTAAGTCCACCATCATCGTTTCTTTGGTTTTCCATATTAAGGGCCATAATAAATGATATTTTTAAAACGTATATAGTGATTGCGGTGAAACAATACACTAAAAATAGAGTTAAAATAGTTCATACACCTAATTCAAATAAAGTAAAAAATAAACACGTTACCATGGAAATGATTATATTCGTATAAAGCAATGAACCGGCCAGCACTTTATATATATCGATCGCCGGACGCAAGGTCGGGATCCGCATCCCCTAGTAGTGGTAAAGCAATTGTCAACTTGAGCTAAGTGACATAGAGGTACACGAAGTACGCATGCGCGAAGAAAGCATTTCTTGATTCCGCATCCAGTCGGCTCAAGTCGGTTTTTGCCGTTTGGCGGGGCATGGCGAACACTACCGTTGCAGCGAACCCGAAGTAGCTAACACTTACGACGAGTTTCTTTTATATACGAGATAATCACGTAACAAAAAAATAAAACCACTCGAAATTCAAATATGATACAATATGAAAATATAAAATGATATTAGAAAATTTTAGGGATGCGCCGCATCCACAGCATCCATGGACCGCCCGCCACTGATACATATGCATTAACATGTACGTATATATATATATATATATATATATATATATATATATATATATATATATATATATATATATATATACGGGTACATACACCCGCGTACGATGTACGAGGAGCGATAATACCGATGACAGTTAACATGTCTTTCATTTGCTACGACGGACAGAAGGACACACTCATTATATGGCAGATGAAGAGGTGATTGGCACCGTGACAATGGCATTGCAACTTTATTACGAATCCACCAATACTTCCGTCCACGCCTACACAGATACGGCGTGCACTTCCAGTTGTAGGAGTATGCGGCGAGTAATTAAAATAACTCATTAATATGAGATTGTATCAAGGGATGTCTCAGTTTAAGAACATTGTTCTGTATCGTTGACTTAATTATTTCGTTAGCTGTGATGATGTGTTATTGTTTTTCCAGACATTGTTAACGCGTGTTTTTCTACGTGCAAGACGAATGTACAGAGAAAAAAATGTTTACGACTTTTCGTAGACACTATCTTTTATATATATAGTAGCTTTAATTAATATATATATATATATATATATATATATATATATTAATTAAAGCTACTTGTTTAAAATATAATACTATGTAGGTTATTAAGTGTTCCATGTCTTTAAATTTATAAAAATTTTAAACTCTTCATTTTGAAAATATTACAGTGGCTATCAATCAATTTTGATTGCAAATGTGATGAACCGTTAGACAAAATGAGTGGTTAGATATAATTAATTCTACGGGAGCTATAAATTGCTTCAAAATTGGCTAGTTCATATTAAGACGGAAACAGAAGATTCGCATCTGTTCTACACTGCGGTTAAAAGGTAAGCGAAAACCGCTTTATTAAAATAGTGAACAGTCCTACACTTATTAATCAAGTAGGCACACATACATGCACACACTGCAATTAACGAATCAATGTAGGTAATTAAAAGGTATAAAAGAATAATATGCAGGTAGGTAACACATTATGTCACCTAAAATTGTTCTTGTTTCATTTTATTTTTTTGCTGTAATTTTTTTTAATAAAAAATTTAACAATATTCATACAATGTGAATTATAAATATAATAATGTGGTATGTATAAGAACGACCAGCATATTTTTGCTTATAAGTTATTATTAACAGTTGATTAAGAATGTTGAATTGGTAGGCATGTGTGAGGAGTCATCATTAGCGCGAGTGATTTATTTCACAGTGGTGAAGCATCGGTTCTTATTGCACCATACGTGCTTACTACCAGTGCTGCTGTTGCCGACAATAATAATCACTTAATAAGACAAAAAGCTCCTCTCGTCGTGTGCCGAAGCTGACTGTGTAACCTCCAAGCGAGAGTTCCCGCAGCACAGGATCGTACCGGAAATATTCAACACAAAAATCTTAGTAAAACTATTTTAGTAAACATTCGTACACCATATTGTAAGATCTAAAACTCTGTTCGTATAATATTTATAATTCGTACATAAATAAGGAGAGCGCGTAGGTTGCTTTTAATATAGCGCGGATACGGGTGACGTGGATTGTTATGAGTACGTTCCTGCAATGAACGTCTGGGCAGGTGATGCCCGGTCGGACGCCCCTGCAGATAAACAATGATCATTTCATCAGCCGCCTTCCATCTGCCGCGAACAGCATCATCTGTCGCGGCTGGCACGCGAGTACTAACCACACACACGTATGTATGTATGTATGTATGTATGTATGTATGTATGTATGTACGTATGTATATATATATATATATATATATATATATATATATATATATATATATATATATATATACATATATAGAATAATTCGTAAGTCAGCAAGAGTGTGAAATCTTCTGAAAAAAATGTTAACGCACTTTTCATTGCGTATGTATGTATACATGTATGTATGTACACCACGGAACATACATACACACATTTATTTGTAGGGAGAGACTATAGTTAGTACTGCGTCTGCTAATTTATACCCACACACATAGGTACACATTATCTCTAAGTATATGTATATCTATTACTATCGGCCCCTGGCCTCACACAAACACACACACACGAAGACACAGAGACGTACGTGTATGATTACCACATGCACCAACATGTTTGCATGTGTACATATAGATTATAGGTAATGGTAGTTTCATTTTTCAATTAATTAAGAAAACCTACCATACCTTATGTAGAGCACTTGAAATATGAGTAATTTAAAAAACTAGAATTTGTTTCTCATATTGATATCCTCAGTAGAGCATATTAGTATCTTCTGTGTACCTCTATCTGACATCTGCTCCAGAATCACATTATTTGACATTACGAGCACCGTAACGACCGCATACAGTACATTAGACTAAATATAGTCATCAGAGAATAGTTTTATTTCTCTACGAGCTTTTATCAGTGTACAAGTAAATATTCCACAATGGTGATGGTCAATATCCAGGTTTTAATAAGTAAATTATACAGTTGCAAGCGGTGTTGGTCCATTGGTATGCCAACAGTATCATCACAGCATCCGCTCTCGACCACATAACCTTCTGTCATCCTAACAGTCAGTGATGTTATCTTCGTGTACGTCTGCCGAATGTTCAACACATCTTGAATTATTATACGCTTATCTTTATGTGTCTTTTGTATGTCTACCACATCTTGCACACTATATAGTGTATGCACTAACTTCAGAGTGGAGTCAGTTATAGTACTGTGCTTGCTGTTGCTGCGGGTTACAGCTGTATGCCACACGACCAGACAGACATCCATACGTGGCGAACGTGCTAGAAAATCAGGTAACAATGTCACATATATATATATATATATATATATATATATATATATATATATATATATATATATATATATATATATATATAAATCTGTAACGTGCATGTACCCGTTACAGTATTTCAGCATATCAGATCTACAAGTTAGTTGCATATGTCAAACTAGTTAGGTTTACAGTTTAACTACACTTCACTTGTACATTTATATTCAACAACTAACATTACAACATATAGCTTGTTCTATTCTAAATCTTTGTAAAATTCTTTTTCGTTTTAAAATGCGTATATCGATCGTAACCTACAAACATAAAAACTGATTAACTTCACAGGACGTGTCGTTTATTCAGTAAAGTGTGTACACATCACTGTATAGTACGAAGGGGATGAAATGTCAGTTGCGAGGGTGGTGGTTAAATGTTACAGCTTCCCTTCATATCTCCCTCCCCCTGTGCTGTTCAACTGGACCGTGCAGGATCACGTGATCCCGTGGGATACGCAAATATCATCGCACGTTAACAATGTCCCACTCTATTCTGTTTAGAACACGTGCGTATAACATATTGATGTAAATTGATACTGGTGCAAACTTGCTGGGAAACATCAAACTTTTATGATAAAATATGATTATATTGTTATAACATCTGACATGTAATAAAACAAAAGAAGTAATTTTAATTATTGTATAATTTAAGAAACATTCAAGCTATATTCTCTGGCATTTAGTGTACATATATATTGATCAGTTGAATTTAACTGGACTGTACGCGATATCGATAGACTATAATCTATAATGATAGTTGGGAATAGTACAGGTATAAGAGTATGCGGGTGTGCCGCTCACGGGTGACGCTGGCAGGTGTGCGCGTGCCCAGCTACCGGTGCAGATGTTCTCTCACTGCGGGCCACCTTGAAGAGCATGCGCATATGCATGCACGCGCACGCGCACTTTTCTAGTTTTTCATAGTCTACATTCTATTAATTTCTTATAATCCACATCCCTGATTTCTATACACTATTTACATCATGTAGTAAACTATAATTATATTCCTGTTTCTCTCAGAAACTGATACAATATAATCTAGAGAATTTTGAGCCCAAATTTTCAACAGCAAAATTATTACATCATGATATATCAAAACAGTTTGTTAAAACTTCAATTTTTAGCGACGTTATTTTTGTTCTAGTTAAATTCTTTAGCTAGGACGTTATTGCTCATCAATTCGAGAAATCACTTTCCATTTCATCATAATATATAACTTCAATGTGTGTGTGTGTGTGTGTGTGTGTGTGTGTGTGTGTGTGTGTGTGTGTGTGTGTGTGTTCACCTGCTCTTGACGTCACCGACAAGTCGCTTTGTAAGCAGAATTCGTATGTCCTCGATTTAAAAACGCAATAAAAAGTGTTTTTCAACCCGCACAAGTGCAACGGCAGTGTGTCTCGGGGTCCAAATTTCGGTATCATCTGCCGCCAAGAAGTCATTGCGCCTTTCACACACAGTATTGTACGTCACTCAGTTTAGTGCTGTAACATTGAAGGCCAAATACCGGTGTAAGGATAACGGTCAATGAGCGGTTACAGACACAGGTATCCACGTATATCGATGTGTATGTATTCTATGTTTTCGTTTTACAAGAAAGGGTGCCATTTACGGAGGTCTAAACATTTTTAAATGGTGTCGTTCTGAGTGCCGAGACGAGACTCTTAAGATGTATTTAGATATCGTAAACTGCCTCCGTAATGTGCGACCAGACATATTTTCGTTCTATCCCTGGTCCATTTTCAACGAATGTTTGAAATGATTACAGGGGGTTAGTAATATAAATCATGTAGACAGAAATATTTAACATGTTGATTAGTCTGTTGTGAGGTTTTCTCTCCAGTTGATTTTACTAAAATGTTTACCGTCTGACCAAGAAATTCGCTGTAAAAATATTTTGTATAAACCATGTTTATTTTACGGCTATTTATTTAACAATATTAGTATGTACATATCTAAATAATTTATCGAAACTTATCAGTAACGAACACTTTTGATATTATAAATTCGTAATAGAAAAGCAGGTTATATCAGTTACAATACGTTTCAGAAATCACTTATCAACAGACTGAGGCTATCTCAAATAGATAGAAATAATCTTATAAGCACTATTATTATAATCCAATACTTTCTCCCAATCCACATATCGTCTGCATCCCCTTTGTCCAAAAATCCATATGTGTGTACTGGTTTCAACATGTTCGTTAACGAACTATTGGACGCATCACGGCGCATAGAACCAACCCTAGTCCATCATCAAAATTCAGGAAGTCATCATGGCAATCATCTTTTTCGTTCGTTGCATTGTTCTCGTGGCTTTGTATCATCAACGGTGGTGTGTCGTAAGAATGTACACTGGACACAGGATACGGGATACGGTTAGGTGGAGAGGTGAAGGGATTGCCGACGGGCCGTTACACTGATCGTCTCGCGGTGTGTAGATATTACACACAGAGAGCACACAGCACAGCACAGCACAGTACAGACAGAGAGACAGACATGTATGTACATGTGGTTCAAAGTGGCGCGTGCCTTCTGTTACACCTGAAACATCTGTCCCAATCTGTAATCTCCTCGCATCGTTTTCTTCATGCTGTTACATGCGGCGGCTGCTGGCTCCTTATTCTCCGTTAACTCACACACGGAGCGAACACAACGATAGCCATGTTACTCTATTTCTTATCTCCATCCAGCAGCGTACATCATTCCCCAGCTAGAACTCCTGGCAAAGAAATTATTCTCTCCGTTTGATAAGACAAGAATTGTCGAATATATAAATGTTACCATTTCTATAGCAAAAAGTCCATGTACTGTTAAATGAACTGCACGTTGCTGTCAGCTGGAGGACTTTTTGAAGACAGCACGACGATTAGACCAACTGTTAAACGTGATATAATGCACGTTTTATCTGGAATGACATTTCGTATATTTTATACCATCAATGTAAATATTATTTTAGTATTTTCTGCATTTGCTTTAGTTTTTCATAACTTTTTATATTTGTATTTAAAAGAGTTAATCTTTATTTAAGATGCAGAAAGAGTAAATTTCGTGTACTACGCTCATGGATTTCGGTTGCTGTTAGCACATGTTGCGTCTGCCTTGGGCCCGACAAATTGGAAACAAATGAATAACTGAACGTCGAACTTGATGAGGTGCTTTTTTTTCTGCTTTAGTGGAGTATTTTATGGCTAGTTATATATAAACCTGTTTGAAATTGAACAGAAGTGTTATATAATAGTCCACACCTATCTGTGATTAATGAGAGACTTCAAGATAAATGTCTATTCCACAGATATCAATCCTTCGACAGAAAAATATATTCAATGAAAACCTAATTTCGTTGTCTTCAAAATCACCATAAGGATCTCATCAAAACAAATAAATCCGATGAATTTATTTGATCTGTCTGTATATTAAAATTATCCTAGGCCATCTGCCTGACGAAAATATAATTCCTTCGGAAACAAAAGAACAGAAGAACGACAAAACAATAGCAATAACGTGGAGCAGATGAGCCAGGTCAACAGCGAGGTATATTAACGCGCTGTAGTCTGATTTGAAATGCTAAATTATGACCATAGATGTCGACAGGATATGATCGTGCAGTAAAACAATGGCTGGCGACTATAGTTGACACCACTGAAGGTTCACAGTTTCCATAACATATAGAATAATGGATTGTTGTTGATTTTTCTTGCATATACTTAGATGTTAATCGCACACTCTTCTTTATTTCCAGTTCATTTGATTGGGAATTGGTTTTTAATGTTAATCGGGTTGCAGGTCAAATATTCAAATGTCCTTGTTGACTACTATACGCTGCTATGCATAATATTATCTGCGATACAATTTTCGATGTTAAATATGTATTTAAATTAATGCTAAGAAATATCATTGTCAATAAACGTAAAAATAAAATAACATAGTTTTAAATATTCCATTATGAACATGTTCTTTGTGGTTCTATATCTGGAAAATAGAAAAATATTGAATATAAACATTGCTATTTGCAGCATGATACTAACGGCCCTACTGAGAGCTACTAAATTTGTCTAGTAAAATTCACACTGTTACTTGTATATTTTTATAGCATTACTGTCAATTTTAGTAGTTAGTAGCCGTCAATAGCAGTCATTTTATATTAAAGGATATATTTATTTTTTTAACAATATAATGAATATGCATTTTGTGGGTGATCAATAATATAAGGGCATAATAATTGTGTGTTTGCGTTAGTGTTTTGTTATTCTAAAATCACTTACCATTGTTCTGCAGAGCAAGTGTCACTACGCTTACGCATTATGAATACGTAATATTCGCTGTATAATTGGATCAAATTCTTTTGTCACATTATGCGTCTGCGTATCGGTTTTGTATAGTGAACAATCGATGTCAGATTCACATGAACCCCGTGTGATCTACACGCATCTCACATGGAAATATTTTGTCATTTTATTCCAATCATAAGCTCTGCCCTTACACATATGAATAGTAATGCGTTATATACATGTATAAATAATATTAAAATATGACAATTCCATATTGTTTATAAACTAGTTCAACGAGCATATTTACGTGGCAATCATTTTAGTACCCTGTATTATTACTAAGAGTAATCTTACACACTTATAATCATTATTATTATTATAAAATAATCCTGTAATTTTCATTCGATATACTTTCGTTATATTCTTAATTCTAGGAAATATTACAGTGTGTGTAAATTGCGGGTATCTATTGTTAGTTTTCTAGTAGCACGTGCCTGTGTTCACCTGGAGGTGGCTGGTTCACCTGCGGCTCCCTCTCGTAACCGTCGTTCATCTCATTAGGGGCACATTCAACTATTACGTGAACCATGCATACATAGAAAACAAACACACACACACACACACATTTATATATATATATATATATATATATATATATATATATATGTATATATATATATATATATATACATAGTATAGTATATAGTGTCTGTCTGCAGGTTCATACACGTATCACCTGTACGTCCTTGCTGCAGATCGCACACATAAGGCCCACATATGCGGGCGAAGAATAGACTGCTAGGCTCCAACCCTACCCCCTCGTCATCCCACCACCCTTCTAACAGCCATGAATTATTCCATAATGTGTTTTGTTTAATAGCAAATATATAAACTGCAAAAATATACTGTATTTCGATATAGAATTTACAATAAAAATTTACTATTTTACTCTAATGCTACAGATTCAATATTGTTCGTTCATAGATTCGAGATTCAAGTTGTTGGTTACGTTTTAAATCAATACGTAACGGGCATTTTATATTGAAAGTGAAATTTTCAGAGCGGCGCGATAAATGTACGTCGGTACATGAAGGGTGTAGATGATATGTTTGCACCTTGCGTCAGTAGGCGACCGTTGGGGGTTACCGTACCGTGTCCGATACACACCAGTGGCGTACGTAACACACACTCGCACACATCTTACACCACTCTCAGATATATAATTGCACTAGTTAACGAAGTTTAACAACAATATTTCTCTCTTTTTCCTAGTTAATTAAATTTAAGTTGATAAATATTATAAGTAATAATTCTGTGCATAACTGAATGATAATTTTGGCGATTTCTCCTGGAAAGGTATGAATCATAATTCGTACTGAAAATGATATATTTTATAACGGTTTTCGATGTTGAAAAAAAATAATTGTTAATAAGAATATTATGACGCAAGAGGAAATTAAATGTATGATTTATATATGGGATATTATATGAAGGAAAACTTGTATGCTCCTTATGAAAAAACACATGTGGGACGACACTGGCACGTGGACAGAGCAGACGGAAGCAGATTGGAGTTTTTTTACGCAGGCGACAGCTTTTGTCTTCAACACCACACATCCGCGAACACAACTGACAATCATGTGATAGTTTTAATGGTTTTGATTATTTATAACGGATTTCTGCGATCTTTAGAGGGATCAGTATTCACACCCTAAACAATACTATACTCGATCAATGTTACATATGAGAATAATCAGTACTATAATCAAGTATAACCAAACATATGTAACGAATTTACACTCTGAAAACTTGTATTCTATTTTATCTATCACATTAGGTAAATCTATCTTTTTCATTTATCGTTTCTTAACCATTTTGCACGGAGTAGTGCAGTGTAGTTATTGTTAGTTTAGTTTGCGTTATTAGATAGTGCAAAGTGTACTGAAAGTGATTAATTGCGGTGAGAGAGTAAGTGACGCGTAGCCACACTGTAATTGAGAGGCACTAAGACGATGTACGTACGTCGGTAAAAGTGCTGGCTGACCGGTCGTGTCCAGAGCACTTCCGTTACACGAGCCGCTTCCGGCCGCGTACGACATCAGTAGCATTTAGTACCAGCTCCAAGTCATAGACATCACACCTCAATATACACACGAGATGCACGGACATTTGTGAGCTGAATACACACTTGTAACTGAAGAATCAGTATATCACAACTAGCATCTAAAGTAATTATTCCAGTACGTCATCTAAATGAAATTAATAATGTTACATACTTACTTGACTTTTATTTTTACAAGAAGTAATTTGTTTTTTATTAAACAGATGATATATTTGTCATGCTCAGCAACAACTGTGCTGTTTTAATTCCGAGAAATGATCAAGGTTACAGAATCGGTTGAATAAAAATATTAAGAAGAATGTATTTTTCAATGAAATACACTTTTGTTTATACATAGTACACACACATACATACATCATAACTATATATATATATATATATATATGACACGTGCTCCGGTACAAACACACACACGCGCACGCACACTAGTGGTAAATACACGTGTATGTGTAATGTTATTGTTTGTACGTGGAAAAGATAAAATAACTAATGATAGTACTAGTTTTAGTTTACTTTTAAACCGTGACTCACTAATAGGTATGTAAGCATAGATGTATGTATGTATGTATGTGATGGCAATAGGTAGAATAATTATTGTTAATTAATAATAGTGTTAAACCGCAACAAGAAGCCTAAGCCGTAATTGTAAGAAGATAAAATTAAATGTTGCTAGACGATTAAAGTATTTTCCGCTGTTAGTAAAATCTGTGATGCACATTAACTGTTCATACGAAACAGTATTAAATTGTATAAAATTATAACAAATAAAAATAACATGTATAGTGATTCTAGAAAATATTTTAATTCAATGGAAAATAAAACACAAAACATTTTTCTTAAATCTACGTATATTAAAATAGTTTCAAAATAAATTCCAAACTCAACATAACATACATACATTGGTAGTAAATATTCCGTATATATATTTTTTACTTTTCTTGTCACACATTGCATAATGAAACGTTAATCACTTTGAAACATTACGATTCATAAAAAGGTGTTAAGTATTTGCAATGAATATAAATACGAACTTGTCGTGACACGTAATTAATAAATTATGGTGTAAAATAGCTGTGCACGATGATCGGATTATCTAGATTCGATTAGATAAGTGTTATTGGAAAAAAAGGTAATAATGAATATTCACCTTTCATCTATTGAACTACATATTATTATTATTCACAGTTACCTTCGATAGATTTATCAACGAATATTACAAAATAAATATTGATTTTATTTTAATATGTAGGTACTTTCCGTTCACTTACATGAGCAGATTTCTTAGTCACATTTCAAATTACATTTATAAACAGTTTTAATCTTGTTACTATGTTTTTACTAAATGAAATTATTTTAATTGGTTTGTGGATTAGTCATTTAGCAACAGTTATTAAGTATGTGTATGTATGTGTGTGTATGTGTGTGAGTAGGCGTGTATGTACATATGTATGTACGTATATTTGTATGTTGCATCATGCGGTCTGACATACAGAGGGACAAAACATAATAATAAACAAAAGAGATGTCTAAGACATGAATCAATGTTGTTGTTACGTGTTCATATTGCGATGCAGATCAAGATTTGTCTGCTTCATCACCGATTTCCCGATTATGTGTATACGATTGCACAGGGACGGTCTAGGCGCATTTGTGACATGACCCTGGTTTTGAAATCAATTTTAATTCATTACTATACCATCTATCTAATAAAACAAAACAACGAAATACATAATTCTAAGTGTAAGCAAATTATAAAATACACATTTTTTTCAAAACGTCAACAAAAAAATATAGTATATTTTTCTAAAATATATTTCAAAAATTATACAGTATTTGGTCATTTAATGTGATCTTTGTTTATTTAATAATAATTACTAAATATTTCCATTTTCGATTCGCTGTTCTGTGGGTATATTTAAGATGAAAAATCAGTCTTGATCCGCACCTGATGGCGAGTTATGCGTAACAGTATATTCGCACCCAGTCGCGCGACCGTCTGATTCATCGGCTGGCCGTGAATCACCCGATGGTTGCCGGGCAGTGTTGGTGGGCACCAGCCACTGTGCTCACAGACAAGTTAGCCGAGCAAGCCTATCACAAAGCTATCGACCAAATGAGTTATATGAAGAAGCGAGCGTCTGGGTGCAGATAGCGTCAAGGTCAAACGCACAACTGCAGACGTCCAATACACCACCGAGAACGTCATATACATGTGCCCGACTCTGTGTGTGTGTGTGCGTGTGTATGTATCACCCTCTCATACAGAATGTAAGTGTGAATGTAGTTCTCCGAATCACTACAAGCTCAAAATCAATAACCTGCTTATAAGAAGAACAGACTTATACTGAACGCCTATCAATAAGTCATGTGTATAATAGACAGAATTAAGTACGAGTTTATATACGCATTACTTTGGAATCAAACCAAACGTTAAATTAATGTGACAGAATGTTTTATTGATTTTTACGCAATGGATTGACCTTCATCTGAAATAGTAACCTTTTCAGCACAAACACGGGCTTCGCCACTCATATTTATCACAGTACACGAAAAGAAAATCCATATTGTGAACACTACAAATGACTATGTTTTATTATCTCGTTGCAAAATAATTTTATTTCATTTTAAAATGAAAGCATTGTTTAGAAATAGAACTTAAAAAATGATAGGACCCTTTTTTAAGGAAATGCGGAAACACAAATATGTTAAGATGGTTAACAGACGTTTGTTTATTACAACTATGAAATATTACTTTTCGGTCTGTTAAACGTGATTAACTACACACTTAGAACAAATAATATGAGTGAAAAAAAAAATATTTACGACTTCCAACATTTTATAAAACAATTATAATTTACATGATAATTGTGCGGCATTAATTTTATTTAAATTTTTAGAGATATATTACAAAGCACCCCCACGGTGATTCGTAAGATTTAGCATTTTGTAAATGAGATAAAATTAAATTATGCTTAGAAATAGGAAAAGTTTCTACAACTTTTTATATTACATATTTTTGTAATACCAGTAGCACGTGATATATATCTAGGGTGACAAACATTATAATAAAATTATAAATTATAATTTTAAAACATTAATATGAACCGTTAAATTTTATTATGACATTAATATTTAGTAGTATTTAACACTTACATTTTGAATGAATTTTAATCGGTTCGTAGACTGATATTGGAACGTGTAAATAACAATTCATTAGTGTTTGTTGTAAAATATAATTACTGTACGGAAAGTATGAATATTTCATGGTATCGTTAATAAACTGAATGGAACCAGTTTCTCCTAGCTTGTAGAAGCACTGGAACATTGCTACGTAGAGACATCGTCAGTTTCCTTCTCTTTACAGAAATGTATGTCACATCTGCTCGTCGTTCTTGTTTCTTCATTTCTTCATTAAAACGAAATTCATTAATTTTAATGATGATAAAATTATAAATGTATAAATATACATCGAATTGTGGCCGCTAATAAATCCGAGGAACATCGGGGCGAAAGAGTCTGTTTCTACGGTGTTAATTTGTTCCGCATCTCAATTTCTCCCATTAAAGTTTAGTACCGAATTACTACAAACACACACACACACACACACACACACTTGTGTACTAATTTCTCTTCTTTCTGTGCTTGTTCGCGAACCAGAGACGGCCCAGATCATCATTCGTCACTAATTGGGATCATTTTAATTAATGAAATAATTAATTTTGTTGCATCCCGAAAAAAAAAAAACTGGTACGAGGGCAACCAAATATATGAGTTGTGAGAGTTCAATAGCCGAATCAGGAATAAATAACTAAAGGAATAAACGTACGAGTCAGAATTGAATAAATCACGTACAGAGGCTAAGCTTTAGGCAATGCCAAACGGAAATAGCGGAACTGACAATGATTGTTTTCGATGATTAAGATTCGTGTACGGTTTGAGAAAAGACAGTTGGAATGAGGTAGTGGTGACGAATCATTCTTTTACAATAATGCGAATGCATAATCACTTGGAATGGTTGTGTGACGAATCTTCTGTTGAAACAAACGCATGTAAATTAGTGGCTGAAATATGTAATTAAATGTGCATAATGAAAGGTAGGTGATGCCAAATGGAGAATTTTCGAATGTGTATTAATTTGGTTTTGTTGTAGAATTATTGCCTTACTGAAGGTTGAATATTATTTCGGGTTGTTTGTGTAACCAGAGCTGATTTCACGAATGCGAACTCAAGCATCGAAAAGAGAAGAATCCTTGTCAGGATTTAATCCTGTAACGTGCATGAACTCAGAGGACACACACACCTCTGCATATATATATATATATATATATATATATATATATATATATATATATATATATATATATAGATATATGCTGCTTCGGGCTTGGGTATATCAATACAACAGTGAGGCAAGGGGAGTGATAATAGGATGTGTGGATCTCAGAACATCTCTCCCAGTCGGGTTTCCTGCACAACAGGGGCTTCGGGTCGCACACAAATACAGAACCGTATTCAGGTTAATACTCAAGGATTAAAAATTACACATACAAAATTGTCACTTCGTCTAAAACTTAACATCCGAATGGCATTCGGGTCGCTGATTATCAGCTTGTTAATCGATCACTATTGAACAGATAGTTGCTGAATATAACTGATTTAAAGCGTATAGATTAGGACTGTAACAGTCTCGACTAATACGTTAATAGTAAATTTGTTTTATTTGTTATATTTCAATATAATATTTGCATTCTCATCGCAAGCGAAAGTAAATACTCTAAATAATTGTAAATGAAACATATTCATTACACAAAACATCGTTAATATTAATTACTAGCTTAATTAATAAGACAGCTGAAAGAAAAAAACCAGAGATATTTTTATCAGTATAAATACTGATTTGTATCATATTAAGATATACAAATAGCAATTAATATACCTCATTGTGTCTGTTCGAATTTAACAGTTAGAGAAAACATTCAACAAGAATCTTATACTAGGTAGAATATACTGATTTATTATTTAATAGCAAAGCATTCGATCTAGTACAGAGTTATTTAAATTTCAAAGTAGAAATAAATAATTCTGCAGCGCGAGACAAAACACAGTATTGAATAATACAGCTCTTGTATGCAATACATATTGTGGTAATGTTTATTTAAAATAACCGAATACGTCATCATCCTGCACAGCTTGGCTTCCTTCCTGGGACGCCCACACAACTGTGGTAACGTGTATGTACACGTACCTGCAGGTCTCCTCTCGCATGTGTTACAGTCGTGCCGGGTAACGGGACAACTGTCGTCTGTCATCCATACATACGAGAATCTCAAGCTATGATTACATTCACACTTTATTGTAGAACAATGTGTTGGCATTGAATACAGCGTCCACTAGCTGAGCTAACCGGTACATGGTCAATAAATACACAGCTAACTTTAATACAATCACCTTAGTAATCCGATTCAAGGAACATCATAATTATTAACCCAACGAACACGCTAACTTATTGTTTCTGTAATCGCATTTTGATTATTATTGTTCATTTGTTCAACCTGCTTTCAGAGTGAACTTTCGGTATAGAAACTTAAATGCATTACTTATAGTATCTAGTAACGGAATGATGTTATCAGGAAATTTTTGACAGCGCCAAAGTTGCACCTGCTTGACATTCACATCGATACGGTTCCTTTACCAGTGTGCCGCCTGATTCTCATTGCATGATAAGGCCCATTGATTTTATTGATATTTCTTCCACACACATCAAACTAGTACACACTTATCGAGTTTTATAATTTGCATTGTATCTATTTCAACACACATTTTGGTTCATTGCGGAACACAATTTTGACCAGTTTTTTTTTTTTTTTTTTTTAGTATGAAGCTTAGCACCAAATATAAAATAGCAAATGAAATTCTTCAAATCAATTAATTATAAACGTTAAACTATATTTTATAAATAAACTTCCACAAACGAATATGTCTGTACATTTACATAGAAATATCTTATGATTTATTTACCTTACTGTAAATTTATTAAAAAAAAAAAAACTATTATTTTTATCTAACCATCGTCACACTACATAAAAACAATTTTTAACACATAGTAGGCGTTGATGAGTGCATTAGTTAAGCAATGAAAAAAAAAATGAATTGTTCAAGTCAATTGTTGAGTCCGAAAAAATTAGTGAAAACCCTTCATTTGAATAATGCTAAGTGTATGTAAATACAAATGCGAAACAGATGAACTGATAGCTCTGTGGCTGAATTAGTTTTGAAATACTGTGAGATCTTTGGGTACGCGAAAGAAAACGTCGTAAAAAAACAAACGGGTAGGGCGTGGATCTGTTAAAACAGCGGTGAAGATTATAAGATTGTTCTACTTTGGGCCGCTGAACAACAAACGTTGGACAAATAACATGAAAATTGTACGAAAATGGCCAGGAATAATTTGATACTGATAACAACTTACGTCTATTAAACATCGCACTTGAATATATTCTGTCTAAATGGTAGGAAACATATTTATATTCTTAAAAAGGAAAATAATTAATGTTTTATTTATTCATTTTATTTTACTGTAAGAGAAGAAGACAAGATTAAGGTGATATGTAAATTTGAAAAGAAAAACTAGTATTTTTTGCACACCAAGATTCATCTCCCTTCCTTGAACGAGAATATTCACACGGCTTACAAGAAGAATATGTAGTTAAAAATCTACGTGCTAGTGTGGAATTGTACACATATATATGTGTAAAAAAATATGCATATATCAGACACGCTTGAAATGATGGAAGATTTCGCATCTTTCAAAGAATTAAACCTCGCACTTCACCATGCATTTTATTTTCCCCGTATGCGATAATCTTTTCCACGGAATCTCCAAGTACAAAATTAAGAGAAAATCTCATCATAATAAAAATTTATCTGTTTATATTAAACCTAATGTAAAAAAGAAGGAAACGTTGAAGTAAAGTGTAGGTATATAGGAGAATATTAGCCAACTAGATTACATTCTGCATTCATGGAGTTTCACGTTTTAGAAATATGAATTACAAAACGCGACCGGTATAACTTTCGAAATTCCGGTCCTGTTCCAAGTGCACGCTGTGTTATAATTGCTCGTCTCTCACTCACTCTGCGCATAATTAGCGCCCAATTAAGCGGTGTACTGAGGTATATCAGGACATTGTTGTACTTGTATATACATTCGTGTTATAATAATACTGATATTGCGTTATATCTCCCGTTTGTTTAGTCTGACTGTACTCGTCACAACACAAACATACATACATATAGCCGCTACTGAAGCAGGGAGAGAGCAGGCGAGCGAACAAGAGAGAGAGAAAGAAAGAGAGAGATGTCTGTTCATAAATAATTATACCAATGAGAAGTCTATTACAACCTATAGATATTAAAATAACATGGACTATCAGCGTTGTTCAACGATAAGACACAGAACATATACTTTATTTTTCACGACACTTTTTCTGATTAATCGTAATCAATGAACAGTTCCATTAGAACCGTGAGAGTATGCAAAGATTGATGTGGTTTTTGCTTTAAATTAACCATATAGAAATAACTATTGTTCATACATATCAGCCTAGTTAGTTATAGATAAACAAAATATTTTTATGCAAAGCGGAGAAATGTCTCAATGAGAGATTTTTCAAATTGAACTTACAGTGTAAGGCCACGCTTAACGCTATCTCCATTAACCATTATATTCGATATAACGCGGTTTTTTCATGAACCCAAAGGCCACTATATTTACAATGATTCGTTATAACGCAGTTCATAAAGACATAGTTACGAAAATTAGGCATCAATTTATAGCAAATGAACCAGTATTAAAATAACCCCGTATAACGCTGTTTTGTTTAGCGCTCTGTATACAGGAGCGCATCTAACGCGCTAAAGTGTTACTGTACTTACAATATAAAGATTGAATAACGATAAGCACTGTCCATGTAATGAATGTCTGTGGATTTGTAAGCGGAAATACGCAGGTAAGATAATGTACCAGATTATATATATATATATATATATATATATATATATATATATATATATATATATATATATCTTCTATAATATACGTCCGTTACAAATACGCACTTTATATTCAAACTAATATTTTTTTTCCACATCTCAAGTTTTCCGAGCATTACATCATTTAAATTTAATAATTAATTCTAACACGTCAATTCTAATCCCCTTACAGTGTGCAAATTTATTCGCATATATTAAAAAACACTCTTTTCTAAAAACATACAAATCTTACATACAAATGTTTTCTTAAAAAGAAATTAATGAAAAATCTGCTAGAATCTATTTTTTTACAAATATAATTTCAGTATTTTTGTAGTTATGTTTGACGAATGAATTTTAGTGATTTTATTGAACTAATATAGCTTTAGATAATTAATAAATTAAATAAACAATTAATAATGTCTTATTTATATATTACAAAATTAATTTCACCATTTTTTTTCGCGTAAATTGTACGCTTGCCATTATATAGTTATATTTCATGATTTATTTAACATCTTAATGTTACAGTTTTGCCGGTATAAATTTTTGGTAAAATCAGATAGAAAGTTTTATAGATCCTTACCGTGCAAACGAGCCATTAATTAAAACGTAAAGAATTATATTTCTTAAAAATTTTGTCGAAACTGGAATTTTGAAAGTCTAGGTCATATTAAGATACAAAAATTTGTAACTGAATATTGCTTTTTTACGCAGTGAAACTACAAACTAATGGAATAAAAGTTTTAAATTGAAATTTGAAATTCTTGAAGGTTTATCAAATTGAATGAATTTGATTAAGTAATTCTAGAAAACATAAATCCTTCCTTATATCTATTATGTATTAGCTGCAACATTAGAATTTCAAGGAAGCTTGAATCATACAGCTTAAACGTTAAAGAACGATTTAAAATGGTAAATAGTTCAGCTGTAATTATATTAAACGTGCATTCAACAATTGTGGGTGGTATACACAAAGCAGAATTGTAGTTTACTAAATGAAAACATTAATTACGGCCGACACTTTAGGTAATTAATTACAATATAATTGCATATCATAACTATTATACATGAAAAAAAAATAGTTACGTGTATATTTTCTGTCTCTTTCTGCAATTTGAAATTATAAATATACACACGCATATATATATATATATATATATATATATATATATATATATATATATATATATATATACAAACATATGTAAATATTAGACACGTGCGAGAAATTAAAATGCTCGTGAAGAGAAAGTGCGCGTGCACACACACACAGACTTGTTGTTGCTATATAACTGACTTAATTACCAATTCTCCAATGATTAAGAACATAGCGTGTCGATCATTTCAACGTCCGTAATATCAAAACAGAAATTTTAGTGAACATGTTATATGGAGTTTATTCGTTAAAAACTACCAATGAAATAATCACGGTAATGAGTTATAAATTGAATAATGTAATGGAAAATTACGCAACAATTAACCAACTAATGTGTAATTACAATTACCAGTGTTGAATATAGATATTTCAATTAGATAGTATCATATTTACTATTTGGTGTTTACTATTTAGCAACATCAAGATATTTGTTTCAGTAACGAGAATTTCACTCCTAATGGACATTTCATAACATTGGATCTATACAAGTATGTATGTACATCTTAATGTTATTCAAAATCCAGTATATTAAATGATAAATTATTTAGAATTTTTCATGAACATGCACTCGAATAAGCTTCATTGATTCATTCATAATTCAATGTGAATTAAATAATCAATGGGTAAATGTTATTCAGTATTGCCTTTTGAAAATATTTACGTAAATATTCACGTGGCATGTCACGATACCATGTGTCCTTAGTGCAACTGTACCAAACTAATTCATATATAAACCTTGCAAATTGCAGTAAAGTTCCCGTTTGCATAAAAGAAAAATTCCATTGATTAATTTACCGATGGGATATGCGAAAATAACTTAGAATCTCATGTTGTTTACATGCAACTGGCAACTTTCACATGTAGAAAGTTACGAAATGTTAATATTTAAACAGTAGACCAATCATAGTCGTAGATCTTTTATAGCTTCAAATTCTTTAATAAATGCCCGAATATCGGCCCCATTTTAGAAGATTATCGTCAACGGAAAAAAAGTATAAACAAGATAAAACTATACTTTTAAAAAATTGCAACAAAACAAGTGAAGATGCAGGGTAAAAAATGTAATTTATAGATTGATTTTCTATAGGCATGTTCGTGTGTACAGGCTGAAGCGGAAGTTTTGCGCACGTATGATCAATGATGAATGAGATTATACCGTTAACTTTTTACATGTATCATTTCGTGGGATGTACGTGCATTGTGAACTTCTCCAAGTGTGTGTGTGTGTGTGTGTGTGTGTACGTGCACACACACACACATTAACCAAGACACGTGTATATGCTAGCCAACAAGTACATGCATCATCCGGTCTAGCTGCCATTTCAGAAGATTATCATTATTCAGTATTAAATGAATAAGAAATATCACTCCTCAATAATTTTGTGTTGATTGTTGTTTTAAATTGTAAACCTAATACTGTACCAATATTTTTATACGATTATTTACAGATTTTTAGACTGATATATAGAATTATATAGAATAATAACGGTTGTTCAAGTATGGATACTGAGAAATACAAATGGTAGAATTGGTTATGGCGTGGTGACATGGTATGGTACGGTATTGGTGAGTGCACATTCCAGGATAGTTTAGATTAATGAGATGCACCGCACGACACGGACGGAATCGGGCACAATCAACTAGCGATGCGCATTGCAGTTTTGCAGTATCACAAAACAAGTTTCCAGCGTCGACTCGTCACATACCAACTACACGCTCGCCTCAAAAATATATATTTATGTGTCTAAATATGTATTTAGTTCTGTTTACAACAATTCGACTTATTTCAAACAAAATAAATGAACAGCTGAATAAGTAACGGAATGAATTTGTGTTAGTACGAGTGTAATAATTGCAAAGTAAGAGTTCCAAGAGTGGGAAATGTAAATGGCGATGGTACGCCACTGTAACGGCAAGTAACAGACAAGTGTGACAAGTGAGCCAAGAGAAGACAAACGGCACGATACGTGGCGATCTCCTCCCTGTACGAAGGCGGACAGGTCGATCGCGTAACTGCCTGCAGTGACACGCGTACAATTTCTACGAACGCAACGTAACGTAACGCATACATTCATACACACATGTGTATTTGTAAAAGTAGGAAGTGTACTGAGGTGCTGTGCTGTGTATGTGCAGAGCGGTCAGACGAATCCTGCCATTAGAAATCAGTAATTTATATATCTTGGCACGACGTATCCACCCATCCTCCTCTTCCACCGACGTTGTGTCCACCTTCACCGGTTAGCGGTGAACGGCTGCGTGGAGAATTCAACGGTGCGTTTAACGCACAAGCTTCGGTACACTGGTAAATACAGGGAGCTTCAACATGTACGCAACATAAATTAAAGAAAAAAAAACAAGAGGAAGAAGAGGAATAAAAAGGAAGCATAAAGAAGAATAAGGAAGAGGTAGAACAAAGAAAAAACCAGAGGAAGGAAAGGAATAAAACAGAAGCATAGAGAAGACGAATAAGGAAGAAAGAAAAATGGAGGGTAAAAAGAAGAAAGAAGAAGAGAGAAGAAGAAAGAAGGAGAATAAAAAGAAAAACATGAAGAAGAACCAAAAGAGGATGAAGAAATTCAGGACGCATGGATGAAAAATATCGACTTATACTCGACACTGTACATATGAGATACTGATTACTGATGCTTTTTGAAAGAAGATATTTCGCGATTGCTCAGTATATCGGTAAGATGTCGTGATAGCGACACGTGCTGTATGTATGTATGTATATGCGTAACGATAGGTTATCTGTTCATTGTGAAACCAGCTTCCTGGTCCACTGATGCGGAATGTCTTATGTCTATAATCGACAACTGTAGTTAGAAATGATGGCACGCGTACTACATGTAATGATACATCACCGGTACAGTGTACCTATTTATTTAACATCATCCTAATGTACACAATACCAAACACACATACACGCAGACCGTTATAGCGGAATTATTTTTACCAAATAAATATATAATTTATTCCCATGTTCATTTAACAGAACTGTATTATTCCATGACTCGTCATCATTAAGCGGTACTGTTTGTTTTAAGTCAAAGGAAAATCGAATGGCAAAACAAATATTATCTAGATCGACAATTCTTGACAGATACATTTCCAAAGAACATATTTACATTGCAGTAAATGACAACGTACTTTAGGTGTAACATCTCAATTTGCCAGCAACCTTGACTGTATCTCAACAACCGTGTATCCGCTCTCTCCGGTAACAACAAACCATTCACCAGCATAACACGGCAAATGTATCTGTTGTATCAGCACATTTGTAGCAGGTAAAGTATCCCGGTATATGAACGGTTACTACATTTTTTTTTCTAGAAATCTCGGTAACTTTCACCCAAAATTTTATGACCAATCTGTCACCGAGTAGTTACCGGTATCTGGTTACGGTTATACTGCAGGGTTCCAGTGAGATTGCAGGGATTCTGCGTGTACTTTATAAGAAGAATAAGAAGCTGGGATAACCTTGGGAAGAAGGTAATGTTTTATTAAATATTTCTTAGAAGTAAAACTGACTTGCAGTAGTTAACTATTACAGGTCAAAATAGCAGGGAAAGATTCGAAGAACGAGCTGTGATTTGCATGTACTTATATTCAATTTTTTTCTTTAGCAGTTTTTAATTAATAAATAATTTTTCTGCAAGAAAACAGGAATGTTTCTTTGCGAGATTTTATAGGTAATTCTGTGAAGTACTCCATCCTATTTACTGGTATCTATTGGCAGCAACACAGCATTCCATGGGATTTACAATGTTTCATGACATTTTCATTACCTGACCACTGCATACCAAACAATGACATGCCTTAGCAAGGTACTACTGAACACTACCGTATATACCAATACCAGTTACTTTATCTCTACCAAGCGTATTGTACAAACATAATATTAAACAGATTTAATTGTCAATTTATTGTCCTAGCTGTTTCCAACTTTTCCAAGATTAGCCAAGACGAGATAAGTAACAAGAAGAGGCACTATGTACCGTACGTTTTCCAATAAAGTATATGTTCTAAATAAAAACGCAGTAGCGTAGACTATGGGGGTTTCTTTTGGGGCATTAAATTAATCGGAGTATAAAATTTCTGATACGTATGTCTTTTATTATAATAAAATTAAATAAAATTTTTGATAATCATGTATTAATTATTTATAGAATTTCATATTTTTTTTTTATTTTGGGAAAAATGTCACAGAAGGAAATTTGGAAACATTTTCACCACTACTGACTTTGCATAATAAACATTTCTAATAAGATTCACTATAGAAAAAGATAGACTCACTTCCTTCAGATAAAAACATCTGCATTCAGGTGTATAAACTACAGTCACTCAGATAAAACATTGTTGATGAATTCACCAGCTCGCCGGTGTACATAATTCATATGGACGATTGGTTTAAAAGACTTTCGGGGTCTGTAAACTCTGGTCGGTGATGCGAGTGAAATATTGATTGTAATAATGTTGTCAGAGATGTTTGTGACAATCAATGATGGTGCTCACGTAATCAGTCATTCTCTTTTCCTTTTTTGAGAGAAGAATGTTTTTATTGTATCCCTACCAGTATGTATCTATCTACTTATACATATATATATATATATATATATATATATATATATATATATATATATATATATATATGTATATATATATACATATATATGTATGTGTGGCTTGATGTTTTGCACTTGACATGGAATATTTATTATATTTTGTTTGAAATTTAAATTTGTCGAGAATTTATTACACCAACTAAAACAAGGATGTACGTTATCTTTTATTTTGCAAATATGAAGGAAAACAAAATTGAAAATTGGTATTTTTACTGTCAATTATAAGTGATTGCATCAGTTAGAAAAACCAAGATTAGACCTTGACGTATCTCCTATCTGTAAGATATTTTCCTTCCTGTATATGAACCGGAAATATTAACGTTTTTTGTTTGATAAACCCAAAGATATATTGACCGAAGGTTTGACGTATAAGTTATCTATTACACAAGTTATTGGCTAAATTACTATACACTAATATCCCGGTGAGCGTTCAAATTACAAAAGTGCTAAACCGCGTTAAACGAGTTCATTTTGAGCAAATCTTTGCTCGAATCATTGAAATTTAGTGCTATTCTTCGTGTTCAAGAATAACAACATTATAGCGAATTATTTATTATTGGAGGTAGCGTTCGACGGAGACTGTACTGGAGAATAATACTGAATAGTTCATGATTTTAAAATTACTGACAATTTTGCGTAACTAATGAAAAATATTTATTAGTTTGAAATAGACAAGAAATTCGAAGAAAATTATTAGAAATATATTTTTATTCGAGGAATAATCTCCTTAGCTGTGGGTGATAGGCACGCGCAGACATGTATATATGTATAAGACAAGCCAAGGAGACACACGGTACATACGGATGATGGACAATGACCTCCTCGTACAGATGATGGAGGATGTAAGTAATGCTGCATACGTACGTACACCAGCGCCGACAAGACGCGTGTATGTCCGATTGTCTGTAGGTGTATTCTATACGGTTTTACATATATATATATATATATATATATATATATATATATATATATATATATATATATATATATATATATATATGTACTCGTATATCTACAAGTTTGTGTACATGTGTATATATATATAAGTATAGTTCTAAACAAGCTATAGTTTAAATACTTTTTTTAATATTCAAGATGTTCATTTTATTGTGGAAATAAACTTACCTTTTTCAAATGGAACACTAAATTCTTTAATTCCAAGATTAATTCTACGTATTTTTTGTAGGATGCATTTATTTTATAAAATGCCTCATTTTTTTGTTATAAGCAACCTGTATATATGCGTATTTATGTGTGTGTGTTCGTCTTGTGTTGAACAGACACGTTGACAGCGGACAGACGGACCAGACGAGACTCTCCCACGTGCAGGACACTTTCTCAAAGGATGCACGACACACGCACGCACATAATGTAAAGGTGTAGAGAGTAGGTATTGACAACACCCTGCGATTATTTGCATTCCATAGCCAATTACGTACAGATACATATTTGTTTCACTAATAAAATGTAATAGTAAATTTCTGTAAAGATTTAACTAAATCTTAAGAACAATCACTGAAATTACGATCAAAATAATAATGTTTATTCTGCTCACAATTGTTGATATTCTTCGAAAGTAGTAGCAAATACATAAGCAGAGTTCATAATGACATTGAATGAAGTCTATCGTGTACGTTAAAATATGAATTGTACGTTTCGTTACGGGAACACATGCACACGTAATACGTCAGTGTGTATTCGACCAGAAAGTAGGTCGTTGATTGAGGTATGAATATATGGATGTAGGGTGACAGATGGACCTTGCTACAAATGCATACATACACACCTATATGTATATCCATGTAGGTATGTATGTATGTAGGTGTATATGTGTTTGTTATCCTCTAGTGAGTGGCCAAGTACAGTTAGACAGTGTGCTATGTGCAACGTTTATTAATCACATACACCAGGAAATTGTCTCCTCGCTATCGGTCACCCATCTCTCTCCCGCCGTTCCTCTCTCTTTCCTCACACAGCACACATGTAGTTATACGGTTCGATACTAGAGTGCGTTACTTACCCAGGATGTACATCAACGGTTTTTATCGCTGTATTTATTACGGTCTGAACGGCATTCTTAATTTTATAAACTTTGCCGAAATATCTTATGTAGTTGATTGAAACTTATATAAAAATATTTCATCATTCTTTCAGTATATTCTAAGGTTTATATTAAAATATAAAACCTATATTTCGTGGTATATTTTCAACTAGATACATTTACATTATACAATGTAACAAGCTAACAAGTGCTTTCTGTGTTCGTGTTAGTATTCTCTATTTATGGCTGCATGTGATACTTCGGCCATGTTGATATGCCGATCTGTGTCGCGTATAAATCTGACTTGGGCCATAGTTAAACAAAGCCCGTGTGCGTATGTGTGTGTGTGTGTGTGTCGAAACCTCGTCCAGCGGCACTCAATTATACGTTGCACGATGAATACCAAACCAGGCGGACATCGGCAACGATCTGTACGTTTATTTATACCTGGAACAGGCATAAATCCGATAGAAATTTACAAGAAGGGAGATCACGCTGTCATTGTGTATGCCACGTCGTTGCTGATCGGACCACGCATGCGCATTGAATACACAATTGCTACAAGAGTGTTATGGCCTCCCTCGCGTTCTCAGAACACAAAATATACCTACTATATGGAATATTATACTCGATTTTCCTTGTTTATTTGCCAGTGGGATGCTGTTTGTACATAGCTAGCTGACTTGTTGTATTTATTGCGGTTAAATTGATGTATTTTGTTTACATATTTATGACAGAACGTGAGTTGTATATACTGAATATCATTATTACTGTTTGGGTCACGTAAATTTTTAACTTTGAACATTTTTGATCCGCTCAATAAATAAGATAAATACAAATATATTTTAATCAACCAGAGTAGCAGAATTAATCAATTATTTACCACATTACTTAATATAATAAAATACGTAATTTAACATATCAAGTGCACATTTTTATATAACAATGCTATTTGTTTAAGTAATAATAATTTACAGAGATGACGATCAATGGAAAGTTACTAATCAACAATACTAACTTTGTTAAATTTATAGTAAAATTCTAGAATTTTACTATAAATATACAAGGTGTAAAATATATTTATTTAACATTGAAGTAATGAACTATCAGAAAGTATGTGAATATACTATTATACATAATATATTATACATATATTGTATAATTGAAATGTATAAGGTTTAAATTAACTTTTAGAGTATGGTGATGATTTGTTATTTGAAGATTGATTATTTTGTTTAGCGTGATGTAATGTACGGATGTGATTGTACAGGTTCCAGCTTGCGGAGGAGTGTTGACCGTACGGTCATACACATACAGTACATAGGGATTCCGTCACGTCGCTCACCGATCTCTCTTCTCTGTCCGCGTGCAGAGGAGCGGGACCGATGCCCATTCGCATATTGATCAGTCAGCAGGCTACCTCCTTCACTGCATGTTCCATCCAACTAGCGAGCCAACCTATCTAACCCAGCGTCTAGTTATTCAAGCTACACACACAAACAGTGTTGTTCTACTTTTATTCCATCCGTACAAATCACTGTTACATTTGGGAATTTTTTAAATATATTCGTTGCTTTTGATTGTCAAGAATAAAGTTTACTAAATGTTTGGTAGCAAATGTAATGAATTGATTACACCTATACTATAATAATAGTATAGGGAGATCGTTTCCAGGTCAACAGATAACGGGGTACCGTGTTGCTGTTTTGTGTCTCTCTTTAAAGGGACACACACACACACATACATACGGCCTCCGTGTCGCGTCGTGTCGCATTCTGTATGCATATCACGTTCGTGTCATAAGAAATCAATTGTACGTCGAGTTCTCAATGTCCATCTCGGGTCCAAACAAGTCGCGACCTGATGTCTTTCCAAAGAATGATGTCACGCACGAAAGTATGCAAGTTCAGTGCGGACCACATCCTCATATCAACGAACTCTATTCTACCTTAGCTACCTGTATAGCTAGAGCTACATATACGGACAAACTGAATAAAGATACACATATCAACTTCCTTGTCACAGAATGAGTGTGCAAAAAATTCAGTAATAATTTTCTATTGTTACACATCATCGAAGAATGCGCATGGTAAAGGTTGATTCGTAGGAAATACAGCCCGATACCAAAACAACAATAGATTTTACAAATATTTCCATATGTAAACAAGCGATTGTTTTATAGGCAAAGTACAAAATGCATTTATTTATTTGCCGATGTTATTTTCCGTCAACTGTTCACTTATAAATACGCATAAGCCTGCGCATGGAATACGTACAAAAGAATTTCTACTGAACATAATCATTGCATACGAGGATACGTAAACAGTTACAAGCACACCGCCTATTTGCAATTGTAGCCGGAGCTGTATAATAATGTAGAAAGTATTATCAACTCCTACTTGGCAAGGAACAACCCACATGTACCCGTATCTCAATGTGATTGGTGCACAGCAGTAAGGGCGGAGCGTAACAGATGAACACAGCATCCGAGCTGTGACTGGTCCAGAACCGGCTACAGCCTCCACATACGCCGGGCACGTCCGACGAATCAGAGCAACCCGTGTGGGTGCACTTGATTACCAACGGGAATGCTGCATTGCCAGAGCAAGCAAAACAACACCGTCACAACACGTTACAATCGTGGAATTACCATACCGCAGACGATATATTCTTGGAATACACTCGTTACGAGGATAAAACAGTATTATTCGGTTTTCTAGACAGAATTTCCTATACCACTTTAAACTATAATTAATAAAATCTCATGTACTATTAAATCAATTAGTCATATACTTAAGAAATCAATCTTTTTGGATATTTGTAAATGTAATATTCGCAAGATTAAATTTTATCAACTATAATACAAGCAAATGTATGCATAATAAAATAGAAAGAATCTATGAATAGAATATTCCTTCTTATAAATAAATTCGTTTGTTATAAATAAGCTTTTTTTATCTAAAGTGGATCAAACGAATTAGATGATGATTTAAATCAATTATAGGGTTATTTTATCTCAGAAAATATAAAAACAATGTGAGATAAAGAAATTCTAAGATATTAGAATTAATAATTCAATATTACAGAGTTTCATTAAATACACGTTTTACAAATTGTATTACACGAACACACATAGGTATTTAAGCTAGTTTACCAAAAAGATTAAGTTATTATTGTTAGCACAAATGTTCTATGAAGAAAAAATTGCAAAATTTACGAGAAAAAATACCAATCATAATGCAGTAATCACGTATGCATATTACTAATTAAGGCATGGTAATAAAAATTGGAAAAATTTTCGTTACGCAATATGGATTTTCTTACCTTAATCATTGCAAATATCTGAATGTGACACAAACAACAAAATCCATACAAATTATACTTTTGAATTATCACTACAAATATAAATTATTTTGTAAATTATAATTATGAGAAACTAATAAACTGTCAAACATTAATTGTTCTGCTGCCATCTGACGGCAGTATAAGGCACTGCAGCGAACCTAGTCAGAGGTAGGTAAGGAAGATACATTTTCTTATTCAAGTAGTACGAGTGACTACTCAACACCTGAAAATTCAAACACGTAAAAATGCAACGCATGAACGTTCAACACATTAATGTTAAAATCTGGAAAAAAATCATGCAAATATTCGCCTACTATGTATGGCGCAGTAACTCGTGATGCTTGAAAGTGAATAGTAGTATCAAAAATAGTCACTCCAAAATCGAAACTTGTTGACAGTTGTATGGTAAACAATTCTAGATTCGAATTTTTAATTAAAGTTTGTAAATTTGCTTTCGATATTATGGAACTTATGCAAAAACTAGCACCAAAGTTAGGAATAGACGATCCACAAGTATTAAGGTATTAAGCTAATAAAACTGTGAAATGATTGATTACAATACCAATTTGTTTTTATAGCGAAGCCATAGAATTAATTCGGAATATAAATGGGAAACGACTAGGAAACTTAAATGAAATACATAAACATATAATGTGTATGGATATTGCTGCAGCTAAACTGGGATTAAAGTTTGATTACGTATGTATGGAATAACCTCACTATTATTACAAATGTAATCATTTCAAATGTTACAGAATGCTGCATACAAAACATTGGGCACAAGGAAGAGCATTTATAACAGACAATGTACGCTGGTAAAAAATTTATTGCAAATTAAAGACCAGACATCCATACATGAGATATGTATCCAGCTCAGCTGTGAGCAACTTAACAAGACAGCTGAACAGTTGCTGAGCAAATACAAGGAATGTGATGTGTTGGACAGAGATTTTAATCATCCACAATATTCTGTAGCAGCCGTATGGACAATTTGTCGGTAGGAGGAACAAGTTTTTCTTATAACTGAACATAATTTTCTTTTTTCTACTTAAAGATTAAACAAACTGTTCATAAAAAAGTCTGATTTTCAATCACTGAGTACACTAACTCCACAACAATGGAATAAAATGGAAGTTGAGTTCACGAAATTTGCCGAAGAGAATGGATTCAAAGCGGCTGGTTTGAAAAAGACGGTTAAGAAAAAAGGAAATGAATTAATGAATGTGATTGAGACGAAATCAAGGGGTACTCCTATACTAATATAATTTCAGTTTATTTTTGTATGTATTTAATATTAATAATTTTTGTTTTATAGAAATGCAAGCGGAATATATGCCGAAAAAACATAATGAGGAAATCGCGGAAAGTTACGAAGTTTGGAGGAAGCGAATTCTAGATGAAGCATACGCACATGTTAATTGCAATTCTGTTTAGTTTTAAGTACTTACCTAGTGATATTCATCAACTTCGCCAAAATGATCTGTAATATTTTTATAATAAATTTATATTTATTCTAAATTGTTCGTTTATTATTGTAATCTGTTCTGATATCATTTGAACATAGATGTCGTGCGAGTAGCAAAATTAACAATTAAAAATATTGCTTTTATATTATGTAAAATATCTAATCTAAAATTTAAATGTAATTTGTCAATATCTTTTTTTCCAATTAAATAAGAAAAACAATTCCGCGTTCACAATAATTACGGCGCGCCATGCACCGATTACAACATATGGATCGTTCCCTGGCCGAATCGTTTAACTCCATAAATCGAAGAATGGAGAAATATAAATTCAAATATATATTGTAGATTGTAAAATGTATCAATGCATATTTTGCTTTCATCTAACGGCACATAAAATGAATAAGATAGATGAGACTTAGTGTAATTGTTATTAATGTTACAATTTTTACGTCACTAATGGAGTTAATCGATTTGGCAAGTGAGAAAAAAGTAATAACATCAAATTTAGTCTTTAAATTATTTTTTATTTTTTAAATTAAAAAGTTCATTGTCATATTTTTTATTATACCGTTCTGTTACTATATATTATTATTTATTAGTGATTCATCGCCACTGTAAATGATGTTTTCTTTGTCAATTGTATCTGAGGTCCCGTTATCAGAGATTTTAATTTAATAATATTTTTTTCTTTAATGCAAAATTTTTAAAATAAAAAATATGGACAATTTCTGTTTCATTTCCTGCACATGACATTTTTTAAATAGAATTGAGGAAAATAAAGGAGAAAAAATGAAAACTCACATGCACAACAAGACCATCGTGGAGTTAATCGATTTGATCAGTGAACGATCCATATGTTAAACGAATAAAGCGTGTTTTGAAAAACAGCAAAATATTTATCGCTAAGAAGTATAGAGCACTATTGCATAATACACTCGGACGTCAGTAAATTACAGAGTATATAAAAACATGCAAAACAGTATAACAGAAGAAAATATAATGTTTCATCATGTGAATGATATTAGAGGGTATCAAATGAAAATAATCCTTCGACATGATAAACATTTGTATAAATGTATGCAATGCAATAATACCAGTGCTTTTATTGGCTGGCAATGCATATACTTTATTTGTATTGGGCTGGGAGGAGCAGGTGTTGGTAGAATGACAAACGGACATCGTTATGGACGCTGAATAAATAGTTACACTTTTGTTAGGGTCTTATTATCTATTGAAATATGTGTGGAATATGATCCTGGAATGAACTATACATTGTAACACATTTAAGCAAAGAATTCACTTCAAAACTTAGTTTAAACAACAAAGTTACTTATGCAAAATTATAATGTGATAATGTATATATGATTGATGCAATTTTAACTGCATATTCTTATAATACGGACATATATGGATATCTCCTAGTGACCTCAATAAGGTCACGACCTGATATAGGTAAGATGCAGTAAACAAGACAGATATCGTCGTACACGAGATGTTAATTCAAACTGGGAAAAAATTTCACTCGTAAATAGTAAATAATATTTTATATGCGGTATTTTCCCTCTAGCAAGTTCATTGTATATGGTTATCACTTATTTATACAAATTTACAAATGTAACAACGTTTAATATAACATGGATTCTTGGGAAGATTTAAACTGCAGATCTTTAGAATTTACTAGAATCTATTGTTAACAATTGTTTCTTCTCTCAATATTTGTTAATGATTGTTTTATTTATTTATTTTCTAATATAAAAATAATGTATTAACAAGCAGTAGATATTTACATTTAAAAAAATATGATATTTTGGTTTATATTTACACAAAGTTTATATTTCCAACTGGCAAATTAGGACACTGTGTACTCGTAAAACGGAAATGTTTACCAAATGATTAACACAATTAGAATATACCTAATAGACGTTACTGCAAATGCTGGTAGGTGTGTACCACAATGCAAATAAAAATATTTATCCATGCACATTTCTTCGTTATCACACATGTTGCATGATAAAATGTATTTTTATTTATAAATAAAGAAGCCGGTTTCTATGATAATAAGAAACAGTGGCTCTCAATCAGATATTACAGGTGTATGTAATTGTGTTTTTGTTATTTTAAATTAATTAATCTTGGCTACCTGATTAATGATTACATTCTATTCGATTTTTATTTATCTGATTTTGAAGTAAATTATAAAAGATTTTTTGAAATACAAGTATTAAACTACGCTCTTATATATTTTATAAATTTAAATTAGTTTTTGAAATACAACATATTTTGCAATTATATTTTATCAAACTGATATGTACTATTGAGTGTGATATAATTATAGATTTATCTTCTAATATATGTAAATAAGTCTATGTATGCTTAATTTAAAAGGATTCGTATTAACAAGGCATTATCGTTCATATTTATTGTTTTTGTTTATTTTACCAGGAATTGGTATAACATTGATTTATTTCTTATACGTCAAAAAGATTACGATACTTGGAATGAACTGTTTACAAAAATAAAATAATTAAAATGTAGCATTTGGTTTTGTAATGATTTCAATGTATGTATCTATTTAAACAAACCTACAAATTTTGAGGTGCGAAAGCCCAAAGTTTAGGAATCACTGTTAGAAGCCAAAAAAGCAATGTGCAGTGAAACAAGAAACAGTAGCAAATAATTACGTATTCTGTGAAACACACTGACGAAATGATAGCAGAGCTCAACATAGGTCACGGTACATGTTTGAACCAATCAAAAAAACGGCAGATAAAATGATCGAAGGGCAGAGCACCGCGTACGTATATAGCGTGCGTGTGTGTGTGTATGTGTGACAACGGTCGTATAAGCGAGTTGCGGATCCAGCGCTATCAAAACTTGTTTCCAAGCGGGTACAGTACAGACTGTATCTCCAGTCTGCTCTCTACAAAATCGTTTCAGTGTTGTCGATTGACAGTCACTTTACTGACGGCGTTTTTATTGTAAAAGTTCTTCAACAGTTGTCTGTTTCCTAACCAAAGAACTCAACAGGCTTCACCACTACCGCACAGCCGCAATACAGGTACGAACTTGTAGCTTATCGTTAAACATTAGTGCATGCCAGTATTTGTACATTTATTTGTGACGTCCTCTATAATAATGTTTAAAAACATTTTCAAATGATTTGCGCACTATTTTTATAAATGTTACGGGTTAAAATGCAATATTTTTTAATGTGTTTTCAAGTGATTACATATGTTTTTATCATGACTATTGTGTACGGATTTCATAATTTGAGATACGCTTTTATCTGTCGTTGCTAAGCAACATATGTTTGGGATCTTGTCTTGTTGAGTATATTATATACGTTACTATGTAAATGTTATGTAACAGTGATAATAATAGTGTCACATATCGAAACCCTTGCATCAGAAAGTGTATAAATTCCCACTAGGTCAATTCACATGCTTGCAAACGTCATATTGATAATGAACATAATTGTCGCAAATCTGAACTATTGGGAATTGTATTGAACGTCGGCTTTGTGTGAATACATTAGTAGTAGATCAAATTATATTCGTTATATCTAATTGAACATATATGAGATTTAGTAATAATTATAAACTTCTTTTAAAGAACCGTAACGAATTTTAAAACATTTGATAATTATTTATAGAATTTATGCTGTACAAAATTTTTAAACTTTTTTGTTTTGATATGGGAATTGCATCTAATGGTATAAATTCTAAACTTTACTGGATTCGTATCAGATAATTAGCAATAATACCGATAAGCGTGAACAAATGTCGTGTCAGAATTTAAGTATTTAGTAAATATTCCGTGAGTTAACCTTCGCCAATGTACAATGTGACTGTAATGTAGCAAACGTGTCATATCACACATATGGCTTCATAATTTCACTATTCATGGGAATCTACAAGAGTTGATCAACATATGCTGCCTGAGAGATATTTAGATTAACATCACTAAAAATATACAAATAATTAATCGAGAACCGAAAGGTCAAAACCAAAATGTAACTTGTGAATATCGCGTACGTCTAAATAGAACATACACCGGCTAGATTACTCTGTGAGACAGCTGATCAACGTTGCTTGTGAATCAATGACACTTTTAACGGCTTCGCGCGCTTGTTTCTCTGCAGATTCTGTAGTAAATTAAATTAGTACGTGATTGACTTAGTATGTAGGGTACCGTCTGCATTTGTAATGTATTCCTGTTTAATTAAAAACCAGCCTGATTATATAAGATTCGATTATCTATCAATGACTGCCGTCCACTGACACACACACTCACACCTACAGACGAACTTTCCAACGGTAAATTTTCCTATGACCTTGTCTAATAACTCTTTTGCTCATGTAACTATTCAAATAAATGCGTGCACTCCATTTTATCTTAGTAAACATAGTGTTTGGTAATAAGGAAGTTACGGTGAAAGTTAATTCCATTGCTTATAATTTGTATATCTGAACTTGTAGATGAAATAACCGCAGATGTATTATTTTTTAAACATACAGTAATACCGCGATTAGCATTGTGCAAAAAAGGGGAAAACAAAGTTTAAAGAAAATTATTGTCTTATTTAAAAAAAAAAATTATTTTTTAATAACCAAAATTTTATTCATCATTTAATAATACATGGCAAATATTATAATTTACAAACAATAGTTGTTTGTTTTTTTAGCCAACAATACATTTATTTTTACTATTGACTAAGAAGAATAATATTAATGTATTATACAAAAGGCGAATTAATTTAGAATTCTCAGACATCGATTATTTCCTAATGATTTTTCGAAGAAAATATCGCGACTTGGGCAGAGTCGTATTCAGAGTAAAACTGTACAGCCCTTAACCATAGAATACTTATTTATTCTATTTAACATTTCCTTGGAATAAATAACAATCTTGAAAATGCACATATCAATTCACAAATTTAACTCGTAATAAAATAAAATTGAAAAATTATTTTTTAAAAAAGTTCAAATTTCTAAATTATCAAGAGTCTTATTCGGCCACCAAAGTATACCTGCTGCTTTTTTAGACTTGTGTACAGTATACTTTCTGCACTCCTGGTCATATTCTCCTAAATCCGCCTCTGTGTTTGAAGGAATTAGAGTCTGTCTTCCTTCCGAGAAGCAAGGAATATATTTAGGTTACCTGAAGTTCGCAGGTGTAAATATACAAATGATTGATCGTATTTAAACGTTGGCCGATTGACCGATACGTTATTACTCTTGGCAAGTTCGCCGGATACACAAGGTCAAGGTTAAACACACAAGTCGTAACAGATCCATTTGTCAGACATTTATTTCTTCCTCCAATTAATAAATTATATTTGTGTACATAAGTGTCATAGTGACATATTTCAAACCATTTCTTATTTGTAAACTTGCTAGTATTAGGTAAACAACTATCTTATATATTTTCTTTTTACAATGAAACTGTACATCTTTACAGTATCCAATACATTCTAAAGATCATAGATCTTCCTGATAATCACTATTCTTTAATTAGCAAAAGGTACACGGACTAATTAATGTAGCGCATATTTCTGTGTAGATTTAACCATTTACAGGCTGGTTCACCTTACACGTGCGTAAGATCCAGTCGTGAATTCACCCAAGCGTTTATAAATCTGTATCGTAAACAGCTCCGTAGTGAAATGTCAACGTGTGATCTGACAACTTCCTGCTTACTACTAACCTTGTGAATATTTGTTGATAATTCTCCACAGTTCCTTGTTATGGTGACAACTCAACACGTGGTTCGTCACTAGCTTTTATTTCACGATTTAAAATACACCTCATAATCGGCATTAATATAATATCTTTAAAATAAACTTAGCTGTAGTTAAATTCTCCTCTGTACATCTGTATAAGAAATTGTTTTAAAATAAAAAAGCCCGCATGTATGATTGATAATTTATGATTTAAAACACTTATAATCGGGGGCTGGCATTCTTCAGAATTAAATATATTTATCTAGAAGATTTCAAAATAACATTTATTTTTATTCAGTGGGTTAAGATTATCACACATTAGTTACGCAATGTCAATAATATTTTTACATAACTGTGTTTTACACAGCTAATCATAGTAGAACTATTTTAACACATGATAGTAATGAAACTAATGAAGCTTGCCTTGACTTTGATGACATAAATACTAACGTTTTTTTTTTTTTTGGCACATAATTGATAAATTATTTAAACATAAAATAATTGAAACAGAATCATAGAATTAAAGTAAAATAAATTCTTAATAAATCTGTATTTTACCTGTGGAATATTAAACGGGTATTTTCCGTTCCTATTCGCAACTGATAATGTTCTTATCATGTAGACGCGTTTTGACGCAATACAATTAACAATTGCATAGTTTGTAAATCGCCACAAATGCACAGCTGACTGTCTGCACGTAGTCTGCGCGCAATGCCCAAGGCGAGTGTATGAAAGTGAATGTTTCCTATCTCCGCTGAGCAGAAGAAAGTGTTTGCACACATTTATATGTATATGTGTAAGAACACCCAAGCCGCTGATTATGCATAACTGTCCATATGAATAATAAACAGTGCCACAATGTGATATATGCTGCAGTGTGTACTTGTACGGCTGTACATGGTATAATATGTCATTCGATATTTAGCAAGCAAGTCGAAACTAAACACATTTCATGTTGTGACGTGTTATAGCAAAGGACGTACAATCCTAAATGTATTCATATTTGAATGAGTGAGTTAAACGTAACTTAAGTACCATATTGACTAATATAAAGTGAAGCTAGAATGTATTGAAAAGGTAAAATATTGTACAATTATCAGTTTAAATGCCGACTGAACGTAAATATTATGTGTATTACATATTTGAAGTACAAAATTACCAAATGTTCTGTACTGTTGTGTTGGTATTTCTTATCGAACGTTTGAATATTATTTAGAAAGCTTGTAAATATGTATATCGTATTCAATGATAAATATGATGCAATTTCAATTATGAAATAATGTTCTAATAACTGTACAAACTACTGATTAAACATTTATATAATTTACGAAAGATATATGTACGTTACATATTGTATGGGTAAATTTGAAAATCATGCACTCATTAGACTAAGCTAAGGGCCTTAGAAATTGGGATATAAAACCCTACCACTTTTTAAGGGGATGAGAAATATTTATTACATTTGTGTTTTTTTTTTCTTTACAGATATAATACATACAACCAACAAAATGACTGTATTCCTTATTTTAGCACGAAGGTAAGTTTTATTTTTCTATCATTAACTCATCATTCATAATGTAGTAATAAATAAATAAAAGCATGTATTTTGTATTGCATATAAATGAAACTTGCTACATAATACGCCTGGTCGGCCAGCAACCAGTATAACACAAGTGTCATGTTGCATGCCAACTAAACATCTAAACATTTATCTGAATTTTCATTGCTACTATTCTTCGTTTTAATAAAAGGCTTATCAAATAACGCGGGAAATTATCAATTTGATATTTAACAATGAAATCTTGATCTAAATAATGTGTATCGTAAATCAGATAATCTACGATATTTTTAATTGCACAAAAAAATAAGTATTTATTATTTTAATCGATTGTTACGTTATCATAATTCGAATAATAAGTAACACTATGCAGTTTTGTTACTTTTAATGTCAATGTAATTTAGTATACCATTACATTAATTAATATTTTTTTGAGCCAAATAATTATTGTTTTATGATAAGTATTAATACTGCCTGGCGTTTTTATAAATGTTATTTGCATTAAAAATTTGCAATTTAAATATATATTTTTCTTTTATATAATTTATAATAATATTTCACTTTAGCAAGCAACAATGGCGAATCGAATTAATTTTTAATAATTATATTAAATTTTTTTTACACAAATTAAATATATATTCTATATTTTCATTAATTAGTATTCAAATTCAAGTCAATATAAATGTTATTTTTATATTTGAATTATTGTTGAGTGTCAATGATTTTAAATGGATAATATAAAACTCTCAGGTTACATATGAATCATGATATTTTCATTTGATAGTCACATTAAATTTATTACTATTAGTTATTTTTATAAGTAGGGTTTTGATTTTACATAACTAATCCGTAAGACTACCGTGCACCAAATAAATTTATTAATATATTATGATAGTTTAATAATTATATAATTTATATTTCGATTAATATATTGTTTTATTAGTGTATATCTTTTGATTAAAAATAACTCTGACCGATCTCGTATAGAATTTCCGTGTGCAACTCTGCTGTCTGTAGATTGTAATACTATCTAGGTATATAGAATACAGCATTGCAACTTGACACTGTGATATAATTTTATATGGGATTATAAATATGTATACCCAGCCTGGACAAACTTGTACATTATACGATTGTGAGCAACATACAGTAAGTAAATGCTAACATACCTGCTATGTGCTAGACTATATATGTATGTCGTATACTCGTATGTGCAATATCATTGTCTTATCGCCCGTTTCCTCGATAGCATATCTTGTCTCTGGGGGTATGGCAGCATACGTCACACATACACACATACACATGGTGACAGTCATGCCCTCCCAATCAGGGTTATCATTCCACAGCCTTCTGCGAATCCAGTTATTTCGTAAACCATATAAAAATAGCGTCGATTTGCAAAACATGTTCAAAATACTCTGATTCACTGATAATACACACTGGTGTGTTTGGTGTTTCCCAATATTAAATTTTCCACACGATTTATTTCATATCGTTTAATTAAAAAAAGATTATTGATACAATACCGCATTAAATATATACACAGAGATTATAACATTTGAAGATTGAAGTTGTATTCTTACCTAAGGAAACTAAATATTAATAAAGCGTAGTAATTCTGGAAAACAATAATTTACTTAACTTGGCGCACGGTTTTCTATTTATTTATCACGAAAACCACATAAACGTATGCAGGGAAATATATTTGCCATTAATGTTTTATGGTTTTCCTTCTTTAAGACTTGATTCTTTGAAATATAAATTGCATTCCTTGAAAATGCATATTTTTGTTTATCTACTTTTCCACGTGCTAATATTAATGAACTATATTTTTTGTTTCGTCACGGTACTGAATATGCATTTTACTTTTATGAATATTCTAGCAAACAGTTTACATAACCCGAAGTAGGAACTTCTGTGTATTTGATAAAAAGCTGATTATTTATCGTAATTTTTATGGAATCCTCCACAAACTGTGAAAAATATCAACATGTGACGTAACGTGTTGAGAACCGGATTGTCAGATGATATTTCGAAATGTACTTTCAATTCTCGTTGCTAAGATCTCATTTATCCTTGCTCATAAATATAAAAAATAAAAATTATAATCAGTTATAATTGAATATTTATTAAACAATTTTGCAGCTCATTGACTGACATAACAACTGTATTATATTTAATTCTTTTGATAACATGATTATTATTTTTAATATTTAGATTAAATATGTAGCTTATCTATTCAAAAACAAGGATAAATAATTATAGCAGTTATAACGGATGTTAAAATAAGGAAAGATATAAATAATATGGGGAAATGTTACTGGCACTATTCAGGTGGACAGTAATTTCTTTTGAACTGTCGGTATCTGCTTGGCATTGTTTATATACGTATACACATGTCTGAATCAGTAGTACGTGATGGTAGGTACAGAAATTCAAGGTTAAAGAATGTGTACACACCTAAATAATTACTTTAGCATTTTACATTTAACACTTTATACAAATAACACAATTTATGAAGAACAGATATTAAAATTGTATTGTTAATTTTATTGAAAATAAATTTAGCAAAATCTCTATAAAAACTCTCTCATTTGTACTGCGGTTTATATAAATAAAAACTAAATTAAATAATAATTTCATCATGTATGTGATTAATATTACATTAATATATTTCAAGTTCAAAGTACCATATTTAATTTTGAATGTTTCAAAATAAAATGAAATGCAATCATACATTATTTGCTGTGTACTTTGATATTATTTATAGTAGTGAGGTGTCCTCATTAAGGTGTAAAGTTACTGTGCTTTCATTTACTCATCATCCGATAGAAAACATTTCGCGTAATATATTTGAACTCTGTTCGATATGCTGAAGTGTATATTTGAATAAAAGTAGGTAATTCGCGTGATTTATCTTGCAAGGAACAAAGTCTAAACCACAGTCCGCTAGTAATATTCCTAATGTTCCTAGAACACAGTACATAGATTAAACAATTATCAGCGGTCGATAAGAAAATAATAATATTAAGATAACATAGAAATGGTGTCAATTGTCTAATATCTAATCCGTAATTCTCTTTGAATAGATATTTTAAATCGTATATTTTTAGCTTCGTATTAAAATAGCTATTCAGTGTAGTTTTTTCAATATATATTTTATTTATATTTAAAATTGGAATAAAAAATGTAAAATTTTATTTGTAGAATAACAAATTGAAAGAGAAATAATTATGGACTATATATTATATATAAATACACGTGTTAAATGCACAAAGGCATTAGAAAAAAATCTATAAATAGACGTTGTTGTTATGGTATTTAATCTGGTGATATTTTCATGGCCGTTCACATTTAGCGGAAACTATTTTGGCGTCTAATTTGCATATAAGGTGTAAATTTTATTTAAAATAAAACGCGCAAATCTAGATGAAAGCACGTGTTAATACGTTCGTTTTCATTCAAATTAAAAATCAATTAGCGTCTTTTAATATTTAACGTAAATATAATGTGTATTTGACGTTAATAGATAACGAATTTTCATTGAATTTCTAGTAAAAATTTATTTTTCTTATATCAGACATAATTATGCAAGTAAAAATTATATTAACATTTGTTTATTTTCATTATGTTTATTAATCAACCTTGAAATTATGATGATTTATATTGATTTTCGACTAGATACTTAGTATTACTTATGATATTACTTTGCTTATATTATTGACAGGCAGTGTTTATCATGAAAACAGGTATTTAAGAGAAAGGTGACCTGTTCAGCCAGTTTCAACTTGTTTTCAATTTAAATAAACAAAAGTCATCATTGTCGCGTGACACTCCTCCAAGCTTGATCAACTGGTTAAAGATTATAACAAACACGCGATATCTTGTTTTTTTCATCCATCTTTATCACTTGATTTTTATTCTGGGTCACCCGCAACATGGACTTGGGAAATTGTGTAACTTCAAAAACGGGAATCACCAGATAAAATCTATAAACATATTTCAGTATCAAAGTTAACACAGGATGTGAGCTGTCAAACTGTGAATTATAGTACAACACAGATAACCAAAGTTATTAATCAATGAACGGAAATTATGATTTACTTAGAATTATTTAAATAATTCGCATTCCGATAAATGTACATTCGCAGATAATGATATCTTAGATAAGTATATTTATTTTGACATCACTGAATATGATTACTATTGTTTGAAACGATGTTTTTGTAACAAAAATTTAATTACGAATAATTGAATAAAAATGTGAGAAATAATTTAAATATATCATATTTTCTTTGTAAATGTTATTTTATTGATAGAAATAAACAATGTCAAATCTCATAATCAGTAACTGTAGATTATGTATTATATTTTTTTATTTAGTAGAATAGAAAAATTAACAAGAGAATTGTCGGAAAAACATTCTGTCTATATAAAAAATTCATTTCATGAAATATTTATCTAATAAATGTGTAAAACAATGAACAAAACCCAGATTATCACAATTTTTTTACTATAATACAAATATGACGTCACGTGTCAAAAATTGCATAGATATGACCTTGAAAGTAACAACCAATATTCGTACATACATAATTATAATTGACATTGATTAATGTGTATGGGTTTAAACAATTCACACTTGTTAAGTGATCCGATCAATGATATCAATATTTGTACGAATACGATTATTTGAAATGTAAACAAGACTTGCCGTCACACTGTTGCTCTCCAAAAAATTAAGAATAATAATGAACATATTTTTTGCAATTTCGGGCAGATTAATGTACAGTATATTTTAAAAATCATCTTCAAAATAAACAAAACTAACTTACAAAATTCGCAGAAATCACGCATTCATGTAATGCAAGAAAAAAAAGAAGATTAAAATCACTTTTTGGTAGGTGTGAAATAATGTCATTTTGTTAGTACATGATAGTTTTTTTTGTACAAAAACTTGTCTTAAATTTTGCACAATTACGAAATAAAACGCAGTAATTTTAAATTATGATATTTTATAATTGAATAAGTACGTTTTGTTTAAAAATTAAAAATGGATAATATTATCAACACGTAAACAAGTTAATGTCAAAAACTATCGCCTGACCTGAAAGTTTAAAAATTTTTAACTTTTACTATAAATATATCGAAAGTAAACGTTAGTATTAGTTGCTATAATAATCAGTTAAATAATGAATAACATTTAGTAGATATAAAATAATAGTAAAAAATGATTTTGATACTATTATATAAAAACATTACCAAGAAATCTGGGACATAGGGAATTAACATGTAAATATAGAAAAATTGTAATTACTTCTTGACAATACATTTTAGAGGAAAAGTGTAAATAATAAAGTTGTTCAAAAGTAAGAACAATCTATGACTATCCGATAAAACCGATAACAATAATGACCCTTTTTTGAATTATTGTAGACTTTTAATAAAAAAATTATTTGCTTTAGTTCTTACAATTTAAGAGAATATGCTAATACAAAAAATGTTGCTTGCACATAAGACAATATATGTGAAATAAAAAAAAATTATATGTAATTATTTTTTCTCTAACCTTCAGATCATAACGGACTGGATATTTGTAATTACACGGTTAATCAAATATACTGAATTACAAAATAATTTGCACGTGTTCTAAACACGTGCTGCTGGTAGAATTATGACGATTTGTAATTTTGCAATCAATATTATTTTACAAAGTTCATAGCTAAACAATCATGTAGTTTTGACTCAAAACTATGGAGGTTGTGCTGTTGTAGACTATCAAATGCAATGAATATTTTGTTTTACCACGCCCAAGTAAAAATGTTTAAGGAGAATATCTGAAAATACTATTCATAATATAAAATTTAGAAATTCATTTATCATAAATATTTTATCAGATCTAAATATGTACATACAGTACAATAATACATTTATCACAGATAACTATCATAGATCTGTATTTATAGGTTATTTTTAACAAAATGTTAAATTGTTCAATCTAAACAAAGGATACTGTTCACCAAATACGGTTAACGGTAAAATCGCTATTCTCAGAAGCAGAAATGAAAACAAAAGACACTTAAACAAAAGTCATGGCTTATTGTATTAACGGACGCTTAAAAAAAATATTAATAAAAAACAATTGACATTTAGAAGCAATAATAACAACTTCGAATCGCTAATACTTTTACCAGTGTTACATCAGCCAAACACACACCCACCGTGTCGACCAATCAGCGCGCTGGAAATGGACGAGCCTCCAACGGACTTGTAGCAACAAGATACACGTTGCTGTGACTGTGGAGGCTCGACAACAGCGAAGGTCACGTTTGTGCTGAGCCAAGCTTATGACAGCTGATAAGAATATGCTAGTAGAATCTGGTATAAGCTGACGTAACATTCATGCATACGTCATCAGTAAGAGGTGGTAAAGTTATTTATCGGAAACATTTTTATTTTCTATTACAACTATTTTTTTTGAAATTTGTTTGTTTTTCTAATTCGAATGCTTAACTGCAAAAAAGATTTACATATTCCATTACTGTAATTGACGTTTCATTAACCTTAATTGTACAGTGAAAAATATGTTTATGAAAATGCGCAAAACGTAAATTACATTTATATAATAATGTCAAATAAATTTGCCAGCATAATTATTCAAACAAAAACATTTGTGTAGCACATTAAAAAAAACCATTTGTTACTAATTATTATTCACAAAAAAAAAACATTTAATCATTTTAGAACAAAGTATTGTACATTTTTCTGTAATATTTTATTCTGGGGAGTTTCAGAAAATTTAATTATGTAGCATAAAATAAATTTGATAATTTCATCTAATTATTATTGATTATTATGACTACGAAGTTTGAAGCAACTTATAATAAAATAAATTTATATCTATTTAAACACAAGTGTTCGATATAAAATATGATTTGTCAATAATGACCTCTTAAAAATTAGGATTTTGGATCATTTCAATCATTCTTGATATCAAAAATTGTGCAACATACTTTTTCATATTAATACAATGATTATTTGAAACATTTTAAACTAATAGTAAATTTTAATATGATTGCGTCATACATTCTTAAAATAATTATTTTAAATGCTATTCATCCATTGAATATCTAAATATTCAAAAGAAAATAATAAAAATTTGTCAATAAATATATTTATATACGAGAATTTATTGCAAAATATCATAACGAACAAATATGCTAAATCAGAAAAATAAATGCAACAAACATAGAAACAAGCCAATAAACATGAAAATTACATCATCAAATACGAGCAGTTCAAAATGAAATAAATCATATTTGAGAAGTTCAAAATAGCAACACAAAATTGAAAGAATAACAGAATAAATAACAAAAGCAAATATTGAGAGAGAGAGAAAGAAAAAAGATAATGATTCCAAAATACAAGTGTAAAGATGACGAAATACTGATAATTGATGTTTGTTCTGTGCCCCTACTCTTTGAGCCCTCGCTACCCCCCCACCATTACCCGGGAGTAGTTACTCTCTGGAAGTTATTACCTATATAAACTCAACGGCGAGCTACAATTCTTCACTCTGTTCATACAGTTCAACAGCAGCAAGTATTCGCTTCTGAAATAAATAATTCAAAATTAATAACAACAGTGAACAGCATAGAATTGTCAATATTAGTTTATAAACTTTGGCAAAATATACATTAAATTTGTTTATGGTTACTATTTGATGTACCATAAGAGTTATACTTAATTTCAAATCAAACGTGTGACAATTTTAGAATTTTCTTTGGTTGAATTTTATATTACATAAAATCATACAACATGCCTGACATCGTTGACAAGAAACAAAGCGAGTAAGTATTAATACTATTACTTGGAAATATTATACAAGCAAACTAGATTCTTGTATATTTTTCTACATTAATTTGATCAAAACATCTTATTTTATTCCATAAATCACTTTTTATTTAATACTCGAGTTATTGTTAGATTTAAATTATTGTACATTTAAAGTTGTATTTACTAATTAAAATTATCTTCACAACTGATTCAACCGCGGCCTACTAATTTTTGCAAGCCAGCATTTTTTTTATCAATATTTTTTTATCACACTTTTTTGTTCCGGAAATATTTCAAAATGTTTGAAGGCCAGACACGTTATAGGCCCAGTTAAATGAAATGCCCTCTTGCAGACGTTTTTCTTTCGTTGTCTTACTTTCAAAAATAAACTAGTTTATCCCGCCCTATTCAATAACATTGCATCAGCCGTTCTGATTTACCGAGAAATAAGATAATCAAATAACTAATATTTATTAAACAGTACGCTGAAATGCGGACGTAACTCTTTGTTCCCAGATAATACGCGTAATCAATATTTTTTTATTAATTCCTGTTAGTAATGTGCCCCTTTTTCTACACGTTTCCTACGTCACTGGTCGAGGGCTAGTACTTTTCCATCGCAGCTACCATTAAAGGTTTAAAACTAAAGCTGACCATGCACGTTTTACCATTGATGTGGTCAAATTCCGTACGTTTTTTAAACGGGCTACCGTTGCACATTCCCGGGTTCACTGTCTTGCGTCAAAGTTCATTCCTGTACCAAAAACATTATTTAAAAGTAAATTACTATAAAATTATATTGCGTTTGAATGAAATTTATATTTGCAAAAGCGATACAGAAAAATCGTAGAAAATTGTAATCGTGTAACCCAAATATTTGCCAGTGGAATTATTTGTTCATTTTTGTACTTGTTGTTTACAGATACGCTGGAGAAGTTGGCCGCTTTGCCAAACACTTTGCACATCCCAATGTTGGTCTGTTCAATCATATTCGCGGCATCAGTGTTGTGCACGGGAACTTGAACGAGCTGTCGCCAAGAGTCCGCACGTACATCGAGGACAATGTAACACTGTGCCAACCAGAGAAGGTACACATTTGCGATGGCACAGATAATGAGAACAGCCATTTGCTTCAGCAGTTGCAACAACAAGGAACTATTGTTCCTCTGCCAAAGTATCAAAACTGGTAAGCATTGCGTTCCAAGACAATGTGAAAGATCTAATAAGATTTTCAATAGTAATAAATGTACCAATATCGTATTAATTTCTTAAAGCACTGGTTATTAATGGTTATAATTCCTTACAGCTGGCTCGCACGTACCAATCCTGCCGATGTAGCTCGTATGGAGAGTCGCACGTTCATCTGTACTGATAAACGTGCGGATACCATCCCAACAACCAAGGATGGCATCAAGGGCAGCTTAGGAAATTGGATGTCCCCACGAGATATGGACCAGGCGGTAAAAGATCGTTTCGCCGGATGCATGAGAGGACGTACCATGTACGTGGTGCCCTTCTCCATGGGCCCAATTGGTTCACCACTCTCCAAGATTGGAGTTGAGCTGACCGACTCGGCATATGTTGTTGCATCGATGCGGGTGATGACGCGCATTGGACAAAAGGTGCTGGCTCTGTTAGCGGATAATAGTGAATTTGTCAAATGTCTACATTCCGTTGGCACACCTGCAAATGGCGTCGTTGAAAAATCAAGCTGGCCATGCGATCCTGATCGCACCATCATCTTGCACAAGTAAGTTGACAGTCAAAATAAACGTTAATCATGAGCTAAAAACGTTAATGTTAACGAAAATATGTTTGCTTTTTTATTGCACTTGTGCTTTTACTATTTTGTTACATGACGCGCTAATAATTTGACGCACATGTATAATTTATTACCGAAGCAGATAAGCAAACATTAAAACCGAAACTAATGATGCATTTTTTTCCGACAGGCCACAAAACAATGAAATCGTGTCGTACGGCAGTGGTTACGGTGGCAACTCACTTCTGGGCAAGAAATGCTTCGCTCTGCGTATTGGTTCAACCATTGCTAAGCGCGAAGGATGGTTGGCGGAGCATATGTTGATCCTGGGCATCACCAGTCCCGATGGCAAGAAACGTTACATTGCTGCTGCATTCCCATCGGCCTGTGGTAAAACTAATTTGGCTATGATGACACCAACACTTCCAGGTTACAAGATTGAATGCGTGGGAGATGATATAGCATGGATGAGATTCGACCAACATGGACAACTGAGAGCTATCAACCCGGAGAATGGTTTCTTCGGTGTTGCGCCGGGCACATCGATAAAAACTAACCCGAACGCAATGAAGACAGTATTCAAGAATACCATCTTCACCAATGTTGCTGCCACCAGTGACGGTGGTGTGTTCTGGGAAGGAATGGAAGACGAATTGACTGACGGAATTGAAATCACTGACTGGTTGGGCAAACCATGGAAGATGGGTGAATCCAAGACTCCAGCTGCTCATCCTAATTCACGTTTCTGCTCGCCAGCTGATCAGTGTCCTATCATTGATCCGAAATGGGAAGCAGCTGAAGGAGTTCCTATTGACGCTATTCTTTTCGGCGGACGCAGACCTCACGGTGTACCGCTAGTGTATGAAGCCATGAACTGGGAACATGGTGTGTTCATTGGATCCGCGATGAGGAGTGAAGCTACTGCTGCTGCAGAACATAAGGGCAAAATCATCATGCACGATCCGTTCGCTATGCGTCCATTCTTTGGCTACAACTTCGGCGATTACTTGAGCCACTGGTTGAGCATGCAGAAACATTCCATGAGACTGCCCAAGATTTTCCACGTAAACTGGTTCAGAAAGAGCAACAACGGTCACTTCTTGTGGCCAGGATTCGGTGAGAACTCTCGAGTGCTGGAATGGATTTTGCGTCGTATCGAAAACGAGGATTGCGCAAGCCAATCACCAGTTGGTTTCATCCCCAAGAATGGAGCACTGAACATGGAAGGATTGAAAGAGGCCGTGGACTTTGATCAGCTGTTCAACGTGGACAAAGGTTTCTGGACGAAGGAAGTGGCGGATATTGAGAAATATTTCGAGGAACAAGTTGGTTCTGATCTACCCGATGATATTGCAAAGCAGCTCAACGCACTGAAGAACAGAGTCGAAAATATGTAAATCTTTAGTTAATTACCTACACTAATTGTATCATAAATGTATCATTTTGTCCGTGCAGACCCCTTTGGAAAAATGCTAGGAGTTATGAATCAATAATTAATTTATTAAATGGGGATGATTGCGCAGTATTTGTTATTGTATTTTAACTAGAGATGCTTAATATGTTTATTTATGTAGTCTGTGTATATAAATATTTTAAATGTAATTAATTTTATGAACGTAAGAATGAATCTATGTATGATGTGATATATATTTTATAAAATAAAGGATATTTTTTAGACTTTAAATAATTTGTATATTTTTTTTCATTTTTAATTGACATAAGAATGAGGTAATAATAAAATTATAATAAAGTACAAAATACGAAATTGAGGATGTTACAAATTTAATAATCAGGTCTTAAGTCTACTGATTGTGTAAAATAGTAAGCGTGATATCAGTTGTTATTTTTCTTTGAATTCTAACAAACAATTTTAACGCTGTAATATAAACGAAAGTTCATTTGATTATTATAAAAATATTGTCTTCAATTAGTTGAATACTACATTTTGCATTTTGGTTGTAGCGAATTTGGGGAGAAAAAAATAGTTCAGGGATGTGACTTGCTGATCTAGTACTACTGTTTAATGTTTGTTAATTGTCTTTTAAATAACAAGAGAATAACAGTCAGAGATATGAAAATCGAGCAGGCCAGTACTACTGTTTAATGTTTATCAATTGTCTTTTGAATAACAAGAGAAAAACAATCAGGGATATGACAAACTAGAAGACAAGTACTATTGTTTAATGTTTGTCAATTGTTTTTCAAATAACAAGAGAATAACAGCCAGAGATATTATAATCTAGCAGGCTAGTACTAATGTTTAATGTTTGTCAATTGTTTGACAGATATAAGAATCTAGAAGGCTTGTATCAAAATACGATATTTCAAAATTGATTTGCTCGATATTCAAACATATTTGAGCACTGAATATAATATCATATTATGCAGTTTTTAATGCTTTTGGTTTTATTTTATTTTTGTTTTTGGAAAACTTCGCTCCGTGTTCTGCCAAACTACTAGTAAATTTTAACACTGTGATGTTGGCAGCCCATAGTTTTTAGTGGAATTTGGTATATACGTAGACTTTTAGTGCGGTTTTGTGTCAATGTTCAAATTTAACAGGATTTGTAAATTCGATTTATATATCAAGTGTTTATGTGTACTTAACACATTAAAATTACGTACCACAATAGTTCAATAATAATATATTTATTTCATTGAATTTAATCTGTATGTTCGAAGAACGAAATATGTGTTTTTATTTTATGGTAAGATCACACTTTCTATTATAAAAATAAGGATCTATTCGTTATTGTAAACTTATGTTTAATTTTAAGTTTACACTGGTAATATAATACATATTGCGTAAGTTAACAAACGTTCGTCACATAAATAAAACATGTTAGAATTCTGAATTAATACTCCTTCAGCTGGTGTCTTTAGCTAATACTTTTCGACCCATAGAGAGCTGTGGAAATGTAGTTTTACTGGGCGGTGGATTTAGCCGGCTTGTTATGTAAATGAATGGTTCATATAATGATGACCTGCTCATTGCAGACGCTGTGAAATGTCTAATCTTTTCTCTAGCACACCAAGCGGCTGCTTTGCCTGTAGTAGCCTCATATTCTGTACTGTTTTCTTCTTTAGTGCGATTGCCAATTACAACGATAGTGACCTTTGTAAAGTGACAAACAAAATTATGAAATATTTATTGAAGTACTACTTAACTATATATTAAGTTTTTTTTTACCTTATTATACACCTTACCTCTTTTTTATCTTTATTTCTATCGATATCTTTCTTGATAGTTGTAAGTACGTCAAGTGAATCTGCCTTTTCTGCATCGTAAACAAGTATGTAACCATCTGCAATAATCAGGTAGTGTCTGGGTAACTGTTGATTGGTTGTACCAGAAGAATTACTTGTTTGCAATTGATCTATACCAGCTGTATCATAGAATCGAACTTTTTCTCGTATACCACGATCTGATTCGATGTTTGCTACATAAATATCTTCAATTGTAGGATACAGTTCCTATAAATAAATTAAAACTATAAATATGAATACAATACGGTAAGTACATTCATGACAAATACCGTTTTTGTAGACACACCACCATATATGACTTGTTCCAGTATTGCCGTTTTGCCCACACCTTTCATTCCACAAATTACAACTTTTGCTGTTTTCCCCATTGCTATTAAATAGTGCAAACAGTTAAAAAATTATCATTCTATGCTAATTGTGCACAATCTGACAGTTCAAATGTCACTGTCAAAAAGTAGCGTATGTACATGTATGTATAAAATACGTATGATAAAATATGTCTATCTCTTTTTATCTTGCAACATATCGCGTTCCAAAGCCAAGTACGTATGTCTTTGAACGTATGTGTTTCCTCAACTACGTTTTACAAAGTGACAACATGGCAAGTGCCGGAGAAATTGAAAAATCTCCGCTGAAAAGTACGGATAAATATTCTATATTGCTACCTACGTACAATGAACGCGAAAATTTACCGATAATAATATGGTTAATCGTAAAACATATGGACGAGACGTAAGTATAATATTCTGTAAAACAGTTTTAGGTTATATATTTTATCTCTGATCATAAATGAAAATCAAATAATGTTTATTGGTTCTTAGCAAATATTAGATAAATAATTAACATATATTTCAGTGGTTATGATTATGAAGTAATAATTATTGATGACGGAAGCCCAGATGGAACGCAAGATGCAGCCAAACAACTTCAAAAAATCTATGGTGAATCAAAAATTATACTGAAACCTCGCGAAAAGAAATTAGGTTTGGGTACAGCATATGTACACGGTATCAAACATGCTACAGGCAATTTTATTTTAATAATGGATGCTGATTTAAGTCATCATGTAAGTAAAAATTGTTTCTATAACAATGAATATATGACACATTTGTTATTCTTTTTGTGTAGCCGAAGTTTATACCACAATTTATTGAGAAACAGAAGAGTGAGGATTTCGATGTGGTGTCTGGTACCCGTTATGTTGGTACTGGCGGCGTTCATGGATGGGATTTCAAACGTAAATTAGTATCGCGTGGTGCAAATTTCTTAACACAATTATTACTCAGACCAGGTGCATCTGATCTGACAGGATCATTCCGGCTCTACAAGAAAGTTGTTCTAGAAAAGTTGATCAAAAGTTGTGTTAGCAAGGGATACGTTTTCCAAATGGAAATGATTATTAGAGCACGACAGTTGAAATACACAATTGGCGAAGTACCGATAACATTTGTAGATCGAGTTTACGGCGAATCGAAATTAGGCGGCTCTGAAATTATACAATTTGCAACTGCTTTATTGTATCTGTTTGCTACTACTTGAACAAAACGAATATTTTACCGTATAAATATGAATATAAATCGTGAAATTATTTTTTAAATGTACAGTACATGTAAAAGTAAAAAATGTTTTAAATTTTGTTGGCAAAAATTAGCGTGTTATATTTTAATTTATACGGTACTTAATTTGTAAAAATACAATGTAATCAATATATTTGAAAATCTTGAAAGATTTCAATTTATAAATAATGTAAATGTTACTGTACATAGGGAATTTGTATAATCTGGTAATAACATAATTAAAATATAAGAATGTAACTCGTAATTCAAAGCGTAGAAAATCTTGAATTAACTCTGGCAATTTATTATCAAACATTTTGATAATATTGTAACGAATTTGCGTTTGTTTATTTGATTCTAAGATCAATTTATCTTATGCTAGTAGCATAAATAATTTAATGAATGTTTGTGTTACTATATTTAGAATGAAAGTAGGAATTCTAAATGCGGTCCATTATATTTATGTTGGTTTTCGCGTAATTCACCACGTTACTCGAATGAAAAAATAATCACATTCATGTCTATTATTAGCTCAATCAACCATGTGTTCGAAAGTTAAACAAAACATTTTTATGGTGGTTGCAAATACAAATTTCCGTTTTAATTCTTTCATGAAAATGAAACAGCTAACAATTCCTTATAAGATAAAATAAATCTGATACGAATCATTTTAAGTGACCAATTATCATTTTAAAATTATGTAACATATTTAAAGAAACAATTATGCCATTCACGTAATTATACAAAACTATGTACAGTTACAGAATATCCTATTATTTGCATCAAAACATTCCCCAAAAAAAACAATGGATGGATAAATAAATGTATATAGTTAAAACAAGGTGTTTAACATGATTTATTTGTACAATACAAATATTTTAAATAAAATTGATGGACATTCTAAAAAGAATTACTATATTGGTACACATGTATATACGTTTAAAAAAACATCGATAAATGCAATAATAAAGAATGTATCTTGCTTCATCTATAACAGAATGGAATGGATCATCAAAACATAATAATATTATCTACACAATGTGGTTTTACAAATGGCTAAGATTCCTTCACCGAAAATGCATGCGCGATACAGGTAATAACGGATCTACACAACTCAATTACTGACGGTAATTCTTATGAATCTCTGGTTTAATATCGTAGACAAGCATCAAAACCTCCTGTATAACCTGCGAAACAAATGAGATAATACATAAGTAAAATGTCAGAGGGAGAGAATAGTTTATATAGGACTTACAGGTTCTTTATGCGTTACCACCTGTTTATTCATCTCTCCAATTCGGACTAATGTGTCCTGTTCAATGCGAGCAGCAACATCTTCCCGTGAACCCATGTGTTTCGCCTCGAATTCACGAAATTGACGTTCCCGTTCCTTGCGGTACTTCTCAATCTCGTCCTGAGCTTCTTCCTTGGCCTGCTTTAGACGTTTCGCTTTGCCTAAACCAAATCTATCACTGTATACGACATTCGAATATTGATTAACTCCAAGGCTATTAGTTGTCAATAAAAATTATTAAAATAACGACGTACATCATTCATTATCACTAAAACTTATTACATTATGAAACTAGAGGTGTGAAATTAATTAATTTACGAGGAAACATAGATCACAAGTGATGTTACACCCATTTTTAAAAAATGGGTCACAAATTTGGTTAATAGCAACTTACGTTTCCGGGCCTCTGATACCTTCTCTGCAGCACGCTTTTCCGCAGCTAAAAGTTGTTGAATACCCTGAGTTTGACTTGCCATTTTGCAAAAACTACGCTTTAATTTAACGGATCGAACAATACGACTGGTCTTCTGATCAGACCGTCATATGATTGTTAATTCTGTTAGTCGCCGTTCGAGTCGCTTGTTTCGTTACGCATGTGACAGCTTGACGTCACAGGTGATCGCGCATCTATGCGCAAGCAACGCGGCAATATACTCATTTAAATTATACACATGTGATTTATTATCTTAACACTGTTTTTGTTTTATATTCGAATTATTGGAACGCCATATTAACTTTTACATGTATTAATTAAAGAACATACAAATATGAATTCTTTATATGTAATATGTTGTACTTATATGAAATTATGCAAGAGGAATATTAACGAAAATGACAAATGGGATAGTAAATGTATTAAAACAACATGATATTTGTGGGCACATTTTTCTTTAAAAATATATTACATCAATTTGCACAAAACATCTATTTTCACCATTTTATACCAACCGCAAGCTTTCGTAAATGTATTGCTGTTCCAAATATTTTGTCCCAGTACAAACTGCTGATTCCGAATCCTGAAATATAACAGTCAACTCATCAATATCTGTTATATTATTCTTTAGCATAGTTTTTTATTCTTATTGCAAACACAGAGAAGTACTAACCACTTTCGGAATGTGAAAAATGATGTTGGTTATGATATCTCTTCATTGTGTATAAATAACTATTTTCTTTTGGCGCGCCATAGTGTAAATAGAAATGTATCATATCATATATGACATATCCTGTAACATAATTCAACAGTTAAACATGTTTGATTGCATAATCAGTTTTGTTTCTTACCTGACATAGAACCTGCCGTTACGAGATCCAGCATAAATGCAGGGAATATGTAAGAATAAAGTATGTAAGCAAACGATGCTATTATTGCTGCGGGGAAAGGTGGGAATACTAGTCGTCTAGAGTCAAAGGGCACCTGCAAAATAATCAAAAACATGTATTGTAGATTTTGAGAGGAAACGCCTGCAATGTAGGCTAGCATATTAACATACATGTATATTATATTGCATCACTATAAATGAAACGAAAGTCATTCCTTTTTAATACTTTAGTTTTTAATTTTCCTACTTTTATTTATCATAGTTGGAAGGTGATTCGTCACAATTTAGTAAAGTTGTTATTTTTATTTATGTTTATAATATCAAAAAACACTGTTCTTTCATTAAAAAAAAACTGAAAAAGACTTACTTTATGATGTAATCCATGTATGGCGAAATGTACATAAATAAAAAGCTTAGAATCACCACTGGGTTCCATGTGGAACACCCATCTGTGCAGTGAATATTCCAGCAACGTCCACACTACCACGCCGAACAGGAAACTTAAAACAACTGGTATTAGAAACAGGTCTGAAACTAAACCAAACATTACTTTCATACACCTATATACGCAACAGTATGTTCACTTATTTACCAAGGGAGCCTGGCCGACTAGATGTGAAATGATCGATGCCTGAATAAATGAAATAAATAATAATGGGCGTCCAGAATATTGGTACAATATACCAGGGTGTGATTGTTAGTGTTTCTAAAATGCTACTCTCGAAGAGTCGCAGTTGTCTGTCGACGGGGGCGGACACCCACTCATTGTAACGTGCACCCAGATCTGCTACTTGCGGTAGTATAGCTTTGTTCCAGTCGACCAAATACTGAAAAATAAATAAATATATTAAAATTGCACCATCTTCAATCTCTACAGCTATCATTTTTGTGTCTGTTGATATTTAAAGTTACAAATATAATACATATTATTGATTGTCTGAAATTTACCGAAAGAATTATGATTCAATAAATATTTAAATAAATTATATATTTGCAAGATGTAATTAAAATATATAGGATTTTAATCTTTAATTACACTGCTCATGTAATAATGTTATAATTATGGAAGTTTATTTTAAACAGTCGAAGAAATTCGTATTAATTATTTGAACTCATCTTTAATTGAAATTTAATTAACGTTATTTTTTTTATTGAGTTGTACATGCAATAATGGAATAATATATTACTGTAATTTGAATGTAAATACCGTATTACATGATCGATTTTGTTATTAAACAATTGTACCACTTACATATGCGCATACATGCATACATGTTAAAACATTTATTTCCTTATGGAAGTTTTAATAATTAATTAACATTACGTGTACTATACGCTATTATGTGTATTGAAATGTGAACAATACGAAACAGAAAAAAAGTGTCTGAGAAAAAAATGTAATGATCCTGAATATGAACTACGGAATAAAGTAATCTGTTCAATAATTTATAGTTAATTGGTATTAGTGTGGGATATTCGTAATTTCGCAAATAGATATCATAAATAGCACCTATGTAAATTAATTTTTATTTTAAAAATTAACAAAATTTAAATTAAAAAGAAAAAATACAATTAGCAGAGCGTAGTTTCGATCTACGGACCTCTGGGTTATGGGCCCAGCACGCTTCCACTGCGCCACTCTGCTCTTGTGAAATATTGTTATTATAAGAATTATAAAAGCCTAGGGAAGTTAATTTAACAATATGTTAAATATAAATTTTATTTTCAATAATATTTTACATTTTATATATTTAAAATAGTTTAAAAAAATGTATGATTATTGTATCTCCAAGGTAAAGAATATTATATAGAAAATTGTGTACAAACTTGAGAAATGAAAAGAGAACATTTCTATGATATTTTCTTGTCGCAATAATTAATAACTATTTTTACATATATGTATTTAATCATATTATGTATATATTTACTTAACAGTCTTGAATATTTACCTCTAAATCATTCTGTCCATCTACAGCTTCCTCATTCCTTCCTCCCATTTTATATTCCCGCAGGAGGTACATGGCCGATTTCGAGTGATACGACTCCACCATTTTGTTCCTGACCTTTGATCCTTTATATCCCTGTAGATAATTGTATCCTCCCGGATGGTTCTTAAGGAACTCTGACAAATTATACTGCTCTTCCTCATGTGTCACAAAGCAATTCGTTTTCATACGTTCCATCGTTGCACTCTATTATGATCTGAAACGATAAGTGTACAATGCTTTTATATCGTTTGAAGCTTTTCATTACCAAACAGCTTTTACCCCCCTTTTTATTGACGCCAGTCTTTCGTAATACCGATATTAGTTAGAAAATGTTCAACAGTAATGTTATTACATGTCGAATGATCATTAACTTGGCTACACTTATGTTATAACCGTACGAATATACATATTTTACATTACTGTTGATAGTTGAGAAATTTAGGTTTTTATCAACCAGGATCAAACGCCAACCATCAATTTACTTCGACACATTGTGATGTCAGAGTGCACCTTAGGTGACCTCATTGTGATCGTAAATGTTAATACTTGATTTTTATGTACGTTGGCCTAGCACCTACCCTAGTTAACCATTTTATCTCATATGATGTCAGAGTCCATTTCATATGACATCACAATCGTCATATCATCATGAATAATCTAGTATCTAATGATTTCTTAAATTACTTTTAACGCATTTTTTAATTATTACATTTTGGAAAAATGTATGCACTTAGATTAACTATAAATTCGTTTTAGGCATATTTTTATTTCGTCAATGATTCTTTATTATTTATATTGAATTAAACATTATTTCGTTCTCTTATAATTTATGAATAAGTACATTGTTTGGTATAATTATTGCAATAAATGTTTTACAGAACTACCTAATATCTTTAATATAATTCTTTTATATTGATTCGAAATATATGAAACTTATATATGTAGTTTTATTTTGTTGTCAAATAAAAGTTATATTTTCCGAACAATAACGACGTATATTCACTATAAAATTGCTTTCTATTAGTTATGTTTTTATTATTTTAGCTTAACTTTAATAATTTTTAAACGACTTGATAGTTTCACAATGACATGAATAAATGTTTCTTGCGTTTTAAGGTAGATATTATTCATTATATATTATTACATTTAAATCAATGACATAATTGTTTGTATGAACAATGCTGTTGCACATTTTAATCTATTAATTCGCAAGTGAAACATCACCAGATTGTAGTTTGTCTACTTATCTATCCTTTACTAGGAAAAAATTATTATTATATGTTATACAACGGCAAACATGTTTTTAAGGATAAAAATAGCAGTTAGCCAAGGACAACAGACAAGTGCAATGATAATAATATATAAATACACTTTTTGTTACGATATATTTATATATAAGATTTCTTTTCGGTTTTATACTTAGATAAACAAAGATAAATAATGCACCCAACTCTCGATATATGGCCTAGATACGTTCCGGAAAAGTTGACCGTAAAGCGAAAAGCCGTATAACGAATCAAGCATTTTCTAACGAATCAAGCATATTTTTTGGCCGTATAACGAAACATTGTGTGCCGTATAACGAGAGTTGGGTGTATAGTAAATGATTTTCATATGAAATTGACAGACATAGTAATAAATTTAGTTTGTTAACAATTTTCGAATGTTCTACAGAAATCTATAAATTACTTGGTTCTCAATACACTTCGTCTGATGTCCTTGACGGAAAAGTACACTAATTTATCGTAGTGCATTTTATTTTCATTTGTACCAGTATAGTTACCAGTTTTATATAGGCATCACTTCACTCAACTGTAATTCATATGCGACCAATAATTGTAACTAAACTGAAACTAGTATTACAACTAGACTGTTCCAACAAAATTACAAACCTGTTAGCTGACTGTTACACAAATAGGCCCTCTAATTGTTATCAATTACTTTTCATTATCGGCAACTGAGATAATGCTACATTTTGGAGCATTGGTTTTTAAACCTACATGAACTCAAAGAGATATTCTGGATTTTCGATCAAAATTATCGGTACATTAACTGGATATAAGATTAATAATATTCTGAAGAATTTGACAGACTTTATTAATGTACATTAATTTTAAGGTTAGATAAACCACTACTGTCATGACGTTTAAATGAAAAAGCAAAAACTAATTAAAATTTGCGTGTTTAGGTGCCATTGCATATGGAATATGTAAGCGTGGAGGTAAAGGGTAGATAATTCATACACATACAGTAATATGTGACAGGTTGTTTATTTAAAGAGAGTTACGAGCCACTCGCCATCAGTTATATGCAGGTTTATAATTTATTTTTTACAGCACTAGATAAAAATGCTAGCCATCATAAATTTCCGGTATCGTGTATTATTATATTTTTCATAAACAGTTTTTCTGTTGCTTGATTGTCAGTGCTGTACAAAATTGTATTGCATATATAATTAGGAAGAAATTAATAATATAATCTTCATTCGAAATATACTTTAGAATTATAACTTTAATTCGGTATGAATAATACAAACAATTATGTAAAGAATATGCATCAGGGTATAATATTAAATTAATTTTATATATTTAGGCTTCATAAATCAAGGTGAGATCTATACTAAGTGTATTCTTTAGAATTATTTATTTTATGCTTGTAATTTAAAGTGAGTTTCATAAAAAGCAATAACAGTTCATTTCCGCAAAAAAATGTATATCGATAAGAAATTAATATTATTTTTTGTAATTATTACTAATAATTCATAATAATTTAAAACTTAGATTAAAGTCAATATAAGATAATAGATAACTGGCGTCAATGATATTAAATTTTTATCGAAAATGACATAATGTATTTTATCATGCGACAAATGCGTTTATCGATATTTATTTAACAAAAAAAAAAATCAATGGTAAGTGAAATGATGGAAAATATAATTAATATCCGTAATTTACTATGTTTTAAATAATTGTCTATTAAATAGCTGTATATTTGATATCCTATTTTTATATATATTTTTTCTATACTTTGTAAATACACCTGCCATATTGGTAATCTTGTTTGATAGTTAGTATTTACGTGAAACATGTACTTCTGCTTGGTTGCTATAAATACATACTTAGTTCCGGCCGATGTCATGATTGAAAACGGAATAAAATTTAATAAATAATCGGTAAAAAAAAGCTTGACATTCGTCATTAATTTCCTGCTAAATTAAAGACGAGCAGTTGAACATTTTGATAAGTTTGAAAAAAAAGACATTAACATACTTATTTTTCATTTACAATTGCTATATTTACTTTATATGAATTTATTATTTTATTATGATATATTTTCTATCATTTAATCTAAATCTATTTTCTCATTAAAGAAATTTATATTTCCTACTCTTTAAAGTAATTATCACTTAATTATTTTTTTTTTAATAATTTACGGAACTATTTCATTTGCTAATGCTTGGTTATTTATCCTGTAAGTTTAATTATCTGTCACAATGATGGATTAACCTATTTTATATAAAATACTGTTGTTATCACATGAGCACATATTATTGTCCATCAATTTTAAGTGAAGTATTATATCTGTTTTGAATTTATTAACTTAACAATTCTATGTATTTGACGTATTTGAAAACATATTTTCCTGTTCCAAATGACCTCTGCAATTTATTATAACAAAAATACAGCATATATATATATATATATATATATATATATATATATATATATATATATATATGTATATATATCCAGATTTCAAAACCAATTTAAAAAAAATTAGCAAAATAATTATTAATGTAGTATCACTTTCAGGGCCGCCAAAAGCGGGCCCGAGCTATAAAAACCACATTTATTTGGTCTGGTATAGCAAAATCGGGAAAATATTTATTTTTGAACAAAACATTATACTACATATATTTTAGTGACATCAAAAAGAGCTTTATCTTAAACAAAGATAAATTTAATAGATCTTATCTTTCAATAATTAGAAATGTGAATTTTGATCAAATATAATTCTACAAAAAATGTGTACATACGCTTACCTGTAATAATTTATTTGTTCATAGTACGCTGCAGTATCACTACACTTAAAACTGTCCTTGTGGGTGTTTAGTACTATTTGCTCTGATAATATTTATCGAAACAGACACTGTTATTTATGAGACATTACACTGTCCTTACATCCTTATATTTCAAATATTTAACTTTTGTTATGTTTTTTTGCACTAATATTGGTGAATAATAATTCCTAAAAGAAAAAAAAATATTATCAAAGTACCTTGCCGCGTATGTTGTTAAATATTTTTTTCCAACAAATATTTGATTTATGATAAGCCTAATTTGGTAATGTTTATTTATGTCAACGTTTTATTAATTATTTTATATCATCAGACTTGTATTTATCTTTATCCATATTTGATAAAGATTTTCTAATCATAACTTTTAATTTTTAGTACGAATTTCTCGTATTTTAATTTTTATAAATTTATAGTGAATCAGATCAATGGTATTCTGTAATAAATTAATTTCATTCTAGAATCAATATACGATTCATTAAATTATCAATTTACCTATCCTTGATCCGAATTACTTCCAGAAGTAAGCACTAATGTTCATTTAATTATCTGTAAAATATACTATTTATTCCGTTTTCATTTCTCGTTCAATTAATATAAATGCATGTGACATCGGCAGATGTCATTAACTAACATATTTTATTCTCATATTAGTCTGATCATAATAAACTTTTAAGAGTGTAACACAGGTAAGTAAATTTAAGACTATCTAGAATCTAGCAAAGTTCTTTGATAATATCACAGATGGCGTAGTAACTTAAAGAGAGGGTTGAACACTCGCACATACTTATACATGAAACACTTGTGTACACACATACATGCACGCACTTGTTCACGATCCACCTGGACAAGTCTGAAGTCGACGCGACACAGCGTGTATCTACTGGCTGCCCATATCGTGTCACTACTATTTACGAGTATGTTTTATCAGACAGGTTTATTGTAAATGTTACCGATCGATAAATAATGATTTCCCATATACTCGTACAGGTGTACATAATCCATTTGTTTGATTGATATTTAAAGACTATTTAATATAACAATATTCTTTAATGTATGATACTATAATATATGATTGAAAAAAAAAACATATACCTATAATTGTTGTTTGGACGGTTTGTATTAAATAGGCTAATGTATGTATTGTTATCATGTATCATTACGCATATTATACGTATATATGTACATATATTTTACAGCTATTCGGATGATCTTATCTCTGTCAATATTGAATAACAATTATGTTTACGTTGTAACAGGTAACGCTGGACGTGTAGAAACGTCTGTTTCATTTGTCTATATAATCTTGCCTTAAGTATCGTCCGTTCATACAAAATAACTTCACTTTTTTCAAACAATTGAAATCATCATATCATCAGAGAGAAGTAAGTAAATGGTGCTGAATTTATACCAGTATATCTGGCTTGTATATGTGTACTTTGTTTATCCGCTGTTTTTGTTTATCCGCGCCAATTCTCCCCACCATTACCGCGGCTAGTCGAGAGTCTACTGCATATTGAAAGGATGTGACACTTCATGTACGGAAGCCTGAAGCTTGTCATGTAACTCTTATGACAAAGTCAATATGCAAGTATGTACGTATGTACATTTCCTTGAAATGCACTTTGTCCATTATGATTATAACATACATTTTTAATTAGACTTACAAGGGATGACATACATAATTCATGTGTGCTCCCGTTTTGTAGAATGCAAAATGTCGATTTATCGGTTTTTAAATTAGTTTACATACCACGGGATATTTTCTCGGAAAACACAATGTATATTAATATAATAGTGACGTATTAAGATCCAATACCGGTAGCATTTATTTTCCGCCAATTTACACAGCTTTATTTCGAAATCTGTCATTAATTTTTTTTCTTTTTATTATTATATTGAATAGTATATAATATTGTTAATAATAATACCCTTGACATATATTTATTTGTAATTTTACATAACACTAATTTAATGTGAGAAAAAAATTACTTACTAAAAAAATATACATTTTGTTTACAATATAAAAAAAAATGTAAGAACAAAATACAAATTTTGTGTTCTGTTAAGTGTGCAACCAATACACGAACATTACATAAAAACACAATTACTTAAAACAATTTAATCCATTTTCAGTAACCTTTGCTGGTATTTGCTGAAGGTCTTTTCAATTGGTTTTCTTTTCTCTATACTATCGAAATAATGAAATGTCCAATAATGTACACTACATGTTTGTATGTTTGTGTACAAGTACCATTTTCCATAAATATGAAACATACATTTGTTATAAAATAAAGATATAAGCCATGAATTTATTAAATGTTTTCATACGAATAGCTGTTCCATTTGACTGAGTGCATTATTATAAAAATGATTATTGAACAAAAATGAGGATAATAAAGAGATACAAAAAATAAATGGGAAAAATGCCCGCATATATGTACATTATGAACATGTGGTTCATCATTATTCAATTATTCAAGATCACTTGATATTATGCTACTGTAATTTCCACAGTCACGTCACTTGCTGTTCTAATTCGTACACGTGAAACTTCCATAATATACAGTGGTGACTTGTAATCGAGTAAATTACCAATGCAATCTAATATCAAATATCAAATATGAGAGTATTTTTATTTACCAACATTTAGCTTACTTCAAAATAAGATACCTAACGGCCCTCATGTATATTAAACAGTATTCAACATGATTTTTAAAAATGTATTTAGTATTCATACATGACAAAAGACACACACAAAGAATTGCCCGATTTTTTGACATTTTTCGAAAAATTGTGGCCCGTAAATCGAAACGTAGCCCTAATTACACAAGGCCATTATAACAAATTATATAAAGAATGGGTATTAATGTATTGAACATTTGAATATACTTACGTAATATTTTATTTATTGTTGTATGAAATCAGATAGAAATGTAGATTATTCCAAACAGAATTACGTCTCTTACAATAATAACATGAATATTTACTGATGTATTACATGCTCTTTGAATGTATAATAAACCAAAATATTCAGCTGTCAATTTATTATTATGCATGCTATTAAATAATACACTCAAAAAAATCTTTGTATTCTTTATGATACACATATGACGTAATTCTTGACATAATCATTTGGGATACATATTTTATGATTCTATTTATAAATAGACGTTTCGTTCCATCTAATAAAGAACTTTGCCGCCGATTTTGCTAAATAAGTAAACAAGGAATATATTATATAACTAGTAAATAATTTGTTTTATTTATCAAACTCATATTTTTCATGATTGGCAATCACTATTTAAAAAGTGAGAATTTTTTTTAGTATAATACATATATAAAGTAATTTTTTAAATGTATTGTTAAAAACTGGAGAGTCCAGTAAATATATTATTTGGTTGAATGACCAATATTTGATTCATGCAGTTAGAATAACGTATTCACTTTACTATACCTAACGAATTTCCTAAAAACTAGGTAATTCTGCTAAAATATATTTTATCTTATCTGGTCTAGGTAATATTTTGTTGAATTATCAATGTATTACTATATCCGGCGATAACCTTTTTTCTATATTGATTTATTGAGAACATATCATACAAAATATCAGATAAATGATGAAATGTTTTAACTGATTTATGTACAAGTTACAAAAGTGACTTGATATAAACATTTCTCTTACATAATAAACAAAATTGGTGTAATGAAGTGATAACTGATTATAATTTCAAAACTTGTCATAGGTTTAAAAAATAAATTTTTATTATTTACATTAGCAAATACTTTACCTGTTTACAGTGATTGGATAACTGAACTTGGTTCACAGATATTTTGTTAGAGTAGATGGTTGTATGTAGCAAACTTACTTTTCGTACCGAATTTCACGTTAATTCTCACTGTTTGTACCATAATATGAACAAAAGTAACAAATATCAAATCCCCCAAAACATGCAAAACAATGTTTTCCTTTTAAATAAAAAAATATCTCGTAAATTGAAACAATGTAATTAATTATAATTAGGTTTGAATGTTTTTATTATTTATTCGTAAACATATATAAAACCGCGTTGCACAGCGTTTTACAAGTAATAATTTCACCTGTCTCAATGAATTACCACATAACAAATCGACTAGAGCTCTGAATACTAACAGATCTAGTAGTAGTAGTAGTAGTAGTAGTAATGGTTAGTAGTGTCTTGTCTCTTGTATGTACGTACGTACGTATGTCTGTTATGTAACATATTATGTGCTAGCAGTATGTATGTATGGAGTATTGTGTACATGTTAGACAATATAGGTACTTCTACTATAGAGAACATAACCTATAACTCGGCAACATCAGATAGTTAATCCACAGTATGATAACGGTTTTATTACCCTATGCTACTGCATGTACACTACACATTTATTAGTAAAGATACCTTGAATTCAGGCGAGCGAACGAAAATCCTACATAACGATATTGTCATCATTTCCATGGCCAACTCTCCATTTACCACTTTTCATATTCACATAATGACAGTTCCGTAAATGCTCCGAGAGAACTGGCTCCGCTGCCGATCACAGTGCAGCCAAGCCGGAATGAATCACTTGAAAGTGGTAAATGAAAATGTGACAAGTTATGGGAAACATACAAAAAGACATGTTTCCATTTGTCATTCGATCATAAATGCCCTATATAATACTGCTTATATTATATCGCTTTGCGTTTATATCATCTTATTTATTCTTAATGTGTTTTATTTATTCAATTTTATTTAAACAAAAAAATAATAATCTTCTGCAAAATCTATGCAAACATTCTTCATACGTAGCGCCACGGTGGTAATTCTGCGAACTACCCCCGCAGTCACCACAGACTATTATTAATTATAATATGTACTCACTACACAACAGGAGCAAATATATAAATATTTATATATATATATTTTTTTTCTTCTTTCTTTCGAGTTTCGATTTATACCATAAAAATAAACATATTTGTTTAATTCATACAGTGTAAAACGAACTTTTCAAGTTCTATAAATTAATATAAATACTCGTGAGCATTTGCCTCTATTACAATACTATAATAGCGTTTAATTTTTTTCCAAACTGTGTTTTCGTTCTGTACAGTAGCACTGGAGAAATGATTTCTGTTTCTATTGTTATGGGAGATTGAACAGGTTCACATTCTGAAAATAAAATATTTACAGGCTAATTTATATTTGGCATATTATCAATAACTGCACATAGATTGATAACACATGCGTAATACTGGATTATGTTATTAATAATGTGAAGTTATCTATTCATTACATTCAGTATCGGATGTACATTCAACACAAAAATTATTAAAAAGACACATCGGACAAATGATTATATATTTGAATAAAATCTCATTAAATCAAATAACATTTTATAAAATATTTGTATCCTTGCTACTGTTCAGAACGAAACAAGTTAATTTTCTAATACGTAACCCTAGAACATTCTTAAAGCACCCTTTTCAAAGGACTCATATCACTTCATGTTTTTGTTTTGTTACAAACTAGAACACCTTGGCAGAAAACAACTGGCACACTTTGGAAATCATCATTTCTATAAGTAAACAGCGGTCTCACAACTTGTATAGTTATTCTTAGGCATTTTATATTCTAAAAATAATAATAATAATCATATATATGTATGTATGTATTTATAATATGTATATATGTTTCATATATACGAGACTATCACAAACGGGGACATCACACAGTGTGCCGCCATGTTGGTTTACGAATAATGCCGAACCAGCACGAGCATGAAAGCAACTCAAAACAAACGTACCGATGTTGAAATGAAATTACACACAGACATTATAGTATGTGTAAGTAACCAGAGTTAGTTACAAGTACAGCAAGTTTCGATTAACTAGATACAGTACACAAGTTGTTCAAATACATTGTATATAGTTTATCAGAGATTCAACACTTTTATGCTTACGTGATGAAAACTATCTGTCATGACATACGTGTTTTAACAAGGTAAGATAACATTTTAAATCGTATGATGTAATTGATTAAAATATAACATAATCTCTAGATAAGATTAGATTACTTGCAAAATAATACAGCAATAGTTTTTCATGATACTATTAGTGGGAAAAAGTGTTATAACCTTACTTCTCAAGACGAATATGAATATGTACTATAAGACATAACAAATAGTTTCCATTCACCGTAAAATTGTATCTAATGCAATAATTAACATTTGCAATAATTTCTTAATTATTTAAATAATATATGGTACACAACATGGGTGTAGGAACTGCGCCCGTTAGGAACAAATGTTTCCGAATCGTCGAATCATTTCAATTTAACAACAAATAGCACTAATCAATTATTTTTTTATACTTACAATAATACAATAACAAATTTAAATCCATCCAATTTATACATACAGCTTGTGCCAACTAGAAATTTCAAATTGATTAAAATATCCCTATGATACAAACAGTATTATTTTTAGATTTTGTTTATACAAATTTCAAACACAACTATATATTCGTACACCCATGATTACAAATTTAAATGAGTCAGAGTTTCCCAAACATTTTCTTTGCGTATTCCATACGTGTATTTTGGCGCGGTTGCTTTTAGAGATGGGGGAAATATCAGAGGCAGTACAAGATTACCAACTAGAAATAACAAAAGTAACTAAAATGTAGTGAGTGGAAAGCGAACGATACCATTTACCCGTAAACAACATGTCAACAGACTGTATCGATATACAATATAATTAATGAATAATAATAATCGTAATTTGACAATTAGTCAGTTACACATCAGCATATCTCAAGGTATGTTTTCATTTAGCACAGGTAGTATAGGTAACATTTAGGTACTTATTATATGTTTTAAATCGATTATTGACAATTATTATCTAGTCATTGAGTGGCATTGGATTTCAATTGAGATTCATCTGAGGCACGGACTTAACACATCCGGTTAATTATATGTATAGTTTACACCAAACATTTGGAAACACACAAAAATCGTCATTTAGATGAAATCAATTACTTATTGTTGAAATATGTTTATATTAAATGTTTCATGTGGATTTAATACTTTCAGGCCGGTAATGCAGTTGTTATTATAATCGGGTACACCATCTTTGACAGATTATGGACATTATAATACTACTATAATGGGCAGGGGTGGTTCTACGATTTTATATTACTATATTCATCTCAATACTATCTTGTAATATGCTTGACATGACTGCGATAATTATTTACTTAATATGAAAGATAATATTGTTATTCAAAAATTTCAAATTCACATCAAATCTAAAGACAAAAAAGTTTGTATGTAAGAGCAAAAATTACAGGAATACAATAATTAATTATTAATAAGTGCTAAGTGCAATGATATTTTAGATAAATATTGAGTTTTGTGATTTTCGTTGTGCTGTGCTTAATATTGCAATGTGTAATTGTTGAAGAATATTTTATATTATATACTGCTTGCTGTGCAACTTTGACAATCTGAAAGTAAAATACCTCAGCACTTGAAAGTATTAAATCCCGACGAACGAGTAACTGACTCGTATTCGGTTGCAGTTAATTTACATTGTGTTTGTTTCTCGTTTTGTTCATTCAGAAAGTGTCTGTAAAAACGTGAGATGGTGTGTAATTAGATTTATCTATTTTAACAATAGTTAATAATTATCACAATGACACTTCAAGAGCCAGATTTCTTTGTAAAATTCAAACAGAACACTGTGAAAATATATGTATATTATATCGACCATATATACTGATATATAGCGATGGGCTATTGCTATTTGTATAATTCTGTGTAGTTTCAAGATTCGACAAATATTTGTTGTTTTGAACAGTAACATATGTTTGTACCTTGTTTAGGAAAGCGAGGGTTATACAGATACAACTAATGAAATTGTAACAAATCGTGTTGTCATGCTTATTCATACGTAATATTTTCAATTTAACCATATCACTAGAATACTGCAGTTGTTCCATTTAACTAACTACATAAATGGTTATCAATATTGACTGTTTTTTACATTGTCTATGTGTTATATTTTATGTGATATACTCGTATTGTCCTTTAATCGTCATAATGCAGATGTGTATCTTATGAGATGTGTCTGCTCACAACATCTGCGGCGATTTTAATTCATTCAATATTACTTTATTTATTCAACCCTGTTCAAAATACCATGTTCAAATTGTTCTTCGCGTTCATAATATTATTTGTCAAAAATTCTGGAAGATTCCGACAACGGTATATGTTTAAATCTATAAAATTATTGCGGTACATACTGTAATTATTGTATTTGAAATACATGTTTTACATTCCTGTAGTTTGACGTATAGATATTATCAATATCTATGCATAATATTGTATTTATAAATGATTTGTTTTTTAAATTATTATCAGTTTATGAAACAATTTCAGTCTTTAGTGATATGGATTGGCCAAAAGTATTCGAGCAAACGTGTTCATTGGAAACAATGAAATTATAATAATAATAATGAATAAAAAATAAAATATGATACATACTTAAATACAATATCGTTATATCATATGAACTATGTTTACTGTACACTATATACACAACATCTAATTAACAAAACTACATTTTAATGGTCGGGAATACAATCAATATTTATTTGTGCTCAAATATTATACGGAAAAATATATTCTCAAAAATTGCTCTTCGGTGGAAGTATAGATATTATATTAATTAATTATATTTGTTTAATTTTTTTTTCTTATTGTGAAATAATTTTCTGGTTATTGACAAAAGCGTAAAACATCTACACATGAAGAAAACTGAGAGCAAAATTCATCATCGATGATGCCAGAATGTTTGACGTCTATTCGGCCATTTTGATTTTCATATTCCTCCCTGGGTATACACTTAATAAGATATTCGAATTCGCTATATGTAGTAATATTGGGAATTCGGAGCCGTGGGCTTGGAGGGGTGGGGGACTATAGTACACTTTATGCTAATATGCTACGATTTTTTTTTTCATTTAATTAATCCAATACTTCCATACGGAAAGTTCGACCCATGCCACTTCTAGATATATGCGGAGGAGCATCATCGTCATCATCACTGTCATCATGGAAATCACCCAGTCGATCATCCTCGTCGTCATCGTCCATCTGTTAAACAAATAATCATTCAATATCGCATACCCGACATGCATGATTGTTGCACACTATAAAAGTACATCATTCCTAAACACTAGTCTATGCCTGGCTTCATGGATGGCATGTGTCACAACTCTGAACTGAAACTGAGTCTTCTTCATCATCGAATATTTATGCCATAAAGAAATCTAATAAACACTCTGCTTCAATTATTTATTATTTCTAGTATAAACAATTCATGCAACCAATATGGAACACGTATGTTTCTGTAAGATGATTATTAAGATGAAAATAATTACCAATAAATAAATGGATTGATATGATTGTTGATGATATGGTGTTATTCAGCGTGTTATGTTGATTGAACAAAAATGTTGAAATTGTGAGTAGAAATAATGTGTGATGATGGTGATAGTTTTCAAAATAAAACTATTGATAATAAATCTGAACCGAGTAAGAATCTGTTTGGAAAATAATTGTGATAGAAAAATGTACAGAATATTAAAACTACACTATGTATTTTAATTAGTTTTATGGAGACATGAATATTGGTAATCGCATGCATAATTATTCAAATATAAAAGTATAAATCGCATGCATATGTTTAATTCATGCAACTTCTACAAGTTTTCTACATAATGAAACGTGTATCATATCAATTTTATATAATAAGTACATTTCTTATAAATCGTGATTTCTATACAAATAAAATATAACTTATCTAGTTTAGTCAAACTATACATTCAGTTAACAAACACGTTCGTGCAAGTCGTGCAATATGCTGCAAGGCATACAAATCAAATCAATCCCATTTGGTTTTGCTGTTCTACCGTTCAATATGGTCCAGCCACATAACGTATTGTTACTTACGTTACACTTCAAAATCTCCAATAGTGAATTTATTTTTGCGTGTGTTGCTAGCAGTTGTGAGACACGGACCATCTGGACTGGTTATTTGTTCCTAACCAAAGCAACAATCACGCACACTGTTAGTACACGCAAACACACATTCAAACTGACAACTGTAATATGTATCGTCGTACTCATAAAATATAGGTTAGTTACCGTTAACTGGACAGAAGGTATACCAATGAACAAAACTTTGTACAGTCTAAATAATATTTTGTAAGAATAAATAATTTAATTGAGAAATTCTAAACGATAAATTTCATATATACAATTGCAAATAAAAATAACTTTCAGAATAATACACAGACAACCCGCAATACACATGTGTATTGTATGAAAATAACCGCTTTATACGAGGTCATTGCACTTTTATTGAGTTACAGAAATACGAATTATTGCATATAAATTTAAATGGATGTTCATTAATTTGAATATCAATCAAATTTCGAATTTTCAATAAATTATACAGGCTATAAATGCATATGTAGTTTTAAAATTTGAAACCGACACAAAATAAAAACTAATATAAAATTGTCATGTCACAATGTGTACGAAATATGTCGCATTTAATAAATATTGTGCTATAAAAACGAAGTGAATAAATATATTTTATATTGAAAGATAAAATTATTAAAATTTATCCCTGAATTGTAATAAACTTTAACAATACATAATAAATTGTGGAATAGCGATTTTTTTTAATAATTAGTCAACAAAGTCATCGAAAATTAGTGGGTTATTTACATGGAAATAAGTAAAATACAGTATTAAATAATTCCATTTCACATTAGTATTGAATTAGAAATGTTATGTTAATAATTTGTTAATGTAATTCGTTAATAAGATTACACTTATTATAGGTATTAATATTCTTAGAATAATTTAAAAATAAAACCTGAACCAGGTGAGCTAAAAATTGAAATTATATTAAATAATGCTAAGTATACAGTACTTACATCTTGGTCGGCCATCATTTCCTTGGTGGAGACGGTGGTATCGATACGACGGATGGATCCTTGGTGTATGTCCAGGTCCATCTTGAGGCACTGGAACCTCCTGAGTAAGAACACTATCGGCATTGGTAGCACTCCGGCGCAAATCATCAAAACGGCGACACCCATCACCCATGGCGGGTATTCGGTATTGATCACTTCGCCCTGCATCATACATAATCAAATTAAATGACATAGTATGTAATACAGTTATAACAGAACTCTACGCCCCATTTTTATTCATTTCACTACACCGAGAAAAATAAAAGAATTTTCAAAAATATAGACATTCTAACCCAACATTTATAAGTAAACAAACTTAAATAAATGCACAGGTCAGTGGTATTCTGTACAGTTGAATACACGAGATTATTGTGTTAGAATAACTACGTACTGTTTACGACATATACCCAAACAAATTTAATTTAAAGACAATAAAATACACAAGACAAATAATTACATCACGCTGTTTAATCTAAACATAAACAACCAGAACTGAGGAGTGACGACGGAGATGGGAAAACAAACAATACCAATGTGCGAGTCTCAAATACTATTCCATTCATTGTTATTGTGGCACGTGATCTAATCTGTGTTCTAAATATAAAATAAGTAAATGTGTGTGTGTGAATGTTTGCATAAGTGCTTACCGATTCTGCGTGCCATGCTTGGTATGTGGGATTGTTAATAATCCTGAATACAATCGACGACACCAGGATAGTAGCCATGATGGCGGGAGCAAGATATCGCCACGTGATCTGCCAGTATGGACCTGGACGATAACCGGTCATATCTTCAATGTCTTGTGTAAACCTGCAAGATAGAACAAATATAAGTACATATTATCTTACGCAATTATGTTTCTAGATATTGTGAGACTTACTTCTCGTGTCCATAAATGTATATGACCGAGATCATCTCCAGTAATGCGACAACCACCAAGCCAATAGTTCCAGCGAACGAATCAAATAGACTCAACCAATATTCACCAGCGCCCGTGCAGAAGACAAGACCAACGCAGAAACATATAATACAGACTACGCCTGAAATTAAAAAGTATACATTACAGATGCTATATCGCAATGAAGAAATCGGAACTATCATGATTACTAAAGCAATATTTCTTACCGGTAACATATTGTTTACGGACCCTTTTGAAAATATCAATATCGAAGATGGTACACAACATTCCCTCGAGGATACCGATCTGTGAGCCGATACCCAGTGACAGTAACATCATGAAGAATATGACAGCCCAGAATGGTGCACCGGGAAGTTCCACTATGGCTTGAGTGAATACGATGAAAGCTAAACCAGTACCTTCTGCGGCCTGTCAATAAATACAAATATTTGTATGTTTTTATTCACATTTCTTTCTAATTACTGCTGTAGTTCATTAACAATAGATAAGTAATAGTAAGCAAATCATTTTCTCGATAGAATTCGTGTTTTGATATTCCTTCCAAATTGCATCGCTAATTCTCGGTTTAAAAATAAATCTGGTTTATAGGAAGATGCATTTATCTGGTATCTGTGTCAGTTAAAGAATTTATATTTCAACTTGCCAACGAATTATACGCTTGTATGCAACAGAAATGGAACTTTTTGCCAAATATTTTTTACAGACGCGGTTCGAAACCTATTTATCATTCAAAATGAATACAATTGACAGACTTACGGCTTCGAGTTGCTTGGCGAGAGAGCATACAGACACTTTCATCGCTTTTATAGTTTCTTCACTCATATTTCCTAATGCCTGTTCATATATTTCCGTTGAAACATTCACAGCGGGAAGTAGTCCATATTTGAACATTTTATGCATGTTTCTGTAAACATCAAAACATATAAACATTGGTAACAAACATACAAAGTTTGTATGTAAAGTTTGCCAGAAAGACTGACAGACAAATATGTAAATTCAAATGTCATCATACCCTTCGATACATCTGTCCACGTTGCTCATAGCTTTGAATCCAAGGATGGCGAAAATGACAACACTAGCGTAGATGGCAGTCAGAGCGTTGCATATCGACACTAGAATCACATCTCTGACACAGTTGTTCTTCGGGGTGTTGTATGAGCCGAAAGCAATCAACGATCCGAATGCTAAACCGAATGAGTAGAAAACTTGCGTTGCTGCATCCAACCACACGGTCGGATCTAATAATTTTTCCACCTATTTTAAACGTAAAAACTTGGATTAGTAAGTAAAACAAATAGATTCATTTATATAAAATAGATTCTTTAGCAAGAAATGTAGATTAATAATACTGGTACTTCAACCACTTTACATGGATTAAAAAAAAACTAACAAATTTAGTTTATATTGCTAGGGGAAATTTCAATATATCATCCCTGACAAATTGCTTGTTGAGCGTGAAATTGCCAATATGACAACGGGTAATATAAGGAAATTGCTCGTTTTCCTCAATAATGTATGTTTATCGCTGATGGTTGAGGTGTTTGTTTTCAATGACGCGGTGCTACAAAAGGCTTCTCAAAATACAATACAAAGCGTAATATTATTAACAAAGTGTTAAATTTAATTTTAGTTCTGAATCATTTACCTTCGGTGTATACATATGCACCAGTCCTGCACTAGCCCCTTTCAACGTTATTCCTCGGATGAAGAAAATGGTCAAGACAATGTACGGGAACATCGAAGTGAAATACACAACCTGAAAATTAAATCATTCATTACACTATAGTAGAATCCTGAAAATAAATTTGTTTGTTTAGTTCATGCAAATGTCCGCTGCATTAAAAATGGAAAATTTCCGCTAATCTCGTGCAAATGTATTTACCAACATAAAATATAATTAAACCATGAATATTAATTACCGGGAAAACAACTTTTGTAAACATGACAAAATTAATCCATTTACATTTTTAAAGGGGTCCAGCAGGAAAATTAATTACGTCTGAGTCCTGCAACAAGGGTGACTCGACCGACTCGTTTGTAGTATTAAAAAAATTTGGACCACGAAAAGCGGTGGACTTAAAATCAGCAACATTTATGACCTAGTTAAGGTTGCCAGGAAAATTACAAGAGAAAAGTCTGTTAAAAATGATACGTTTCATTTGAACTAGACAATTTTAAATGAGATTTGTATAAGTACTAGCGGAAGTTTGTCAATTACGCCATTACTTTTTGTTTAGCCACTTTCATGAGTTTGCAAGTAAACACTCATTTAAAGTTTTAATTGAAAACTGTAAACGGTTAATCATTTACATTAGGAAGTAAAATTGTCAGTTTAAAATAAAGAAAAATGGAGAAACAGTTTCACACTTAATCCCATTCTGTTCGAGTCGTTACATATTAACTACGTACCGTCCTACACACAAATGTAAACAAAAAGGTCTATTAACGCGTTGACTTCACAGTTATTAATGTAAAAGTCCCGTGACGTGTACAATCTGGAATCGAATCAAAGGCCAATCGTTAAGCGCCAGAGGTAGAATACCTTGTTGGCGTCGCGCTGTCCTGTTATAGGTCGTCTGCCAAAAACTTGCGTGGACGTACGTACACGATTACGCATATTCAAAAGCCAAGTAAACATAACCATAAAGTTCTAACGAAAGATTATACAGTTTAAGAAAGAAATTTGCTGTTGTAAGTTTTCTTTTTTATTCTTCATGATAGGAAATGTGATCTAGTTTCAAACAATCCGTTACCCTTGAAAAAGTTCCTAACTTCACAGCCGTTAAAATGCCAAAATTGGTTACCACGCCTACCAAGTTTCGATTTAATAAAACTGCTTGGCATAATGCACAAATTTTCCGTGACGTGCGATTTTCCTGACCTATCATGCGATAGAAAATTTATGCTTCTTTAGTGATCAAATCGGTACTGAGAAAGATATTAATATTCTTCTACTAATTATGCATAATTCAGTAGAGAATTGAATAATTCTGATTAGTTTGAAGATGGAAGATATAGTATGAATAATGTATTGAGATCAGTATAACCTTATCTTTCCATGGGAGTTATACTAAGTTACAAATGTGTTACGCCAAATACACTTTTAGATATATGAATTTGAAGCTATATAAGTTACCTTGCCAGAACTCTGAATTCCCTTGCATACAATGAAGAAGACAATGATCCAGGACAACAACAGACACACGACAATCCACCATTTCAAACCGCCAGGTTGATCTATGGCTGGAGCCGCATCCAACGTGGTCCTGTACCAGAAATACGCCGTCTCTGAGGACTTCGCACATTCCTCTACAACCGTCCCATTGATTTCCGGACACATCGACCAAGGTAGAGGATTCTGAAAAGAATTGTGAAGGCCATAATCAGTGTTTGTTTTTCCTAAAAATCTATTATTGCATAAACGATTAGCCGTATTCTTTCTTCATTGTTGATAAAAAAAATTTCCTGTGAAAATACATTTAAATATACGTATTTGTGAGAAGAGCAACTTACTTGGAAACTATTGAACAAGTAGTAAAAACACCAGGTGATAATAACGTTATAGTAGAGGGCTACGAAGAAGGTGACGATGCAGGAGGCGATACCGATACCTCCTAACCATGGATGGATGGTGTTCCATACACCTAACGATCCTAGTCTCATCTTTTGACCAATACCAAGTTCGATCAAGAATAACGGAATGCCTTCCAGGATCAACATAATGGCGAATGGTATCAGGAAAGCACCTGTAATTCAATACACAAATTCAGAGAAATTCCACTAATGTTGAAGCCAATTTCAACATTGATTTTGTGTGTAAGACACGTGGCATGAATACGTAGGCAAATGTACCACAAGTAATGACGTTCTTCGCTTGTAATTGAATATTGTAAGGTTTTTCTTTTCATGTTCAATGTCTAAAATAAAATCAGCGTTGCTTCGTCGTTTCATTTTCCTAGAAACGTAAATCTTACATCTAAATATATAATGGCACAGTTAACGAAATTAATTAAACTCATCTATTTAATTGAACATAAGTGGAGTGTTTGTTCGCGTGCGCAAATATCATCAGCACCAGTCCGAAGAAGGACTCCGAGTGTAACCAGAGACGGGAAACCCATTTATGTTTTGATAACTATAGTTAAATTTACTTGAAGCTCATTATGAATGAGGCAAAAATTACTTTCGGTCCGAAAACGATCATGTTACATGTACGTTATGCTGGAAAGTCTCGAATACCAAATGCATGATGTGATTCCTGGGTTATTTAGAAATTCACGCATAGTTACACGACCAGCATACGTAATGGGACGCCTAATGTCCAGAAAGACTTAAACATCCTTTCCTTCTCATTTCCTCACTTATGTCACGGTACCTACTTGTACTATATTCATTTTTACATATTTTAACTTTTGGCGTTATGTCTGTTTGTGTTTGACAATGGCTTTTTCTTCTATTTTTGAGGTCAGTGTAAAGTCTTGTGAATGATCTTCATTCTTGAGGTCGAAACGTCGACAATTTTCGTCGAAATTGGTTTTCTACATTAAATATTTTCTTCAACCACAAAGAAAACTAAATCACTTATTCACAATCCCTTGAGGAAGAAAGAAATTTTCCGTCTTATTACTTATACCATAGTCAACCGGCTGTCATTTACTTATGTTGCAAATTTGTGGTTTTTTTTTTGCTAATTTAAGAGGAAATTTGTAGCGCATAATCAACTTCTAGATCTGCATATGTTGATGTTTTATATGTAAATAAGTTTGCGGGCAGAAACAAAGCTGATTTGAATAATGTATTATGGAAAATTAATACTCCTACTTTTTATATAAGTTAAAACCACTATACATAGTTGCATTTCGAATTCAGGTTACAGTTTGTCTCTTACAAATGAATGTAAGGTAGGTTATCCTGTAGCATTAACTTGCACATTGGACTGTCTATTCATCTCAATCTTCTAATGAAATAAATAAAAATACTTGCTGCGGTGACAATTTATAAACGGATGGTTGATCTGTAGGCAAGCAGAAGCAGGAGACGCAATTGTCCCCTCGGGGCACAACATTCTAGAACATCTTAATACGCACGAGTCCTCTGTATATTAGAGAAGGTTTATCATAACCCTAATCTTGCATCGCAGGGAATAATAACATCGACAAGGTCAAATATTTCAACTGTGTCATTGGTACACTGCAATTAGTTAACACCGTGATACCTCTCTCGCACTTTTGATCAGCTGTCAGTCATATGGTCTGTAGCTTGTTACAGATTCAACACACACACACATATGCCAGTTCCTTATGCTGTTATTTAACTAGTAACAGTTGATCCATATCATAGTTGGAATAATAATGATTCCGCTGTTGAACACAATATTTGAGCATTTATTTTTCAAAGTTAGTAGTTAGTCTTCTTCAGAATTTGTCTAATATTAGAAGTATAATTCCACGAATTTATACTGAAATAGCTTTACTACATTGACTTGTATGATTATTGTTCAATTAAACTGTGATTAAACGCCAATTGGATGTGGACTATAGTGGTATATCGCTCGTAAATTGATTGATTATCTTTAGTGCCATGGTATGAAACTAGTTTCGCCGTACCATCCATTAAATCGAATCGTTGTTCTGTGCTGGTCTGGTCAGTGTGCAATTGCAGTTTGATTGAATCAATATTTGATTATTTATAGATGTTGCAGCGCTGGTATGTTTACAATACGTCAATATTGAAAGCACACTTACATACCTAACCTAGTAGTTACCTACTGCTCACTTGATATAATGCATGTTACAAGACGCTGTCATTAAATATTTACTATAAGTTACGTGATAGGAAACACTGATTCGCGATTTATTTAACAATGTCAAGTTGAGGCACAGTGAATGTCAACATTAAAACTTGTTTTTAAGTATATACATAGCATGAAAAACTATTGAGCTTATTTACTATTTCCAAAAAACCTGTTCTGAAAAAAGCAGTCCTTGTATGACACAATTTGTAAGAAACAATATTGTTGACTGTTTAGAAACTGGAGTATTTCTGAATAGCTTCTATCATCTATACTTCACATTCAAATGTTTCTCATCCATTATGCATTTATTTTCATCTATTCGTTTCGATGACAGGCAATCATCTCAAACGATATTTCATTTATTTACTCGTCATTCCATTTCTTAAAATAGCATTCGATTCATATGGAAAACTAGTGCCAAGGTTGAGCTTGGTTCAGCTGGTTCGGACCGGTGTACCGGGTGGTAGCGACGTGTACTGCGTGTTTCAACACCCTTAACCAATCCCCACCGCATACATACACACAAACACACGTACATACATATATAAAAGCCATCATTGATTGACCTACATTTCACCAACTGCGTGCGTCAGGTATGGCGAGATACAGAAGAACAAATCTGCCACAGCTGAAGATGGAATCCGTAAACATTTCACATGTGTTCAAGTATTTTTACATAAACCTCAACCAAATTTTTGTCCGTCAGCAAACAGATAAGTTGGTTGCCTGCTGTGACGTAATATGTCATATCAAACGGATGTGTTATAAGTAGAAGTTCAGCAAATATACACCCAACCCTCGCTTTACGACCTAGATACGTTTCGGAAAAGTTGACCGTAAAGCGAAAAGCCGTATAACGAATCAAGCACATTTTTTTAACGAATCAAGCATTTTTTTGGCCATAATTAAAAGAGTGGCTGTATAGCAAAGGTTGGTTGTACTATACATAACGAGTTTTACCCTAAATTATTTCAAACCAATTCGTCATATTGACAACAAACAATGTGAATTTAATTATATTTGCAGTAATGTTTAATGTCGAAAACAGTTTTTAGTAATTTTATTTTAGAAACGTATTCACATAAATTCAAAACAAAAGCTTTCGAAGATTTTATTACGAGTAAAGTTCTATATGATTCACATAATCAAGTCTATTGATTATTCGCAATTACTAATGGTAATATTCTATATTTGAAGTATGCAGATAAATATAGATAAAATTTTACATACATATCAATCAAAGTATACATTATTAGTTTAGATAAAAGTAATTCATCAATGTAAAATTCGAATGAAACAAATTTTGCAATTGTAGTCAAATGTAAAGATAGTAATTTTTTTGCTGTAATATTTTTGCATAGAAAACTAACAGTGACATTGATTTTTTCATAGTCTACAAAAATCGTGTCGTACAGACACATTAGAGTATAAATTGTGTGTGCCCTCTCGAGTTGGAACGACGACTGTAACCGCAGTTCTAACCGTTTAACCATTTCCTTCACGTAACCATTACCATTACATCGCACTGCGGAAACTAAAATTTTGTTTTATTCCTTCGCGGTTTCTTGGGAGAGAATCTAATAAAATAAATAAACTGTGTATATGGACCAGAAGAAAACGATTTTGCTTTTATTTTTCTTCCTTTAAGTTCCAGTGCTACAAATTTTTGAAAAAGATTATTTTCTTGTTTTTTATTAATATGAACTAACATTGTAGCTATATATTCTTCTTGTAAATATATTATTTATGTTACTTAGATCCAAATAATAAGTAGGTGTGACAGGAATCCAGGACTTCTTTAAATAGAAGTCATATTTCATGGAATTTCGCTATAAATATATAATGTTTTGGCGCCAAGCAGTAGCGTATCATTCATAAATTCAATGGGAGGGATCTTGTCATAAACATCATAATTCGTTGTTTCAAAGATTCGTTTTTTTTGCATTATGTCAGTGTTAGTAATATATTTTCTTTTGAACCTTAAGTTATATGATACAGAAATGATAGTAAAATAAGTATTAATTCAAGGTAGTATATTATTACTTAGATGTTGATTATTAAGAAGGCATTGTCGAATATGACACTTGGTAAATCAAACAGAAATTTCAAATTACAGCTGTCACAACGATACCATTACTGTTTACAAGGCTATCTTTATTTATTGATATTTAATACCAGACACTCGGATATCGAATAAAGTGCTTTTTATTACATTGCGATGTCGCCTGATATGCAATCTGTCACAAGAAATAATCGAGATTTTTCAAATACACATCAAGAATTTATCATTTCAAAGATGAAATAAAATCTTCGCAATATAAAAATTTTATTTCGAAAATTATGTTCAACCTATTTCTCGAAATGTGTATTAAAATCAAACCATATCATTCAATTTATTGGGCGAATACTGAAACGTCATTTTCTAAATTCTATATATCTTCACTAAGTTTTCTAAACAGGTTTTAACATTAGAATTTTGGCCTACTGCCGAAACAATTCATTGACTGAATGAAATAAAACAGGAAACGACAATGTTTCACGTATGCACGTTGTAATATTCCACTAAATCTCATTTAATTTAAATATTTGCTTACAAGGTCGCGTGGCGTTAAGTGTAACATCAGAAATAGCTCTCAACGTCTGTAGCGTAGTCAGGCTTTTAACAGTGTTGCATTAGTGCCGACGTACGAAAATAGAGAACAAGCTGATCGAACAGCGGGAAGATTTGCGAGAAAAAAATAAATCTAAACCAACTTACATTAACTTTTTCGAATATTAAAAAATTTACACGAAGTTTCCTACCATTGCATGGTGTAAATATCTATAGTATACTTACTTACACAGATGTCCTAACCTAAAATAAAACTGTCATATTTCTTATAAAGTTCAGTGAATTTTTTTAACTAGTGAAGGGGCCGACACAAACATCGCCCACTTGTAAAAATTAGTCGCCCAGTGATATACTAGACGTTAAAGATTTTGATCAATTTACTGCGTTATATTTTTCAAAATTGGTTCAAACCTATTAATCCTTACTTCTAGTAGTTGTACCAAAACGGGCTGTTTCCTGCCTACAAAATTTATGAAACGTTTTTAGTTTTTACAATTTTGAAATCTTTGAAAAGAACAATCAATAGCTCTTTATTTCGCTTTGTTTATGTTCTCTTTGTACATGGAAAGCATGTAACTTGACATAGGTAACTAGCGCGTCATTAATTCATTGTAACGAATTCATAGAAGGCCGCTACTAAACGCTTTTCTGTATTGTGTGATTTGTTGTTAATGCACTGCGAGAATATCCAAGAAACCGCAGCGTCGTTAATATCTAAAGACTGTCACTTGTCTTTTGAGGTTAATTTATACCGACACATCACCGATCTAGATCTAGAAACACCAGAACGACAGTGCAGAGTTGGAAGACACTAGAAAGCAAGCTCTGATGTCTAATGATTGTCAATTGTCTTTTAAATAACAAGAGAATATCCATCTAGGATATAATAATCTAGAAGGCTACCACTAATTTTTAATGTTTGTCAATTGTCTTTTGAATAACAAGAGAATAACAGTCAAAGATATACAAATCTAAAAGGCTAGTATTCTTGTTTAATGTTTGTCAATTGTTTTTTGAATAACAAGAGAATAACAATCAAAGATAAGAGAATCTAGAATGCTATTACTACTGTTTAATGGTTGTCAATTGTCTTTTGAATAACAAGAGAATAACAGTCAGAGATATAAAAAACTAGAAGGCTAGTATTATTGTTTAATGGTTGTCAATTGTTTTTTGAAAACAAGTCAGAAATGTGCGAATCTAGAATTGAATCTTTAAAATGTTAAATATAATTGATATACATACTATAATACTTTTCTTTCAATTATATATGTATATGTATCATTACTAAGAGCTTTGTTATTATTAATCTGGGGCCGCTTGTTGTGGGCTGATCAAAATAAATCCGCATATACATTTTGACCAGTCTGTCCCTGTTTTGGGCTATGTCGCCCAGTTATTTTGGCATAAAAAATGCCATTACTTGCTTGTTAGATTTGTATATTGCAAATACCATATCCATACATAGTGTGAAACATAAATTCTTTTGATATGTCTTTGCTTGTGTTATGTTTACATGTCGATGTGATTGTGAATGACAGGTTCAGACAGGCTGACGCAGTGTGTGTGTGTGTGTGGTTTCGTGTTGTGTAATTTTCCACTGTATCGTGTGTCCGTCAGAGCGCCACAGGAAACGTTACACCTACAGGACTGGTGCTATCTCTATGTCAAGGTTGCGCACGCGCACATTTAAACCACACATAACCTCAAACAAAATGATAATGATTTCTTTTATTTATTCTTTCACTAATCACGCTCGGATTCTCTGACCAATCTTATCGCAGATATAGTGATGTCATAACTATGGTTTTGTCTACCAGTGAACCGATAAAAAGAACAATTACAGAATTATCCAGCTGAATTTTATTCCGCGAGACAAATTTGCTAGCATTACAAGTTATATACAGGCAATCAATGATGATAATAATAATACGAATATTTATATAACAGAGTATTGAATCTTTTTATTTTGACAATGCAGAATAATACTTGCACAAATGTATATTAGTCATTTAGAATTTGGCTCTTAATATTTACATGGGCGTCTGCAGAAATTTGTCCAGTGGGGGCAAACAATTTTCCGATGGGGCATCCCCCCAACGGACGCCCATGAATATTTGTCTGGATTTCCATACAAACAACTGCTGTATTTTATTTTGAAGCACTGTTGATTGAGCGACAATTTATAGTATTTATAATTGCAAATGATTATTACTGAATTAATAATAAAAGTCAAAATAATAACTGACGTAGACAATAAATGTACGCAAGGAATAACACTTTCAGTTGAATTACACATTTTAATTACCTTTTTGTATGTTTCATGCAAGACACGTTAGACGTATGATGAAATATTAAACATACATTAATGGGAAACAAATTAATGTTGAATTGTTTCGAAAGGAAATTCGTCGAATTCATTATGTTCAGCGGTTATGTGAGTAGATTGATTAATATTATAGACAATGAATTACCAGTTATAGAATTGTAAACCGATAACCTCGAATTTCATATATGCTACATGCAGTATTGTTTTACAAACTGAAATATGTGCCATTTATATGTATGTATGTGTTATTAGTTAGAATAGAAAAGGGGTACATTAAATACAATATAAATGGCTATATGAACAAAAAAGTTTGGTAAAAATTCATCAGGAATATTTATTTTACTATTATGCGAAGCTATAGAGAATTGTTCAAAAGAGAAATAAAATAGCATATTGCACGTTCAAGAAGCAAAGATGATATCTTACGATCCCTTTCCCAATATACTTTGTGAAACGTTACATTTCATAATTTATTACAAAGATTCACGTTTTACATCAAGTTAGCTTTGCACGGAATAACGATTTGCAGAAGAAGAAAAAACGCCCATCAATATCCAAATACTTGGCATCTGTAAGTATAGAAGTTTTAATTTATAGATTTCCATATCTGTACATTTAAATATATGAAAATCTCCATTCGGCACCGTCATACGTCATTGGTTTACATCACAGCCAATCAGAGCTCGTAGAATATAGGCAATTTGCATCTGCCAAAAAATCATTGGCCATTTGCCGATATCGGCATATACGCATAGCGTTTCCGTCAGTATTGCACCGGCAAGTCATCCAGATCTATTAAATGGTTCATTATAGGAAATTACTATGTGTGCAGGGTTGCCAAATATCGATGTAAATTCGGGTGACACAGATCGCGTAGATATTCTTAACATTGAAGGTCAATGTCAAGCGGCTTAAAACAATCTTATGACACGCTAGACGCTAGAGAATAGACGAAACATATCATTGTTCCGGCTATTTCAAGTCGCGTTATACATAATATATATATATATATATATATATATATATATATATATATATATATATATATATATATATATATATATATATTTCATATGAATCGTATTAGTAGTCCGGATTCCCATTCAGAGTTTATTTATATTATAGAAAATGTTTTCTAAGAAAAATGTTTGCCGTTGAAGTCAGAATCGAAAAAATCGAAAGTTATTATTCAGGTTAAATATGCTGATAAGCGGCCAAATTGCTATCCGGCGCTAGGGTCATCATTAATTTATATTTAAAAGGTAGAAACGATTTTTGATAGGCACAAGGAAAATTGGGTCAGAGAATGAATACAAATGAATGTCTGAAAGGTATTTGGGTTAATGGGAACAGATTTTTTTCAAACGGAAACAACAGCAATGATTTTTGCTAAGAATTCAAAATTCAACACGGTACTTATTTGGAGCTTTTAAAGTAAGATCAACTATTTGCAGAGTATTAGATTTCATGGTGTTGGATGAAATGTATAGTTGCGCAAATTCATTGTCAAGTACACGCATGCACACAATGTCATTGTTGTTCTCACAATTTATGTTTCCAATGTTTGAAACACGCAATGTAATTCGAACACATCTGATGATATGCAATTAACTAATTAAAACAATGATTGTTGCCATTTTGGCAGACTCCATTAATTTATCATGATGGATTTGATTGATTTTTAATTATGTTTTATCAGAGTAAATTGGCGTGACGCATTTGGTTTTAAAACTTCATGTATGAAATTGCAATTGGCCAATTAACAATTTTGCTAAATGTATATTTAACTAAAATTTATTTTTATCCTTCATTATCTGAAAAGCTATTTTACAATTTCACACGAACGAATAAATATGAAACAAATATTTGATTCAAAATGTAAATGAACTAAAATATTTCCAGTATATCAACTAGAAAATACATCAAATTTTACGAGTAGAAATTGATAAAAGCTAATGGAAATTACGTGAATGTCGTTTATAGTCTGATGTAAGACTTACGTTAATGCAAGAAAATGCACTAGCTATAAGTTATGCAGTTAAATTGTCTTAGGTCATTTATTTTACTGCTGTTTTCAATTTCAAACCATTGACTTTGGAGTGTGATAGAACTTTGCAAGTTTACTGTTTAATGGATTTAGCGAATTAACATTCGTTGCGTATTGCACATAAATCAATATGAACTGCTTTGTTTCACTATAAAATTAGATCGTTCTGCATACGTGAACTAGAGCGTGGGACTAGCTTGTCAAGATACAAACAAGAGCTTTTCAAACAACTGTCAATTCACATCCATATCGACAGTGCTATCGAAGTTTTTTGTTGTTGTTGACAAATAGCAGAGAATATAAGTAAACACAAGAATATAGATTCGTCATCCCTTGTGACAGATATTGGACTCTTCTTACTGACATCGCAACGTCGATCTGTTGGCATTCCAATCGTCTCGCTGTAAATGACTGATCTGCATTTAAATAATTCGCTTCTCGTTAAGCGAGAATACTGATAGCAGACAGAATATCAATTAAGAGTTAAAGTAAATTAAATTTAAACGCGTTTGAGTGAAATTCCTTTATACACTTTACAGGATACGAGGTCAATTGTGTTCCACGTGCCCTTTGAAGATGTGGCAGCTTTACTACATTTACACTTTAACTAGTTGAAACGTCAGTCTTTGCACGAGTAGTTACGCACTGGTTGTACATATAATTAATTAACCCATAACAGTGGCGTACTGCGAGTATCTGTAAAAGGGGTCATTGCCAAATCCTGACTAGGAATTGCGATGCTCAAAGTAGCATGTAAAATAGTTGAGATCATCTTCACGTATCCGTATTTGAATAGAATCTAGTACATTTCATCTGTCAGTTCTCCAATCTTTAAATGAATACGTAATGATTCTAATGATTTTGGAAAATAATGAAAAACACACGAATCTTGCAATTAGAGAAAAAAAAACATATTTTCCTTTAATTTGCGTAAGTAATTTTCTTTTCTTTGAACATCACTGTTACTCATTAGGAGTCTTTTAATAGAAAGATTTGTAGGCACAAATAACTGTATGTGGGAATGCTATGTGCTACGCCAAAAGTAAGAAAATAATTTTAGACTAGACGTTTTGTAATAACACCGCATCATAGTAATTGTAAGTTTGGAAACAACCTTCCTCAACAACCTTAAAGTTCTGTCTGTAAAAATATTACACCGGAGTAGGCTTAAAAAGTTTACTTTTCTTAAATTTTAATACAATTAGACAAAGTTGGAAACAAGTGCGATTGTGATAAAACATTAAGTTAAATTTCTCGAAAAATTCTAACATTATGTTTGCTCCAATAAATTGCTACTGACTTTGACAAAATACAAATGACACCAAAAAAAAAAACTTTATGGTACCATCCGTTCGCTTCGTGTAATTTTTTGGAAAATTCGATTAAAAGTTTCACTAAACTTACTTGTAGATTTTTATTAATCTCAAATATTCCCGAAAAGCATTTGTTGGAGGCGAATGTGTTTCATCATGTGAGGAATAAGGACAACGACAAGGAATATAACTGGAGCAGACACAAAATCTGTCCTCATGTTAGTTTTAACGACAAGCAAGGTTGTTCGGAAGGGCTGGGGGTGTGGGGTGATCGTAAATAGGTCAAAAGTTCACAGCTGCAGACTCATTCCCCTGTTCACAGATGTCTCCAGTGATGGTGAGGAGCTTGCAGCCTGCGAACTTTTGTTCTGCTGATTGGGGGCACTTAACAAATACGCTTGCGATGAATTTTCTTTTGCTACGCATTGAAATGAAACTTGATATTGTCTGGCAACATTATTGTGCGATATTAAAAAGAATTGAAATTGGTTTTCTTCTTCAGAAAGCAATATATTTCTTGAAGTTTCTGCATTTGAAAATATTGCATTCGGTGTGTTGAAAATATGTTTCTTTGATGTCGAAATATTAGATATATGAAAAATAAGTACAAAATGAATATTCTACAACTGTATATTGCAAAATAAATGTTTTTGTATACACAATAAAAAATGTTTTGTAGTTCTAGATCTTGTTCATCTTGTTTGTGGTCTAACTTTAGGTAGTTATAAATAAATCTAATTAACGACTATGTTAGGAAATTGTGGTATCCTGGCCACACAAAGTTAAGCGCTTGAAGATAGTAGAATGTGTAAAGTTCATCATTTGGGATTCAAAGCCAATTAATCTGTGTTACAACTAGAATAGACACAGAATTTAATCAACAATTCATGCACCATGTATATTAACCAAATTTTCCGCAAATTTCCTTGTTTAATTTACAGCAATATAATGATATATAAACAACTGTACTGGGAACAACACGTATGAGGACATCAAGGAATAATCATGTTGAAACATCAACGGACAAGCGGGCCACCATAGAACTATTATTTTTAATAGATGGCGAATGGATTCACATATAGTTTAACAGGCAATTTATTGTATCCTAATACTACAGTCGTGTTAATATTTTGTGACGCAATTTGCTTTTCATTCGTGACTGAAACTTGTATATCTGAAATACATATGTGTATTGAAATATTTTATATATGATAAGCATCTATCTACTCATTTATAATTTCGTATGAAATTAAATATAAATCAAACATGCACTGTTTTTCTTTTCTGAAAGCTTCGGAGTATTTGAAATAGTAACTGGAATGAACATGTTAAATAAATACTCGTATATTGCGGTTATGACGTTAACAGTGTTACTGTGGGTGAGTCCATGATGTGGCGGGTAGGTATGTGTGAAATATCAATCGGGGAATTTTCCATTTCCACAACGCAGATTATTATAGCGTGACAAGTTAAATAAAGCGTAGCAAACACAGTCTCCCCACGAAGTAAAATTTGATTACACCGTAAGACGTAGAATAACGTTATAAAATCAATACACCAGGCAGTTTACAACTTGTGATCATTTAAATTCGCAATTACAATGGAAGCTCGTCTATATGTATATATTTCATCCAAAAATATATACCGAATAGCTTCCTAAACGTGTGTATATATAGTTAAAACTTCAAGTTAAATCCGCTGACTAGAGATTCTTTAATCTGCAAGCTCTTGTTAGGTTTCAGTGTGTAACGGTCGTTATTTGCCAATTTTAAGCTATTGATTTAAACGCCATTCGGTTTATATAAGTTTAAGGAATGTGGATAAATCTCGAGCGGATTATTAAATTACGTTTTTATATTTGATTCAATTCGAAACACTGTCTACTCTGGTCAAATTTGATTATTATTTGTACGAAACTCTTATTTTTTAATTTGCTTTCATAATAAAAATTATACAAAAAATAATTATTTTCCGCGTTATTCATAAAAAAAATATGAAGACAGTATGACGCAAGTTATCTATTTTCAGTATAATTTGATACCTCACACTTAAGGTTTTTTTTTAATGATATCCGGATATCATATATTCATCTAAATTAGCAATTGATACTACAAACATGAAATACTATTTTTGTGACATTGATATTGTTTTCAGATAAAAACATTCTGAGAAGTCAATCGAGATTGACATGTTCAAATGCAATGTGACATATTGTTTTTAATCCACAATTTCTTTTTTGCTTACATACATATATTGTTGAATCGTGAAGACTAAAGCGTATTTCGGCTTCTATTTCTACACGAATTAATTCATTCATCACGCAACGAAGAGAAGCCTGCATTAGTATCGTTGGATAAACATCGGCCATGAGCGTCCGTTCAATGGAGGGCCGTCCGGATGTACGTGTTTGTCAAGGACATTGGTGTATGTAAATCTTTTGGGTTATTGTACCAACTGGCAATAAATTTTGCGTAGAACTCGTAATTATTTGAATTTGCAAACTGTTGTTGAATTGGCAAATATATTCCATTTAGATATTCGAATTCAGCTTGCTAGCCTTCTAGTCATATAACAAGTTAAATTTTATGAAATCATATTTTGATTAAATACAATTCTACACAAATTGTAGAACGAATGCACGTTTTAATTAAAAAATAATCTGTATAACATTGCGATTTATAATTATTTATTTTTTATCATACAAATATCAAACCACAGTACAATTCACTAATGATTAGCACCGGAAAAAATACAATTCGGTAAAATTTTACAGTTTGCTAATTGCATCAATGAAAACGTTTTTGTATTAATTAAAAATTTCATAAAAACGAATACTGTAAAATGAACATGCACTCTAGTTAATATGTTATTCGGTTATTGCTTTTAAAATGAATTTTTATTTTGTTTATTTCAGTTTTTTGTACGTCAATTTAACACGTCCTTTTCGATTGCTATTTATAATTGAATGTCTAAAATTAATTACTGCATGCATGCTGACAGTGTATGTAAACAATCATAATATGATTATACAAACTGTTGCAAAATGTACAGTAATTTATATAGCGGTAGGACTATATGTAGTTGAATGCTGTACAACCATCTGTACGTTCACTGACAGAAGGGTAGTGTCAAGTTTCAGATTCTAACGTATTTCGTTTCGTCCACGTGTACTCGAGTAAGTTGACGTAAGGAATTTATATCTGTCAAGGTCTGTGTGGCACACAGCCTCAACCGCAAACGTGCCAACACTCTTGTTATTCAATGCCAAAAAATAAGTCAAGTTCGCCCGATCCGAATTTACTGATGTGCTCTGGCGTTGATTGACGATGCAAAAATATTCGTTAAATAATAAACAAAATGCGACATACACTTACTGCTGGTACTGTACTTGTGATTTTCTTTGTAGAAAAAGTAGCATGAGACTTACGTTCTTTGAAATGTCATTGTTCTCTAGTACGCTTAACCTAAAAAGTTTTAAAAAACGGTATACTTTTCTGTGTGATAAAGGGGTATAAACACCATGAAGAACTATAAAAGCAAATGTACCGACACGGATCGTTGACAAAGTGAAGCGGCAAGTAGGACAGAGATAAATAAAATTGTACTTTTCATGTTTTTCGTACTCGTATAACAAAACATCTACATGTTGGACTATGTGGATTTTATCTTCTGTACATATCATATAGTTGAATTGCAATTACGTAATTTGATTAAATAATAAATGAAAAAAAAAAACAGTCAATATCTTTTTACCATATTATTTTCAGAAAATACAATAAATAATAAGTTACAGGTAAGTAATTTATAATTTATAATCGCGACCCTGACTTGGGACACGGTCATGGCTTTCTACTACCACACATGCATATATGCATAGTATATATATACATATATGTAAATAAATATATGTATATATGTACAATACTTACATAATATACCTACACGCTGAACGCAATCAACAATATCATATGATGTAAGCCAATTTCGTGATTTGTTCCATATACGCTCCGTTAACTTCCAATATCGACCGGAATTAATGTGGTCATGTACCGCTGCCGGCGCTAGTACTGCCACCGCAAATATCCGGTTCCGGTCACTCATCCCTCATCAGGCTGGCCGTGACCAAATAGTGCTTGTTTCTAGGGCGTTTATAATTTTTTTTCCGTTAATTAATTGGCACGGATATTAATATTGATCTGACGATCAAGGTTTTTGTGACGTAAATTGAATTGAAAAAGCGCGTTAATTTTATCTAAAAGTAGCGTGTCAACTATTTCTATATAAAAAAATCTATTTTTACTTAAGTGAAGAACGTTTTTTTTTACATTCCACTACACATGATCTACTGCTCGCAAATCGAAATAAAACATTTATTATTTTATATATTTTGGCAGAAAATTTAACTAATGTTAATTACATAATGAAACAATATCGATGGTACGCATTGTTCTCAAATTCAAGGTTTATTAGTACAATGTGTTTAATTAGAAAACAGAGATTATTAAATTTAATTTTATGAATTAGTACAGTTTCGTTCTTAGAACATATGAATACGCCATTGTTTTCCGTAATTAGATAGTTGGTAGCACTACCTGTACTTAAATATGTTTGAAAATATTCTTCAATTATGGAAGATATAAGAATATAATATAGCATATTTTAAAAGTAGAAATCAAATTTCAAATATATATCACCTGCGTAACTGATTCTTAGTAAATTATTTGTGGTTTCAGTACATAAATATTTATGAAATAAACATATTTGTTCACCCACCATGTTACAAACCATTACAGCGTTGTTTATAACTGAAATTTACGTCCCATCATTAACAGCATTACATTACGTCGATAATTAACCTAACTGGATAACAAAAAGCCGTTTTTAATTAGGAAAACATTTGTCGAAGCAATATTAGCGAAAGGAAATGCCATAATTCATGCAAGCGTGGTATTATTATTATTGTGTAGAATGTTTAAACATTTCTGTTGACATTGCTTTTAACAAAACAGTCGTATGTGAGGTTTCCAAATATTTACATTTGCCCAAAAATAACGCAATATACTAACACCTTACTTTTTTTTTTCTATATCATTATTTAAATAAAAATGAAATATAGGGATTATAAATGTATGAATAAACAATGAAATGAATATATCATTTTAGAAAAATAACGTCACCCAAGGAATGTAAGCATTCGGAGTTAAAATAATTGTATAACTCTAGAACATAAAGAAATCATATATTCTATTCGTTTTCTGCTCGTATTACAAATCTACTAACATACCTTACGCCGAAATTCATACCGAAAATGAAGATAGAAAACTTAGATAAATGATAATTGTACGTTCTAATATAACCGAATATATTTACCTATATTTTACAATACGAATTATACACACTCTCCTATAATTTCAGTTTATATTTTGTCCTTACTCAGTTGATAAACTATTCTACTGTAGTTTTATTAATGCTATCATTAAAGCAAAACATCAATGTTCCATTATAGACAAACAATTTAGATTAAGAATAGCACTGCAACTGTAAAAATAATAAACTATAGTCTATGGTAAAGCAAAATCTACCTCCAATATTTCTAGTACATATATCATTTCAAACAGTATCGTTACATCACTCAACACAAACAAGCACAGTGCCAATCGTCCATGTTATTTTAACCTAACATTACATTCAAACTACGAATTGCACTTGTTTAAACACGTTTCTCATCTGCGTAAGTACATACAGACGTATGGTAACTATTTCAAGAGTTTATGTAAATAGCTTTGTATGAATTGTGGGCAGTTGATTCAGTACAGTGTGTAAATGTCTATTTACATTCATGTTGATTCTGTTTCTGATCCTGGCTGGTATGTTTGCTGGAAGAATCCTAGTGTAAAACATCTGTTCACACGGTTAATGCCTCCCCCGGTATTGCCAAATAACGTTTAAAAATCTAAATATATGTCCAGTGCAACCACTGCGGAGGACAGTGAGTGACATTGCGCAACCGGCTTGGCGCCAAATTTAATTTTACCTCTAGCTTGAAGTGTAAACACGCTCACATGCCATGTCTGTTCTTACTACATGAATTTAAATTGCGGACATTATACAACACGGTTAGATAACAAAACACACGAAATATGTACATATGTAGTATATGTTTAAATATGAATTCGTAAAGTGATTTATGAAAAAATACAACAGTATTTTTACTATGTTAATAATAACAAAAATGAGAACTCTGCAGGTATATGATATGAATTAAAATGTTTTAAAAAAATTAACTGATAAATACACAATCATCCATGTATTATTTTTCATTCCATTACAGTAAGGTAAAAAGCATCATGTTAAATAATTTTTTTCGATTTAAACTGTTGACAACATAATGATAGATTGGTATGACGTGCGAACTAGTGTTTATTTTATAAAACATTTATTACACATTTTCATTATAACGTTCCCATGTCATGTATAATTATAAAAACATAACAGTTTTGTCAGTGTTAATACCAACCTGACGAGCACAAATATTACAGATAACAGATTCCCTATCACAGGGATTTAAAAATGTTTTTTTTGCGAGAATTAGTGTGAACATTTTAATGCACTCTCTAAGATTTAATTTTCGTAGATGTATATGCTCATTTAAAAGATAATTTATATTTTCCGACCTGCTTTTGACAGGTTACTTAATTAAATGTAATTCTCAAAAGAAAAATATTTTTCACAGCTACGCAAAAAGCAATTTTACGTGAATATGAATTTTCAAAGTGAACAATTTACAATTCATCGCATTTTCATGAATTTAATTGAGTAAAAGTTTATATTTCCACATAGGAATGATAGATCTTGAAACGGATACGAAGAGTATCTTTGTTTTGATCATATTTTACGTACACTTTAATATTCCAATAAATAAAAGATGAAAATATCTAGTCTAAACCACAAGGTACACCTCAAATAACAGCTGATTCCAATAACTTATAAATCGTTTGCTTTGGAATATTTATGTTTCTTTAAATCTTATACAATGTTATACATCGAAGAATAATTTTAACCAAAGACTGAATATAAATATGCGAATAATAAAAACAAAACTTGTTAATTATTATACATGAATATTATTTAACAATGAGTGCACAGAGAATGTATTCAGTGTGTGCCCCATTTAATGTACTGAAATAATTTCTCCTCCGGAATTCTCTAATTAATATGAAAAGAAACTGACAATAACCACATCAACTTTCATTCGAATATTAATGAACAAAATGATAAATAAACACTCAAATGAAAAATCGAACGTATAAATTATATGCGGAAAATAAATAATATTCGAAAAGCAATTTGAAACGTTAAAAAGTACGAATGATTAACTTGAAGTTTTACGATTTTATAGCAATAAAAGTTTTGTTTTTTTTTATATATGTATAAAGTGTAATCGGACATTTTGTGATAAGACGAATGTTATACTTTCAGGAGCATACATAAATATAACAAGTAATTTATGTTCCTGTTATCAAACTATTGCAAACGTAAATAATTTTAGAAAATTTTCACCAGAATTTCATTCTTTCAAAATAAATTAAAAGTCTAATTTTAAAATATTTAGTATTATTTTAGAAGTATTATTTCATATGATTGTTTCTTGCACTATTTATCGACATTTCCTTTGGATACATTCATAAGTAATTCCTACCAACTTTGTTTCGAGTGCCACACATCCGTTATTGTTTATAAACATACAGTACACAGATGGATGGATTGAAATACGTACCGCCGCCGTTCTGTTGACATAGGTAAGGAAATCGCCAGATATTGCCAAGTCCCACCGAATACCCGATGATGGACAAGAAGAATTGCATCTTGCCGGACCAGGCGGCCCGATCACCATCCTCAGCATCACCTCCAGGACCGCCGCTGGTACGTGACACTATCGAACCCCTGGCACCTTGCAGCACGATAGTCACCCCTGGTCGACCCTCGCTACGCGAATTCAACGGAGCCAACTCGTGACCATTCCGCGTTACCTCAGCTTTACTCATAATCACTGAACAACACCAGACAGAATCAGAAGAAATGAGTCCTCAGCCAGTCACGCTCTCCGATTTCTCTAGTTCGTATTATTCACAAAGAACAGAACGCCAAGCTGTGTGTGTGTGTGTGTTAGATAAATTTATTCTAAGTTTGATTTAATTTAAGATGCGCTAACAATATTCGTCATACATTGAATGAATATAGTCCAATAGTTTCTATTTGCATTGTCACTATAACTTCACTATTGAAATGGCATCAACAAATTCGATCTTGAATTAGAATGAAACCATTAACCCATATCCTCTTTGCATATCTGTCACTCGATCATCACCATTCACAGTTCGTAGTAGATCAATACAGTGCGCTTCAGTTCCTCCCCGTAATGCTGTACAAACTCAACAACCGATGCTACGGAATACCCCGTGAAGTGGCTAAATATTTCAATGATCCGGGGTAATTATTCGAGATATATGTATATCGAAATGCAAGCAGCTTTATGTCTTGTTTACGATCTAACCAATCGGATGGTTGCCGGAGCGTTTGACCCGCCGTCTGCCCGGAATCAATAGTAGACTCGCACACACACAAACTGTATGTATGTTATATAGGTAACACCATGTGGTGAAATGTACTTTTGAGGAAGCAACTGACGCGGTCTCTGGCACACGACTGCTCGTGTTGCGATGGTTAGCGACTACTGAACGTTGTGCGCTACGTACACTCGTCGACGGAGGCGGACCAACGGCCGTGTTCACAGACTATTTCTGAATCGACCTGAAACGTGATCAATAACTGAGCGAAAAACAGTTTTGGCAACCAGACGAACACAACGGTGCGCGCGCGCATACCATAATCCCACGCACCCGCGAACCACGAAAATGTGTGTCGAACAGGAAACATACATGTCACAGCACGATGTCGTCCCACATATCCCGTAAGGAAATGCGCATTTTGTTTGTAAACAGCACAGATCTCGACTATAACTTACCCCTAATTAATATAGCAGGCTTCTTCTGATGTACTCACTGAAGGTATGTTTGTTATTCGACTACTTTTCTTAGCCAATCAAGATGAGCAAATATTTGAGAAATGTAGTGGCCTGGAGATGATTTGATGTAAATAATGCATGGGGAAAAATTATCTACATCAATATTTACAATACAACAAAAATAGAATCCTTTTTATCTTTACTACCTTAGTAACATATAATAAATTTAAATCTACAATAACCAAATCTTAACCATATACTCTCCCATTATAACTACGTAATTCCAGGAGGAATTCTGTAATTGTAGTTTCTTAATAATCGGCGGAATTTTGACCAAAACCGAATTTTCAGAGTGACATCCATTTCCGGTAAATTTTTTTGTTCGTTTGTCTATGGAATGCACGGTAAGGATTCTCCTAAATGTGATACAATTATTGACATGGTAGCACTATCTATTTAACCACATATCCACAAAATGTAAATTTAAACATTCCTTATTTTGAAATATTTCGTAACAAGTTATATTTAATTATGAATTTCCTCAAGAGAAAAGATAAGTCAAATTACAAAATCATGCATGTTTCGTTTATCTATCGGAAATCATAGAACGTCCATTAAATTGGAAAAATTTTCCCATCTCTTTTCGACAATAAAATAATGTCAAATTTATTTTAACCGCATATATATTTGTTCCAGTCATTATGTTTTTTTCAGATCAATTACATTTTTCATCTACAACTATTGAAGTGATATTGTGAAATTCTGATTTGTAAAATGTTTGGTGATATCTTGCGTCGCGTCTAGAGTTCCTAAAAGTTTGTTTATGATTTACGAATTAATGAAAAACAATCTGTATTTTTCCATTGGCCCCCGCGATGGCGAATTATAACCAAACCTTTCGTCCTCCCGGCTGGCGAGATCCCGTTCAATATGCGATTCAAATCGTCGAACCAGTACATACGTACAACGAGGGGTGAAATTATTGAATAGACAGTGTACACATTCGGAGTATTTCGGCGGATTTCGGGCCGAACTGGCACGGTTACGCCGGTGTCGTAAGATATTGTGGGGTCCTGGTGGGCATGCGCGTTGGGGCAGAGCAGGATCAGACACTGGTGGATGGGGTAAGTTTACGTTGCGAGTGGAAAATTCCACAACCATGTTTATATCACAGTAGGTTAGTTACGGAAGCTTGAACACTTTCACGTTTTCTCACATATTAGTTTCTAATTAACAAGGTTTGCTAATTATCCTGTACTATATGGTACATATATTCGCACATCTGTACGTGTGTGTGTATGTATCAGTGTAAAACACTCGTCTACATAATGACATTAACTTGTCAGGTACTTGCACAGATAAACTAATCGATGATTTGCGACGCAATAAATTACTAATCAATACAAACTCTACACTTAATTCTCGTTGCATGGAGATTTTGTTTACTGTTCAGTTGAACGGAAACCCGGGATTGACCGATAAGTTAATTTAAAACGTTGGAAAATTACCGAACCGAACATATTTCTCCTGATCACAGATATTGATGCAAAGGCAATTTTATTGAGAACTAACCCAAGAGGATGCTGTGTCCTGTGTTGATTTAAATCAAATCAAGATTACAACAGGCAAATGTAAATACAATCTCTACATAGCATTGAAGTATGATTTACTTAAAAAATTTAGAAAATATTTTTGGTTATTTATTGTAGCAAATATCCTCTTGACATGTCCATACTCAGATGTTATCCAATGAAAATTTCATAAGAAGTATTTGTTAGATCATTTTGTTGATTTGCGTTGTAGTCTTATTGCGCTTTCAGAATACGATTTTATGCATTTTTAAATGCGTATTATTACAATTGTTAAAAAGAAACAAGAGATATGTACAAATATCTTGTCTACTAAATTATGCATGATCTATCGCGAACATTGTTTTTGCAACGTGGCATTGTACATTTTCATTTGTATGTAGCAGAACTGATTCAACTCGTAATTATGTTATCACATAGAAACCCGGTACCTACATTGTTATAGTACAAAGCATAAATAATTGCTTATCTTCACAAAGAGCAAAATGAATGGAAATATCATTATTCGCTTTTCGTATTATCTGATTACAATACGTATGTTTCAAAATAAACTTTACTAATTAAAATACACATGAATTTCCTAAACTCTGTCAAATGAATCATAATGAAAATAATATTATTATTTGTTCATAATACCATGTTCACTGCTAAATACAATGAGAATGTTTTCAGCTAGTCTCCTGAAGGATTACCTTTGTTATATTTCAGGTCGTAACGTGAATAGAATGGAATCTCCTGCAGCAAACTTTGATATTTTTCTCGGAAATCTGATTTCTTTTCACGTTCCTTCTGATGATTCATCTAATTGTATCACCGATTTGTGACACGCTACGTTGCTTCGCATTTCTAACCTATAATTTGCGGTAAATACGAATCACGTGTACAGACACAAATTATTTTAACGACCTTTTCTATAAAACCATAAACATCAACAAACAGGTAGAAATAAATATATAAAATATTTAACATTATTAATAATTAATGTCAATAAACATTTTGACAACTAAACGAAATTGTAGATTGTGTGAATGTTGCCGTATATATTTAATTCTCATAATTTTAAATAAAAAATGTATATTATCTTTTTCGATACATGGGAATTACTATTATTACACAATATTGCATTAATATAAATTAAATATTTAAAGCATTACATATTATTTAATCTCGAGTATAATACAAGAATCTTGTTTATATTGGTCAAGATCGAGGTCGAGATATTGGTCAAATTTCTTTTAAAATATTGATGCAATTTACAAACTAGCAGAGCGTAGTTTCAATCTACGGACCTCTGTGTTAAGGGCCCAGCACGCTTCCACTACGCTACTCTGCTTATTACGCTTCCCAGGTTGTTATTATCCATATAACATAATAAATAAAAACATACTATTCATACAGTATACTCGTATATTCCATTGAGATACATTTTCATAAATGCGAATCCCGTTATAAATAGATAACACGTTTAATCAAACATTTTTGTAGAATTTTGCACAGTTTATAACGAATTTTTCCGGAGGCGGGCACAGCGAGTAACTAACTTCATCAGGTGGAAACATTTCCGTTGCATGTTTTAATAACGTTCGCTTGCATTTGGAAGCGTTGACGTTAAAATTTAATTTCACCGAATCACTTTAATAAAAATTCAGTTGGAAAATGATTAAAATAATCAGCATCTACTAACTGATAGCATTGAGCTGATGACTTTCACGCGTTATAATTATAAGATGATTGGCCCCATTAATAATTAATAATACAGGATCGTATTGCAAAATATTAATAAACTAAATATCTAAAAGAAATAAGAGTTACAAATTACTGGAATCTCTTTGAGAATTTAATTAAATGTGTTTTAAACAGTTTTGTCTTTTAATATTTATCTACCAACTCATCAATATGGACTGTCGAATTAAAATTCTCGTGAAACTATTGACAGAATTCCGAGAGGAGTAATTCTTTTCTCCTTGTTCCGCATTACCATTGTGCATAATGCGCTATGCAGTCTGCATTGAAGCAGAAAACAGACTTTACAAACGATGGAAACGGAAAGCGTTCAAGTGAAGATGCACAATGGTTATCGTGGTTCAAAGCTGCGGTTGTTTTACCATCATGTGCTCATTTGAATGGTAGAACACTAGGGTGGGACTTGAGCACCATTCATTCGTGTTACAGTGTTTGCATGCATTAAAGAGGGGTTGTACTATACACGTGAGTACTGCACCTTAGGTCATGGCGTTCCGAGTATGACGTCAGTCCACCAGAATGACGCAATAATTGAAAGTGTTGCGTACGGGGAGAAAAGTCGATAAAACCAACCTGAGCATAGTGAGAAGTTTGTGTGTGTGTTTGTGTATGGCGGGAGTATTAATTTAGCTACTTCATAACTGTCTCATATTGTACCTGAAACGTAATATTAAACAATAATATTTAAATTGTGAAGTACATGCAGTATAATCTTATTAGCTACATATTTTTTAATAATATTTTATTTAATCTTTAATATTAATGGTACATTCTAGTTTATAATAATTAAATACATATTAGAGAAACTGGATCAGAAATATTAGCAGGGAAATTACACTGTGTTCTTAATATAAACTAGTAACTTAATATGAAAACCGAGATACAATGTGTATAATATGCGCACTGAAGTATTGCACAAAGTGTAGAACAAAACAAACATGTGAATATGTGCCGAGACCATTAGCACACGATACACCCTCCATCTAAAACAACATACACACACACACACACATGTTGCACCATTATTACAGCTTCATTATATCTGCAACAACAGTCACGTTTTAAAAAGAAAAATTATATAAATGCAGCTAACGTTTCAGTGATGTAGAACGCAAAGCCTTTTGTATCTAAATGTTAAGGGTGAAACTTTGAAAGCATCTTTATGTTGCCCACACACTTATTACCCCCCTCCGCCCGGATCCATTACAACAGATATACGTTGCCAGTTGCTCTTTGACCTTTTTCCTCATTCGACATTTCTGACGTGTGTGCAGATCACCCTCCGGTGTGTAAATACAACAACACGTAATTTTCAAAACAATTTAATTATCCTTCGCAAAATATATTCGTATTTACTTAAATGAAACATAGGAATATTTCATTGGTTTTCATAGAAGGACAGTGAAATAATATGTGGATTAAATAGAGTTTGTCGTATTAACGGGAAAGTATTCGAGTATCAAACTGCGTATTTGATTAAGCTCAATGGATGATGGCACCATATGACCTTGACCTGTATGACGTGAAATACTATCGGCATGTGTGCTCGACTAAATTGTGTATTATTTAATTCCTTGCTTTTATTTTTACAAACAGAAATAGCGTCATGCAATTATCAATAACAATCACGCTGGATGGAGTATGTAGACAAAAAACAACACGTGTTCTCGTAGTATAAATCTTTTCAGGTGTATTGAAAATAACTGCGTGCTTTGAAAATACTCTAAACCTGAGGCCAAAACGTCAGCATTTATTAATTATATTTATGCTTGAGTACCTAATTAAATAACATTCGTTATGCCTAAACTTCACAATCATTTATTCCAACCTTCGGGGAGAAAGAATTTATACTACGAGTAATAAACAATAATTTTCAAAGATATGCACTATATTTTACTCTGTATTTTAATACAGAATTTGCCACGTGTTTTATTATTTATAATTAGACCTATATTTTCCTTAGATCCAAATACGGAACTGATAATAAAACTATCGTTTGTATTAATGAATGGGTTATTTGGCAAATGACGTCTACAAGTCCTAGTCGTTTGTTGTACGTACGTGTATAAACATGTACGTACGTTAGTCGTGCGCCAATAATAAATTTTAATTTCTTAACAAGCTAATTGATAGACTCTGATTGATGTACAATGTCAATTACTGCGCGCCGCACATGTTAAACGCGACAAACAGACGAGCCTACATAAACCAATACACACTGTACTGCTGTCACGACATGTTTATTGACCAATATGTTTGGAATAAAATTAATCGCCGCTGGATAGAAGCGGTATTAGTTGAATGAAACCAGGGCACAACTACAACCAGACAGAATATGCTTCTAATTACACAAAAATCAAAGCACAAGTTCTAAACTAAATACATTTTAGACAGTACCAAGGTAAATAATTTTAAAGCAAAAATTTTGTTTATTTTTAGAGAGAATGATACATTTAAAATAGAGAATGTCAGACTGTGATGCTCCTGAAAGATGTGATACAATACATATTCCATATTCCACTCGTTTTATGATAAATCCAATACTACATGTCGACCGTATTTCATTACATTCATTGCACGTGTCCGTTTCAAGCTCGACAGAACATTTCCTGCCCTGACCTTTCACATACAGCCCGTCTAGTGAAACTGCAATCCGACAACTCGTTAAATCAACCAGTGAAAAGTGTTGTTATTATGTCTGGTGCGAAATACACACTAACTGGTAAATCTTAGTGCCTGTGCGAGAAAAATCAGTAACAGTATTGACTGCTGGACCACAGCCAACAATTCGTACATCATCTGTGTCGCGTGCACACCACGTCTCTACCGATGACATTGGCACCGAAATACTTGACCATCCGCTATAAAAAAACACAAATCAGGTGATTTATACTTACATCAGTGAAGTATTTTCATTTTGCATTTGTGTATTTTGAAACCAAATTGCATATTTTTGCAAATTCACACCAAAACGCAATATCTATTCTATAAATGGAACGAATTGAAACGTTCAAATGTCAAACATGACATTTATTAAATTTGTCAGAATTTATTACGAAAAAGCGTACACAGATGTCACCAGGTATTTTTGAATTTAAAAGTGAAAAATGCGTACTTTTTACTCGATGTAGAATTTCGGTATAGTGCTTTGCACTGTGAGCCCAGAATGTTTTCACCATGTTATTTTATTTACTGGGCAACGTCTAGAATGCCTTTCTAGAACTGTTCTAGAACGGACAGTGCTCTGATTCTGTATAAAATGTGTACATTAGCAGAGCGTAGTTTCGATCTACGGACCTCTGGGTTATGGGCCCAGCACGCTTCCACTGCGCCACTCTGCTCTTATAATCATAGATATTAATACAACTATATATCCATTACGTAAACTATAATAAATGATCAAAGTTATGATATAAATGTACACGGTTTTCCTACCTCTAATATAACACCTCTGCACTAGAAACTGGGAATGTTTGCAAACTTCTGTATCAAAAAAAGTCATAGATATTTTTACCATATATTGATATATTTTTTTACTTTATTATATTTTTATGTAAGATTATAATTATATAAGAATCTATACTTATCTATCTATGCTAATATATGTTTAGTCGACATTTATTTAAGCTGATCAAATATCGTACATATTTTATTACTAAATAGTTAGTTTAACCTAGATGTCAGATTATGTACATGTGCAAAAATTATATACATACTTCTAAAGAGTTCGAATTTTCCATCCTACGCAATAATAACAACGAATTTTGTAAGTGAACGATGACTAATCTTTATTATAAATATATTGTGCTTCAAATTATCGTTTAATTCTATGCGATTGATTTCGATAGAAAATAAAGGCAAAAGCTTTTCTTCAAATAAGACGAGTAGCCGACTTTTTTCATTTTAAATTTAATCTTTCCAAGTTTTACGCCGTAATGATTTTTTTCAAGCATTCCAGACATTCATTTCCTAATGGATAACAATTTACAGAAATATTCTCAATATAATCGTTTCTTTTCATGTTTGTTGAATAGCTTTATAACTTTCATAGAGTTTGAGAATAGTTAATAAACTTTTGTGTTTTACGCGATATTTATTTTCAAATATCAATATCCAAATTTATGATTGACAATATGAACGCAAGTAGCGTTCTCGAGTAACGCAAATACGTACTTGAGAAAATTAGATTTCATCTGTGCCTAAACAGGATTTCGTTCATCAATATACAACCCCTGAAACTTCATATTTTCGATCATTTATTATAGGCAAAATATTATCGAGTAACGTATATTTAATTTTCTACTCAATGAGTGTTTCAAGGAAAAAATAGTAAAATAATCACTAATTCAATTGTCTGATGCCGATTGTTTTAAGCCAAGAGAAACGTTTGATAATACGACTGTGTCACTGAAATTGTAGCTTTCTTAATTATAATCTCTCGTCTGTTATTAAACAGCGGGAGTGGTTGATATAAATTGCAGCAGCATCAAGCTTCCATTCGCTGTAGTTCTCATTCTGGCCGCTCTAATTCCGGGGAGAGTACTGCGCACTCTGCTGCAGCCCCAGAAGGAAAACAAATATCAACATATCAATCAATGTACTTCTGTGACGTCAGTTACATTATTTCGAATAATATTGTAACAGTTGCGATCTGACGTAGGTGTATGCTGGTTCCTGCAACGCTGCTCGTCTTGCTTCAGTGTATTTGTGTTGCTCAACGAGGTCGACAGAGGGGCAGATTAGGACCGACGCGACGCAGCATACCTCTGGAGCTGCAAGCGTCCCGACGGACGTTGTTGGATCAATACTGTTAGTAAAGTCACGGCGACGGACGACAGTACCGGCTGCAGGAGGTGGAACAATGAGTATATGAATAATGAATGACATAGTTACACATGTGGAATGCATTATGTACGTGTATGCAGAGTGGTTGAGGTGATATATGAACGCTATAACGGTTATGGCGCTGTAACCACAACAGTGCGCAGAGCTGATCTTTAATTTACAACCATACGACAAGGTATAACGACTCCGGGGATCTAAGTTACTTGAAGAATATATTAAGACGTTATTACAGAAATAAGTTAAATTATAGCTATCAATAATTATCTGGTATTGTTAATATTAGTTACTAATAGTAACTACAGTCAGAGCGATCACATTTAAGCGAAAACGAAAATTTTGAAACTAAATTGTTTTTTGTCGTATTCATTAGTATTCTAAGATGATATATCTTTATTATCCTGGCCAGTCAGTAGTAGTAATTACTAATTTAATAAAGGAAAAACATATATGTGTTAACATTTTATGTTACACAACACAAAGTAATGAAAAAGAAATTAAAAACGCATATACACTTGTTAATGCTGCAACCAACCAAACACTGCTGCACACCGTATTGCGTTCTAGTTAGTTAATATTTACTAACACAGTATTTATTTTGTATTCACTTGCAGTGGGAAATGTTTAGCATGAATACATAATGCGCTTTTCCTACAACTATATTCTGCAGATAATTTAAAATTAAACAGAATAAAATAGTGTTTTTGATGTTTATATTACGAATAAACCGGATATACTTATAGAATTTTGTATACGTCACAAATTTGTGACAATAGACTCGGGAATAATCCTCTTTTGTGCGTGGAAATTCTAATTAGCCATTGTTCATATTAGAGCTTTAGATTACCTTGCACAATGGCGGAAGAACAACCACCCAAATCGAGATTTGAAGCGTGAATTCTCAAATTTACCATTGTCAATGAGAATACGCACTTTCAATCTGTCAAAAGGATTAAATAAACCTTATTGTGTAACGCCGAAAATCATAGAATTAATTTTTAAAATTAGCTTTTTTTTATTTAATTCGTTTATTTAATACATATAACAATAACATTCACTAGTATCACTCATTTTAATCTACATAAACACACTTACATATATAAATTGTGAAAATACCTGTTACCTTAAACTTACAGTATTATTATTTTATAACTAAATTATAAAGTATAAGTTTTGTAATTATTCATTGCATTTTGGAATGTGTATTCGACAGTAGTTGGCCCAGCTGAAACAAAAAAAAAAAAAACATTCAATTAAGCGAAATAAAGCGTGTTTTTGCGAGATATCTTACCGAAGGGTACAAATTGCTCTGCGTTCTTGTCAACATCAATTCGGGCCGCGGCCAAAGCTCGCCTTATAGCAAGTGGAATGCACACACTTAAACATGACGGTGGTTCTCCAGTAGCTACAATGTCAATTATATCATTCAATATGTGTAATTTTAATAAAAATATTCCGAAAAATTAATGCATCGTGCTTGTACCTTTCGAATTCAATACACCAAGAGGATTAGTACTGTTTTGCTTGAATGTGACCCTAAAGTCTACAGGTATATCCTTGACACCAGGTATCTTATAGGTCCACGTGCTATTACTCAGTAATCCACCCTTATCGTCATAAACCAAGTTCTCGCACGTGTAGTAACCCAGGCCCATAATGAATGCACCTTCTATTTGACCTACATCAATTTCAGGACTCATACTCTGTCCTGCATCTTCTAACAGATCCACACGGCTAATATTATGTTCTCCGGTTAACAGATCAACCTGTACTTCAGCAGTACAAGCACCGAAGATGAGGTAAGGTTTCACATCGGATTTGGGGCTGTACCTAGTAATTTAAATAAAAAGAAACCTGATAATTTCTAAAAATAACGTTTAACTGTTAGTTCATATAGTTTAAAAATCCTAACATAATTCTATCTACAATTACTGGTTGATGTAATGTCTTAACAAAGAATGAAGCAAAAATATCGTAGGACGATTAGCTGTCGCTAATATATCATCGCAACCTGAGCACACTTAGGAAAATACTACACGAATGATGGATTGCTCGTATAAATACAATCGCAAATATAAATCCTACAGAAACTAAGAGTGATCAATACGATGTATAAAGAAAGTTTGTCAAGAAGTATCAGATATGTCCAAGGACAGACAAAATGATACATCGTTATAGAAGTTTTATAAAAACTCATTTGATTTTTTATAACACTGACTTTCTTACTTACATGTGGGTAGCACATAATTCTACATTTTGTTTCTGTCCTTCTGCTACCAACTCTGCCCATGAAGGGTCCTTCATTTTCTCTTTAACTGGTTCAAGCCGCTTCAGTATTTCTTCGCAAGCTTTAATTGTACCCTGTAAATAATATATAGTTTATTTATATTTCGAACAAAACCATGAACTAAACGTTTTTACTTACATAACATACTGCTTCACTTGTAATACTGCCACCGGTAGCCATATTGTTGGGAGTTGTCAAAGTATTTGTAGCTTTAATGCTGATCATATCCAGAGGGATGTGCAATATATGTGCACACACTTGTGCCACCTGCATACAGATATAGAAAATGTAGCAATATATTGCAACAATCAACAATGATTTATGAAACCTTTGTATTGATTCCTTGACCACATTCTGTGCCCCCGTGGGCAATGGATACGGTACCGTCATTAGCATACACGGACACGAACACGCTGTACGGACCGAGTATCTCAAACGGATACTGCATGATAACCAAGCTGATACCCTTTTTCATCCAACGATTTTTCTATAAAACCATACAGTTGTTGATGTAAAAGATGAACAAACTAAAGATGAACTTTGTAAATAGTATCTTTTAGATTTTAGAAACACACCAGTTTTATAAGTGGAGCTTGAAGCTTGCTCTCTTTATTTAGTATGTAAAGTATTGTTCATCAAGTTTTGGTTTTAAGTAACTTACGCTATTGTAATCTTCCACAGCCTTCTTCCTTTGTTCATACTCCGATATGGTTAATATTTCCTTGACAGTTTCTGACATTATATCGTTTCCTGGCTGAACATTAGCCAACCGTACTTGTGTTGGATCCTTGTTTAACGTATACGCAATGTGATCCATCACAGACTCAATCATACCAATGGCTTCCGTTGTTCCTGCAAATAACAATTCATTTAATACGTTAAATCAAATGATATAACATGTCACACGATCATATACATATATATATATATATATATATATATATATATATATATATATATATATATATATATATATATATATCATAGTTTAATATAGTTTTTATACAAAATATTTACCTGGCGCACGACAGAAAGCATTTCCAGGCATGTCAGTTACTACAACACTACCAGTCAACTTCCATGTATCATTCAAATAAGAATTCGATATCAAATGCGGAATGAATGTCACAGTTGTCTCATTTAAACCGGACAGTCCAGTAGCTTGGTAGTAAGTAATGTTCAAGTACTGAATAACACCATTATCATTAACACCCACATCATATTCAAAGGTGTTTGGTGTTCGTTTGCCAATAATTTTCATGTTTTCAATCAGTGGTAACTGAATTCGTATAGGTTTGTTCATCTTGTGGGCTGCAACTGCACAGGCTGTAGATACCAAAGAAGCACGGAATATCTTAGCTCCGTAGGCACCACCTAAACGTTTTACGCTTACATTGATTCTGAAATTTAGATGATTCGGTCAATAATTGTAATATTTCGTTCATAATTATCACGTACTTATTCATATGTATATTGAGTGCTTTCGCAGCAGCCGTTTGGACATGGTCCATCCATTGTGTTGCACTGTATAAGTCATATTCACCATTATCTGTTGGTACACAAATAGTACTTTGTGTTTCCATTGTGAAATGATACTGTCCATCAACTTCAAATGTACCTTTAATCACTTTCTTAGTGTTTTCACCTATAATTGAACACTTACATTATAAAGCTGTTTAATAAGATGTGTTTGGCATAATTCTACCTTTTCTCTTTGCCTCCATATTAACGAGGGGTATGATTTTGGTCTTTTGATTTTTCTGCAGCACATCTTTAATCGAAAACGCCGGAACTTCCTTGGACTCTTCAAAGGCTATCTTCACCATTTTAGCTGCAGCGACAGCTTCGTCGTGTGTTTTTGCTACTATCATACCGACAGGTTGACCATTGTACATTACTTTATCAACGCAGAATAATTGTTCCACGGTACGACTGTAACTGGGCGGTGAAAAGGAATTCGATCCGGGAATATCTTTGTGATCTATATAAGCATGTACTCCAGGCATTGCCTAAATGCAGTACAAGAATCCATAGATTGTCCTTAATTACACTCAAATACAATTGCTTACCAATGCTTCAGTAGTATCTACACTTTTTATTGTAGAATACGGTGCAGTTTCGGCCAAAACAAAAGCTCCAAATAGCTCTCCTTGGATTGGTGGCATATCGCTTATATACTGAGCCTCACCTAAAATAAAATCAACAAATGTTTATTAGAATTATTTATGTGCAACAAAAAATAAACAACGGATACCAGAACACTGAATGAGTCCTTCCAATTTCGAAATCGGCTGCGTGAGTGGATACAGATCTTTATTTGTTTCATAAGTCTGTTTTCCGCTAGACAGAGGTCTTTCCAACCTTGACCCACCACTTTCAAACTTTGTATTTACCTTGTCTTTGGGAGCACATGCTAGAACATACTATACGCAATGCTTTTAGTAACCTTAATCATCAATACAAAGAACTCTGTTTTTACTTTGTAGAATAAGCTCATTGCCAAATTTCTCCGGAACTCTGGACTCGCATCAGGCAGAACCAGATCAGGTTTAACCTCTTCTTTGAGTTTCTCTAAAGCTCCTTGGAGGGTTTCATTGTCTATCAGATTTTTGCCGACTAAATACGTTTCAGTGTTTGTAGCGTGCACGAATTCTGGATTAATTCCCCCAATGCATAATCTAGCGGATTTCACTTTGAAGTTGCCATCATGTTCAACAAGGAAACCAGCGTTAACGTATGCGTGAGCATTTTGAATTCTTGGGCAAATCTAAAAGTAGAATTTTTCTTTACACTTCGAAGAAAAATATTTATTCTTCATTTCCTTTATTACCTTGTACGATTCAAATAAATATTTGTCTTTGTCTAAAGGTGGTATACTAACTGATTTTACAAGACATTTGTTCATATCGAATTTCAAATAATCCACTAAACTCTTTGTGACCAAAGATCCATTCTTCTCCACTGGTACCAATAAATATATCATCAATAACTGTACAGTGTATTTAATAACAAAAAGACAATACCTATTACAAGTTGTGCATTAATTGTTTCTAATAGAAGAAACACATCAGATGGAAACTCGTTATGCGCATGTTTCAATGACAGATTGCCAGCAATGGTTCCTGCCTGCAAATATATTTACTCTTCTTCGTTTATTCTCTACATGGTTTGTAAAGTAAATTTTAACTTACATTTCTCACAGGAACATTGGCAACAAGATCAAGATGTTTGTGTACTTTCCTGAGATGCCAGAAATTAGGATTTTCATCCGCTATTTTCAGCATAATAGCCATTGTGTCTGTTAGAGACATGTTAGCACCAAGTGTCAAATTCCCGTCAAGTTTATGAGATATAAGTTCTGGTACCGAGAGGACGTCGATCCAAAATTCAGGGTTCTGTGTTATTTTGTAAACTCCTGCATAAATAACGACAATTGTGTGTTTATTCCTTGACGCAATATTTCAATAACCGAAACCATACCTTTGCCCGTATTTCCTGCCACAAATCTATATGGTGAATCTCCCATATTTTGGAACAATTCCAATATATCATCAATCGAATACACCTTATACCAGTTATCATTATCACCGAACTTCAAACAAATTGGTTTCATGTCTATCGGTTTGCACGTTCCACTACATTGTTTGCCGGTTTTTGTGCAAATTTTAATGTCCTCTATATCCGGGTACTTATTCACTAAAGCCGGATCTGCATCCGTGGTTAACGATTTGAATGCCTCCATGATTGGCCGGTAACCGGTACATCGACACAGACTACCACCGAAGGAGTTCTCGACATCCTTCATTGTCAACATGTCATTGGACTCGTACAGTGCGTACATATTCATCACCATGCCACCAGAGCAGAAACCACATTGGGTTCCGTGGAATTTCGCTAGCGTTTTCTGGATTGGATGGTAACCATTTGCGCGGTTACCAATTCCTTCCACCGTGTTTATGGTCCAGCCATGACATGACAGTATTGGAATCAGGCACTAAGCAAATATATTTAGGTAATTTCAAATATAAAACTAACGGCAATGAATAATAATTTCGATAGATCGTATGATTATAATCAGAAAAGAACGCTTAAATTCAAAGCGTATTGATAATAAAAACTATACATTTGTTTAGTTTACATTTTATATAAACATTTACTTGTTATTTGAGAAACGTTTTGTGTCTGGTCAAAGTTTGTTATTTTACATACAAGTTATATAATACTGAATTAGAAATTCAATCATGTGTGTTTCACATTTCATAAACATTCTTGAAACGTGTCTCGGACTCACTCGTATTACGCAAACGCACTTTGCATGAAAGTCCACGTAACTCACCGAGTTAATGGCAAATGTTCTCTCCTTTTTGGTAATGGGATGTTTGACTGTGACCGCAACCACACAAGCACCACATCCACCCTCGTAACACATGCCCTTGGTACCGCGTAATCCGGCATAGTTCCGTAAATATGAGTTCAGCGATGTCTGGGGTGTAATGTCCGATGACGCTTTCACTACATACAAGAACAAAATATAAAAACATTTATAAATACGTCCAATATAACATTATACCACATGTATAACAAAATATATTCATTAACTTATAATTTAACGTGTCAAAATGAATTTACAATTCTGAAATTCCAGAATAATTTATTGTCAAATATGGAATATTGGAAGTAATAATATCTAGTTGAAAAAAAATAATATGATATCATAGACAGTATTAAATTGAATATCTTAAAACGCAAATCGCAATATTTCAAGTCATTCAATGTTAAAATTAATTCTCCATGTCTAGCCTTGAAAAATATCTATAAAAACTCCGCAAAAAACATGTAATAATTATTTTCCACTTTGGTTATCTCCTAATAGCTACATCTGCTCTTTGTATTATGTAATATGTAACCTTTAAATAATGAAACTTGCGTTGGTGGAATCACACCATTTTTCATTTCATTTACAACATCTCTCATGAAAAATTATAATGAGTTTCAATAGCCCATGATTAATGAAGTAAAGATGATAATTTTAATTTGTGTGTTATTTGAAATTTTCTACGAAAATACATGACGCGTTTTCAATTGTTCATTTTAAAAATGGGACTTATCTTTTAGTCCATAGGAGTAATATTTTTTTCTCAGATCTACATCGTTTTAAAATTACAAAAAAGGTAAATAATATTATCTTATGAAAATGTTAAAATGAATTTTTAAAGGAATATATATCGGGGTTTTGCATTAAGAGGCCCACGCAAAGTTTCATTTGTTTTTTCTCCAAATATAAGCCCATGCGCTTTTATTTGCAAACAAATAATAATACAATTTCTCGTCACGTATTTCGCTCTGATTTCTGTTTATATTGTTATAATACTATTGTGATATGTAATATTTAAAATAACCATAACCTTTTATTAATCAAATACATACTATTTCAATATCAACGTGGGCTTCTTAACGGAAAACCCGGGTACCTAATTCAATATTACTGATTCAATTTCAGTCACGTTTTATACACACAATCACACATACAAAAATTGAAAAAAGTAGCCATCATTGTTTACTTAAACAATTCTATATAAATAACAATACTTATATAATATAAATAATAGTGTACACGTGTATATATGAATCATGGTTTTATTTATTCAACTAGCTATTAGTTCAAGTAAAATAAATTGTTGGACATTGCACATTGTTTGAAGGACATATTATAAAACATCCGGCAATCATAATAACAAATGCCTCTCAGATGTCAGACAGAGAAAAATACATTTTCGTTAACATGCCTAAAGCATTAAACATGTTCATTTCTATGCAAAATAGAAACAGCTAGTTTTATAACAACCACTTGACACATTAACCTTGACATTAATTAAATAATAATATTATTTGAATATATTTGCAAGTTACATTATGAACTGATTTCCTGCAAATTTATCTCTGCACTGATGTAAATATAAACAAATGTGAGATACTGTACATCCTCTGTTTACTAGCTACAGTGTTTTTATAAATTTAAGCATTCATTTTAAAAAAGTTATTAAACTATTATACATCGTTTGGATAAATATAGTACATACTTAAATATACATATGTAGAATATTTCAGGTATGAGAATTAAATGTGATGTTTTGTAATTCATGCAATGGTAACAAAATGGTATCGCATCGAATCATATCCCATATTTGAACAAAAGAAAGGTGTATTGTTTGAGTACTATGAACATATTTTACAGACATGGTACAATACAGAAGTACAACAATGCAATTATATGGTTCACTATGGGGAACTATTGTTGCAACCAGATAAATTAGACTATTGTCATCTGCCTGATATATCTCGGAAACAATTGCGTCATAACACAACAGGAAACGACTTTAATGAATTATCCAAAAAGGAAATGCGTGCATTGTTAGAAAAATGGAATACAAATAATATATATATATATATATATATATATATATATATATATGCATTTTTTATATGGCAAAGTTAATATATTGTTTTTGATAATTTTTAGTATCTAAAAAATAAATAATAGGTAATGAAGTTTTTATGGCAAATGTGTTTGTAAAATATGATATACGATACTTTGCATGGATATAAACAATTATTTCAATATGCAATATGAAATTAGTAATAATAATTAGTATTCAAAAAAAGATGCAAGACAAATATGTAATTTCATGTTTGGTATAAGTTACGACATGCATACTATATTTCTTCATTAGTTTAGAAGATATTCGTCTCGTGTCCTTCGAAAGTGTGTCGAACACATCTTCAATTCAACATTTGTCAATGTTAGAATGTTACATAAATTCATTTAAAAAAACTAGCTGTTTACCTTGAATGAAGAATTATTCAAATAGGTAATGAAAAATATTTCTCATGTATACATGCAATTTTAATATAGTTTTTAGTTTTGTAAACAATTACATACCAGTATGTACATCTCCATGTAACACAAACGTCACTTCGTTTGCACTAAAATTCAGAGAAATCAATCACTATTCTGATGATGATTACAATGCGTATAGAGTGAATTGACACACGACACCAAAAATGACTTACATATCACGTTCCTTAGTCGCCTGACCGCCCATGCTGACCACTGGTCTATTACTGCTTGCTGGATGAATGATCATAGTGAGCAAAGGCACCTACTTAGAAAATCAGTTTCACTTTTGTATTTTATGTCACGTATTATAAGTTGAGTGCTTGTCTTAACATCAACGCAATGTCTTGAATTAATGCGATGTTGTGTAGCGAGCGAGCGACGACTTGTGAAATTCAAAACATACTGAGCTCTGTGTCATGAAACAATTGCCATTTAAATTGATACTGACGAACAATTTTAAGCCGGTGTAACCATGGTTCCCCGCCAATGAGATAATACTGTTGTAGAGTGTAAATAAAAGTTTGTTATTGATTATATACCGGTTTGTTTATTCACAATTCAATACGTAGAATTTATGTAAAAGAGCAAAAAATGCTTCAATAATAACAGCAATTTTCCCAAGAAAATAATTACAATAATTAAAATGAATAAATACCTAGCAGTCAACTACTTAGTCTTATCTGTAAATTTGTTTACGTTTTAATTTTTTAAGCAACCGTTTATGGTTAAATAAATAGACCTCTACAAAAATTGATTTTATCTCTAAATGTGATAATAATTTAGGAGTATTATTTATCTAATGACAAGCAAAAATTTTGCAATTCGGATATTATCACTATGGACATTTTCAATATAAATTTACGGATTTATATGACATTTTAAACAAATTGTTCACCTTTTTTTCCGTAATTTACTTGATTATAAAATTACGTATAATTACTCTACTATCTACATATTTGTAGATTACAATGCCAGGAAAGAAAAAAAGAAAACATTGACAAACAACTTGACTAAGTGGAATATAGATTTATTGACTAGCCAACATAACAATATTTACTATTACTTGCATTATTAACTATTCCATCTAAACCTACTCCCAAACCAAAATTAACAATTTCAATATACTTATATCGTATTGCCCAGTCGGTTTACACAAACATAACTAGTTCAACGTTTTTGTATTTTACACTTCATCACAACGAATATGTTTTGTAGTTATTCAAAGCATTCAAATATGTAAACTCAACGGTGGTCGGTCCAACTGTAAGGGAAACAACATTGTTTAGTTTTCCGCAAGTATGTTATTATGCAGTATATACTACCATTAGGCACAAATCTGGGTGCAGTGCTATCCGCTTCCACCCGTGCCCAGGCCAGGGCACGTCTTACGGCCAGTGGAACACAAATAGTTAAAGACAATGGTGGTTCTGCTATAGCTGTAAATATAACAGAAACACACACGTTAATACACATCCCATAAAGCTTACACATTCATGTAACGTACCTTTGGAATTAAGTACACCACCCGGATTAGTACTGTCCTGTCTGAATCGGATCCTGAAATCAGCTGGTATATCTTTAACACCCGGTACCTTGTATGTCCATGTACTGTTGGTAAGCAGCTGTCCTTGATCGTTGTAGATCAAGTTCTCACATGTGTAGTAACCCAGACCCATCGCTACGGCACCTTCAATCTGTCCCACATCTATTTCAGGACTCATACTCTGTCCTACATCCTCGATAAGATCCATACGTATGATATTGTGTTCTCCTGTGAGAAGATCAACTTGTACTTCGGCAGCGCACACACCATAGATAGGATACGGTGTTATGTCAGCATTGATTGAAAACCTGAAATGTACGAATTGCATTACGTTTCTCTACGACACATGTGTTTTGTCATTTACATGTGCGTAGCGCATAATTCAATTCCTTCTCTGTGTCCTTGTAACACTAATTCCTTCCATGTTGGATTATTCATTTTCGCCTTGACTGGTTCTAATCTTCGTTGTATTTCCCTACAAGCTCGAATGATACCCTGCAAATATCAAAAATTGTTGATAAAATAAAACGCTAGTAAATATATTTCTTACATAGCAGACGGCTTCACTTGTAATACTGCCTCCAGTCGCAAAATTGTTTGGTGCATTTAGGCAATTACTTGGTTTAATGCTGACCATGTCCAAGGGAATACCCAGGGTGTACGCACACACTTGCGCAATCTATAGAAGATCAAACAAACAGTGAACTCATATGAATTGTGAATCATAACTGTAACACTACCTTTGTATTAATTCCTTGACCACATTCGATTCCACCATGTGAAATAGCTACAGTTCCATCTTGTGCATATACTGACATGAACACACTATATGGAGCATAAACTACGAATGGATAATTCATCATTACCAAACTAAGGCCTTTCTTCATCCAACGATTTCTCTACAACAAATATCCATTCATATCTTTAGCGTTAACCAGTGGGAGAGTAGACCAGTTGTATCAACTAACAGTATTAAAATCTTGTGCTGCTTTTACTCTCTGATCATAATCTGACCATGTCATTAATTCCTTGGCCAGTGTTGATAAAATAGTTTCTTCCGGTCGTAAATTTGCCAACCTCACTTGAACAGGATCCTTATTGACGGCGTACGAAATTTGGTCCATTAAAGTCTCAATCATTCCTATCGTTTCTGTCGTAGCTAAAATACATACTCATTTACGTCAATCGATGCTCGATATAAATGCAATAAGTACATTTTTACCTGGACCACGAGCAAATGCATTACCCGGCATATCAGTTAGCACGCTGTTGCCGTTCCATTTCCAAGTATCAAACACATATCCACTCCGCGCGAATTGTGGAATTGATCCTGAGAAATTTTCATTCACCCCCGATAGACCGGAATCATAGTAGTAAGTGTTGTCCATGTACTGGATCACTCCATTCTCGTCCACGCCAACTTCAAATTGGAAAGTGGTCGGTGCACGTTTACCAATCATCTTCATATTTTCAATCAATGGTAGTTGAATGCGAACTGGTTTATGAACTTTGTGCGATGCAATTGCACAAGCTGTAGATACGAGTGAGGCTCGTAAAATTTTTCCACCATAAGCTCCACCCAAACGTTTCACTGCGACGTTGATCCTTGAATAAACGTTTATTATAATAATACTTTTGCGCTTATTTAACAAACATACTTATTCATCGGCAAATTCAGTGCACGAGCGGCAGAAGCTTGCACATTATCCATCCACTGTGTTGCACTGTTCACATCATAGCCACCATCATCTGTTGGAATGCAAATACAACTCTGCGTCTCCATTGTGAAGTGATATTGTCCTTCTACTTCAAATGTTCCTCGAATCACTTGCTTCACATTATTGCCTAAAATGAAACGCCAATGAAACCATTCGCATTTGTCAATTAAATATTACAGTAATACCCCTTCTAGTCGGTGCCACAGTTGCAACGTTTGTGATTCTTGACTGTTGGTTATTCCTCAACACATCTTTGACGTTAAACGCAGGAATGTCACTGGTAGCGCTGTACGTTACTTTTACAAATCTAGCTGCATTGAGTGCATGCTCTCGTGTATCAGCTAATATCACACCGATAGGCTGACCATTGTACAACACTCTGTCCACCACGAATAGTACTTCTTCCGTTGGACTTAAGTTTGGCGGAGAGAAAGAATTAGAACCAGGTACATCCTTATAGTTTACATATGCACGGACACCAGGCATTTTCTAAAACGTACAATCATTCAAAGACTCGTGTCGGAATTATTCATATCATAATGTTACGTACTAATGCTTCAGAAGTATCTACACTTCTAACTCTAGATAGAGGTTTAGCTTCAGCTAGAACGAAAGCTCCAAACAGTTCTCCTGGTATAGGTGGTGTATCATTTAAATACTGAGCCTCGCCTAAAATTATACATTGACTCGATTTATAAAACGAAAACTATCGAATACAACGAATTATAAGACTTATTGTCTTTACCAGAACATTGAATGATTGCTTCTAGTTTGTTAACCGGCTGAGTCAATGGATAAAGTTCAGTTTTAGTCTGATATATCTGAGTTCCCTTTGACAGTGCCCGTTTCAATCTTGTCCCACCACTTTCAAACCTGGCATTCACTCTGCCTTTCGGAGCACTAGCTAGAACAAACTACACACGAAAATGACTTAACGTCACTCAAATATTCATCACACAGAACTTACTTTATAGAATAAACTTAATGCCAGATTCTTTCTGAAAGTTGGACTTGCCTCTGGCAATTCCGCGTTGGGTTGTACTTCCTCGTTCAACTTATCCAAAGCTCCTTGCAGAGTTCCGTTGTCTATCAAATTCTTGCGGACTAAATATGCTTCTGTATTTCGTGCGTGCACAAATCTTGGATTGATTCCACCGATACATATTCTGGCAGACCTGACATTAAAATTACCATCGTGCTCAACAAGGAACGCGGCATTTACATAAGCGTGCGCATTCTGAACCCTTGGGCATATCTATTTGTACAAATAAAGTTGTATTATATCAATATATATTATTGGCGAATCTGATAAAGTAATTTATGTTTATTACCAAAAGAAGAAGAATATGATAAAAGGATAACTGTCAATTTGATTTACCTTGTATGATTCAAATAGATATGTATCTTTATTCCGGGGTGGAATAGTAACTGACTTGATGATACATTTGTTCATATCAAAGTCCAAGTATTCAACCAAACTTTTAACAACTTCATATCCATTGCGTTGCACTAAGATAACAACCAAAATTACTATAATAATACAAATTTACAAACAACAATACCCTTACCAATAGTTAATGTTGCACCAATCGTTTCCAGAAGAAGGAACACATCAGATGGAAATTGGCGATTCGCGTGTTTCAATGAAAGATTTCCTGCAATTGTTCCAATCTGTAATCAAATACATTACTTTATGTTTCTTTTGTAATGTTAGTAATTCATACAATATATTAATGGAAACATTTACATTTCTCACTGGCACATTCGCAACGAGATCCAAGTGTTTATAAACTTTTCGGAGATGCCAATAATTATTAGGATATTCGTCTGCTACTTTCAAGATGATTGCCATTGTATCAGTTAACGAAACATTACCGCCAAGTACTAAATTACTATCAAATCTATGAGAAATAAGTTCTCTAACTGATGTAACGTCAATCCAGATTTTCGGTTCTACAGTTATTCTAAAAACACCTAAAAATATCAAAGATTTTCGCATACAGCAGATAAACAGAATATTACTATTATAGAATTACCTTTTCCTGTATTTCCTGCTGCAATTCTATACGTTGCATCTCCAATTGTTTGGAAAATTTGTAAAATATCAGCGATGGTAAATACCTTGAACCAGTTAACACCACCTACCAGACCAACACAAATTGGTTTCTCTCCCAAGATGTTGCACGTTTCGTTACAACGCTTGCCTGTTTTTGTACATATTTTAACATCTTCTATATCGGGGAACTTATGTTCTAGACCCGGGTCAGTATCTGTTGCGAGTGATTTGAATGCATCCAAGATTGGTCTGTAGCCGGTACATCGGCATAGATTACCCCCGAATGAGTTCTCAACATCGTTCACTGTCAACGTATCATTCGTCTCGTACAGAGCATACATGTTCATCACCATACCACCAGAACAGTAACCGCACTGACTACCATTGAATTTAGCCAATGTCGTTTGGATTGGATGGTAGCCGTTCACTCTGTCACCAATTCCGTCCACTGTGTTTATATTCCATCCATGACATGCGAGTATTGGAACAAGGCACTAAACAAATCATAGTATCACATACAGAGTTGGTAAAAAACATGTTTTTTTCAAAAAAAAGCAAAGAATCATGTTTTTTTTATTTCAATCATATTTTTAATGTTTTAAACGTGTTTAAACAAATTTCAATAAAACATGTTTAAATCATGTTTTAAACACAAAAACATAGGTGCACGCCCTGCCATTTATCAACTTCGTTTGTTAATGGCTTACGATTGGTGGCTGTTATGGCGTTTATAGTTCACACAGAACTTATTTTCCTGAATAACGTTGCTAAAAAAATTAAAACTTTATTATTTTCGTCTTTTGATTTGATACACAATAAACTACGTAACAGACTGGGCATAGAAAAAGCTGCAAAATTAGGTAGCATTATCAGAGCTTTTAATTCAAATAAAGTATTTAATGATGAGGATTTGTAAATAAATTTATGTATATTTTTAGTGTTTTTATTTTTGTATATTCTTTCATAAAAATTTAGACTATTTTTTTTCTTAATTTAAAGTGAAAATTTGTTGTTTAATTAATACCTAAAAATCTGTTTTAAACATGAAAAACAAACTATATTTTAAACAAATGTTTAAAATATATTTAAAACTGGTGTTTTAAACAATGGTCTATGTGTGAAACATGTTTTATACATTTATTTCAAACATAATTGTTTTAAACATTCCAACCCTGGTCACATAACAATTATCAAAACATTTCAGAATACCAGTAGTAATTATCAAATGTGATTTTTAGCGGTAACAGATTTGTAAGAAATGCACTAATTTTGTTTTTATGTAATTATTGTGTAAATACTAACAGAATTAACAGCAAACATCCTCTCCTTCTTGGTGATGGGGTGCGGTATGCTGGCTGACACGATGCACGCCCCACAACCTCCCTCGTAGCACATGCCCTTAGTGCCCTTAAGGCCGGCATAGTCCCGCAAGTAGGTGTTCAGTGATGTTTGAGGAGTTATGTCTGCATTTTCTTTCACTGCATATGGACATACAAAACAAAATTTGGTACGTGAATCAGTTCATTGACTTCAAGGTCAACAAAATTTATTATTTTTATCTCGTTCAAACAAGAAAGAAAACAGCAAAACAAAATACCTAAATATCAAGGTCAAAACAAGTATATACGGTGCATTTTTATTTTGAGTTTATAGCTCGTCTTGTTTTACAAAAAAAAAACTATATTATTAAGGTAAAATTTATGTTCAAACAGTTTTAGCTGTTATCAAATATTTGGTAAAGTACACGTGTTATGGTAATCGTGTATGATTATTAGTCGATATTTAGTAATAATTTAACGAAATACAGGCCAATATATCAATTTATCTTGTAAAATGTTACCGAGGAAAATATAGCATGTAAATATATCTAAATTACTATGCTGAAAAATTATTTTTTATCAAAGGTTTTGTATTTTGTAACTTCAAATAATCATGCAATTTGTAAAATAAACATAATCTGGTGTAATTATTTTTTTACGTAGGTATCTGCATTATACAATTAAAAATATGTCAGAATTAATTTCTAAATTAGGCAATTATTTATTTTATAAAATTTTTAGTTCAAACTAATTGACTAACTAATTATACTTCAATCGCAGTGGAAACATATTACATCTATATTATTAATTAGTGCATGTATATTTATTTGTTTTTGTAGTTCGATTACATAAAAAAAGGGACAATAAAAAGGATTAAATAAAAAAGAATATTTATATTTCAAGCTACGAGTATTTGTATGCGTATTCTAGATAAGGATATAAATTTGTTTTAAATTACATAAGTATATATGTTGTAGAAATTCCATAAAGAAAATAATTATTCCTTATCATGGAACACTGTAAATGTGAAATTTGAAACAAGAAACATGTGAAATTCAATAATACATAAGAAAGTACACACTACCATATGTACGTATGTACAAATGCATCTAACATTTCTCAAACTTATGTTTTACCATATTTAATAGCAATTTCTTTAACCAGTTAACATTTTGTTCCAGGATTAATGTTCTTCAAATTATATTAAAAATCATTATTAATTTTCAGTTTCAATTTAAAATCAATTTATTTTGAATATTTTTTTTATTAACAAGGTAGTATTTATTGTATTTGTCAATTAAATGAAAATGCACTAATTTAGAACATTTAACTGAAGTTACATAATATTAGTAAAAACATACTAATATGTTATATTATTTATTAGTTATATAAGCGATTAATTTTAAAATATTACAATTTTGTAAATATTCACTTACCGGAGTGTAAATCTCCGTGCACGGTAAATAATACTTCTTTCGTACTGCAACCGAAAAAAAAAAAATAAAACATTACAAAATACAAAAACAAAGAATAAAATCTAAAAACTTATTGTAAATTTTTTTTTCCCTAATGTACTTACGTTTCACAATCTGTGCTCACCTGAGCGCCCATTCTGTACACTAACTGCTGTTCTTTTTGTTACTGTCCGCTGTTCTGTATGCGAATAAATAAATACTCACTGTAACGAAAAACCTGTTCACAAATTTGTATTCCCCCCTTTTTTTCTCTCTATCCGTCACTCTCTCTGTATGGTCGCTTGAACCTAAAAGTATGCAGTAGTTGTCTACCACAATCTAGTCTAGATAATAGTGTTCCAGTTTATTAAAACATTAAAAGAAATGTTCAAATAATTGCATTAAATTTACACATTTTCCAAATATATTTATGGATGTATAAAATATTTTTAATGAACGCTATGACTATATAAACAATATAACATTCGTTAATCCAGTAATATAGCATAATTTTTTATTATTATTATGAGCATTCATTAAATATATTTACTACAATTCATCGATAGGGTAATCCACCTTAGCTCAAGTTATATGTTATGTCAATAGTTTACATACGAAGCAAACTGTAGCAGCTTGTTCAAAGAACCGGTCGTTTTGAAACGAACAAATTAAATTCCAGTTTTTCTGCGCACAGTTGTTCGACAATGTGAAAAGTAGTGCTACCTTTGAGCACAATTCATTTCGCTGTGAAAAAAATGACGGTATTCTATCCTAGCATCATGCGGCACATACACACGCAGGTGTTACAAAATAAGACTTTATATAATATCCCAATAATGAAACAATCTTTCAGCTACACTTACTTGTTTAAATCACAATTATGTCTTCAATATGATACATATTCTTGGCTATCACAAAAAGACTCGTTGATGACTATAATGCACAACAACAAAAAAAAAACGACATGCTTAAACTTTAATTGAAAGAACTAACTGTACATTTACAGCTTCTTTAAACTAGATTAGTTCATAAGCTGGTTTATAATGAATACAACACAATACAATTTTGTTGCATATAATTAATAAATAGTTATTTTAGTTACTATATCATATATTTTTCCAGGTACATTCATGAGAAAAATAATATCTATTATCAAATTAAATACATATATAATTATCATATCACTTTTTAAAAGTATTTTATAAATGTTTTATTATATTTATTTTCAGAGTATTATTGTCCAATCGTATTACAGAGAATATTGTTTATAATCGTTCTTAGCATTCTGATGTGTATATTCGACAGTGGTTGGTCCAACTGTAAAAATCATTAAACAATTATGTAGTGTGAAAACAGACGAAAAGTAAAGTTTATTTTACCAAACGGCACAAATTTCTCTATATTCGGATCAGCATCCGTACGTGCTGAAGCCAGGGCACGTCTTATAGCGAGTGGAATGGACACAGCCAAGCACAGTGGTGGTTCAGAAAGGGCTGCAATTAAAAGAATTAAAATTAATATTTCCACATATATACAAATTGGATGCAACACATTACAGTATATTATTTACCAGTGTGAGACATAGAAGAGATTTTACCTTTAGAATTGAGTACACCGTCAGGATTTGTACTGTCCTGTCTGAACTTCACTCGGAAGTCAGCGGGTATGTCCTTGACACCAGGTATCTTGTACGTCCACGTGTTGTTGGTGATACACGCGCCGTTCTCATCGTAGATCAAGTTCTCACATGTATAGTAACCCAGGCCCATTGCGAATGCACCTTCAATCTGACCAACATCGATTTCAGGACTCATACTTTGACCTACATCCTCTATGAGATCCACCCGGGTAACATTGTGTTCTCCAGTCAACACGTCTACCTCTACTTCAGAAACGCAAAGACCGTAAATGGGATATGGTTTTATGTCGGATTTAGCTGAGAACCTGTAATTAAAAGATAGTAGCAAAATATTACCAGCATATTATTGCTAGCACAGTTTGTTGCATGGATACGAGTAATTAAACCTACATGTGTGTAGCACACAGCTCTACACTCTCTCTGCTGGCCTGCAATACCAGTTCCGGCCACGTAGGATCGTTCATCTTCTCCTTAACCGGTTCTAATCTTCTCTGGATTTCATTACAAGCTCTAATCACAGCCTACAAATAAATATAAACAAATATAACAATTAATACTCTTCCTCCGTTACAGTAACAAACTGTAAACGATGCTAATAATAAATATTTTGATAATTGATGGGAGTTTCTTAGAAATTGATTCCAAGTGATAAATTAAAACCCATGCCTGAACAAATGTTACACTTTCTCCACAAAATAATATACTATCTTATATTAGCGGAAAGAGTAAAAGTGCATCTTTCACTTACATAACAAACACCTTCACTGGTCACACTGGCGGCAGTCGCAAAGTTGTTAGGAGCATTCAGTGAATTGCTTGGTTTAAGGCTGACCATATCCAGTGGAATACCCAATGTATATGCGCACACCTGTGCGACCTATAATTAAACACAAACAAATGATAACTAAACTTGTTTATGTATTTTACTTTTAGTATACTGTATGTCTCTTATAAAGATTTACAAAGATTTGTAAAGAATCTCATGTGTTACCTTTGTATTGATTCCTTGGCCACATTCAATACCGCCATGAGATATAGCAACGGTTCCATCTCCAGCGTACACAGATACAAAGGCACTGAATGGTCCATACAGTATGTACGGATAGTTCATGATAACCAGGCTGATACCTCTCTTTATCCAGCGGTTTTTCTATAACATACTGTAAAATTAATGCATGTGCTACAAGCAAGGACCTTTAAGATAAAGATACATTACATTGTGTAATGTAATTTACATTCCGTCTATGACAATTAAAACACATACAAATAGGTATAATATTTCAGTTTGTAAGAGTCCGGTATAAATATTCACAATAACCTTACGCTATTGAATTCCTCGACGGCTTTCTTCCTCTGCTCGTATTCCGACCATGTTATCATATCTTTAACCAGGGACGGCAAAGTCTCCTCGCTCGGTTTGATGTTAGCCAGTTTCACATCTATCGGATCCTTGTTTAGAGTATACGCAATATGTTCCATTACGGACTCGATCATACCTAAGGCTTCCGCTGTGCCTATAATTACCATATAAATTAATCGTCTTCATTCGAGTGTTTTAGCAAGTTTTGCATCAAAATCAAACAACAAATTCTCTAGAATTCGGCGATTAATTTTTAATTATAAAATGTTGCATTGCCCATGATACAAATTCACAATGTGAGAAAAAAAAAACGTTTTATAAAAACTATAAGCAGTATTACTTGGAGCACGTGCGAATGCATTTCCAGGTAAATCAGTTTGAATTGAATTGCCATTCCATTTCCACGTATCGTTCACATAAACGTTCTGTGCTTGACAAAGAATTATATCTATCAACGACTCGTTTACACCAGATAGTGCGTGATTCTGGTAATACGTGCAGTCCAAGTACTGGATCACTCCATTGTCATCAGTGCCCACTTCATACTCAAACATGGTCGGCACACGTTTGCCTACCATCTTCATGTTGGTATCAATTGGTAACTGAATGCGCACTGGTTTGTTCATCGTGTATGCTGCTATGGCACAGGCCGTGGACACTAAGTTTGCTCTTATGATCTTGGCACCGTAAGCACCACCCAAACGTTTCACAGTCACATTAATTCTAAAATAACATTATAATTGTGAAAAAATATTATTATAAGTCCATCGCAACTTACTTATTCATCGGTATATTCAGTGCCTTGGCAGCTGCCATTTGCACGTTATACATCCATTGTGTAGCACTGTGCAAATCAAATCCACCGTCATCAGTTGGCACACAGATACAACTCTGAGTTTCCATTGTAAAGTGGTACTGAGCATTTACTTCGAATTTACCCTTCAAAACATGCTTAATATCATTCCCTATAATATAAAATATTAGTAAGTTTGTAACTAATTAGTATACAAATATTTATACCTTTTCTTCTTGGCTTCATTTTCACTGCGTTTGTAATTCTCCACATCTGCTTATTTTTCTTAATATCCTCAATATTAAATACAGGGATATCTTTGGTTGCTTCGTATGTCACTTTAACTGCACCGGCTCCAGCATAAGCCAACTGTTCGTTTTGCGCCAGAATTAAACCAATAGCTTGACCATTGTATAATACTTTATCCTCACAGAAAAGTTGTTCAACAGTTGGACATAGAGCAGCTGGTGTGAAGGAGTTTATTCCAGGAATATCCTTGTGGGTTATAAATGCTTTTACTCCGGGCATTGCCTAAGAATGGAGAATTAATATTTATATCATTTACGCCATTATATATATAATAATTAAATAATATTTTTATATAACGTACCAGTGCTGCAGATGCATCTACGTTCTTTACCAAAGATAAAGGTTTAGCTTCTGCCAACACGAAGGCACCAAACAATTCTCCTGGTATAGGAGGTGTATCGTTTAAGTATTGAGCTTCACCTAAAATAACATATTTTATAATACTATGGATATTCCAATACCAATATTTTTTCGTACCGGAACACTGAATCATAGCTTCTAGCTTAACTACCGGTTGAGTCAGGGGATATAGTTGCTCATGTGTTTGGTATATCTGAGTCCCAGTGGACAGTTCTCGTTCCAGTCTTGCTCCCCCAGTTTGATACAATGGATTTACCTTGGCCTTGGGTGCACTAGCTAGAACGAACTAAACACAAAATACGTTACATTCAATTTATCATCCATGCAGTCAGTTCAATATTACTTTGTAGAACAAACTCATAGCTAAATTCTTCCTGAAGTCAGGACTTGCATCAGGCAAGACATAATCAGGTTTTAACTCATCATTTAACTTGGTCAATGCGCCCTGGATAGTTGTATTGTCTATCAGATTCTTGCCAACCAAATATGCTTCTGTATTCTTTGCGTGGATGAATTCTGGATTGATTCCGCCGAAGACAATTCTAGCTGATTTTACTTTGAAATTACCATCATGTTCCACGAGGAAAGCAGCATTAATGTATGCATGAGCATTTTGTACCCTTGGACATATCTAAAAATAACAATACAATAGCATAATCTTTCAATTACTTTAACTATATATCAGTAACTAGTATTATTGTTAGTAAAATCCGATTTTCCCACCTTGTAAGACTCAAACAGATATTTGTCTTGTGCGTATTGTGGTATGGTAATATTTTGGATAGCACACTTGTTCATGTCGAACTTCAAATAGTCAACTAGGGTTTTGGTTGTTGAAAGTCCGCTTTTCTGGACTAATAAATAAAATAGTATAAAACATCTTGTTATTTTCATTAACCATTACTAAAATAACAAACCTATTTTAAGAGTAGCACCAATAGTTTCCAAAAGAAGAAATACATCAGATGGGAATTCATGATGCGCATATTTTAGGGATAGATTTCCAGCAATGGTGCCAGCCTATAAACAAATCTTCCCGTTTAGTTAATTATTCACATAATACTGTGTATTTACTTACATTTCTCACTGGGACGTTAGCAACGATATCTAAATGTTTGTGAACTTTTCTCAAATACCAAAATCCGGCTTTTTGATCGGCTGCTTTCAACAAAATTTCCATTGTGTCTGTCAAAGACACGTTTCCACCAATTTCCAGTTTAGTTTCGATTGAATGACTTATGAATTCCGTCACAGAAGTCACATCGATCCAGACTTCTGGAGCATTTGTTATCTTGTAAACTCCTGTCAATAATATCTTTTATAATTAGTCTTTTTAGTTGGACTTAAAATTATGAATACCTCTTCCCGTGTTTCCAGCCACCAGTCTGTACGACTTATTACCAATAGTGTAGAACAACTTTACGAGTTCAGTAACATTATACACTTTGTACCAGTTATCATTAGCTTTAAATGACATTGCAATGGGCTTCTTCTCCAGTGGTTTGCATTTTCCACTGCACTGTTTCCCCGTTTTCGAGCATATCTTAATATCTTCTATGTCAGGGAACTTATTCAGTAGACTTGGATCAGCATCTGATGCAAGTGATTTGAATGCTGACAAGATTGATCTGTAGCCGGTGCATCGACACAGATTTCCACCGAAAGCATTCTCGACATCTTTCATTGTTAACTTGTCATTGGACTCTGTCAGAGCGTACATGTTCATAATCATTCCACCCGAGCAGTAACCGCATTGACTGCCGTGGAATTTGGCCAGAGTCTCCTGAATTTTGTGGTATCCATCCTTGCGGTTACCAAGCTCCTCCAAAGTGTGAATATCCCAGCCTTCACATGATAGAACTGATATCAGACACTGTTTTAAAATAACAAAAATAAATTTAGATAATAAGAGTAACTGATTTATTGAAACTCACTGAATTGACGGCGTATGTCCTCTCCTGCTTGGTAACTGGGTGCTTCACGGTGACGGCAACCACACACGCTCCACATCCGCCCTCATAGCACATAGCCTTGGTACCCTTCAAACCGAGATTGTTCCTCAAATAGGAATTAAGAGTGGTCTGAGGAGTGACTTCATCGGTAGCTTTCACTGAAGACAGAATATAGATTCAAATGTTGCTTATTCAAAGAATTTGTATTTGTATGCATTTTATTTGAAAATGTAATTCAATAACCATTCACTTACCTGTACATCGTTCTCCTTGAACCGAAAAAGTTATTTCATTTCCAGTAAAACTGCAAGGAGAAACCAAAATTAAAAACCGATAAATACTTCATTAAAAGCATAATAAAGTATATATTTTGATAAATAATTTCGAGTCAAGCACTGAATAATTTGTTTAAATTTTAATTAGGAAACATATGTGATTCTTTATCTTACATTTCTTGCAAATTTCTTGGATCTGGAAGCACCGCTTTTGTATCGCAGTGTGTTTCGTTACTCATGTTGATTGAGCAACTAAATGCGTCTACAGACTTGTCAGTGTCGTCTTGATACCAAGCACTGGTAACTCTGAAATATCGCAACTATATATACATCTACGGTTGGTAAACAGTTGATAGTTTAATCTACAATGTTATTAATTAGATTATCTTATTTATCATATGATATATTTAAATTTAGTTCATGACTTCTTGGATAATTAAAATTTGTTCTTATTTTCTCTTGTATATTTATGGAATAACAAATAGCAAGGAATTCATTAATATCTAAATTGTTTTATATATCGTCAATAAAATCCAGTTTAATAGTTGTATTTTTATTTATGTGCACGTCAATTTGTACAGTATCCATTACCATGCTAAAGACATATAAATAGTACATATCACACTTTAAAATATTTTATACATTTATCGTTATATTCACTGTAAGTATGAGTTTCAATGAGCCGTATCATTACAGGGTATATTTCTTATAATCATTCTTGGCATTCTGATGTGTAACTTCGACGGTAGTTGGTCCAACTGCAAAACACATTAAACAATTAAATTACATGAAAATTGACTAAAAAGGTAGGTTAATATTACCAAGAGGCACAAATTTCTCTGCATTCGGATCAGCATCCCCACGTGCTGAAGCCAGAGCACGTCTTATTGCAAGAGGAATGGACACAGCCATGCACAGTGGTGGTTCAGAAAGTGCTACAATAGAAACAATTAGAATTCAGCAAAGTTATACACAAAAATAAAATTCAACACACTGTAATACTTCTGTCTCATTAGGGATCATCAAAGTATATTCTAACAAACATTGCTAAACTTTAGAAAACAGTAACAATATATACATGTATGTCGCACATTCTGTAAGTGATTACCAGCATAAAACATAGAAGAGATTTTACCTTTAGAATTGAGTACACCGTCAGGATTTGTACTGTCCTGTCTGAACTTGACTCGGAAGTCAGCGGGTATGTCCTTGACACCAGGTATCTTGTACGTCCACGTGTTGTTGGTGATACACGCGCCGTTCTCATCGTAGATCAAGTTTTCACATGTATAGTAACCCAGGCCCATTACGAATGCACCTTCAATCTGACCAACATCGATTTCAGGACTCATACTCTGACCTACATCCTCTATGATATCCACCCGGGTAACATTGTGTTCTCCAGTCAACAAATCCACCTCTACTTCAGAAACGCAGAGACCGTAAATGGGATATGGTTTTATGTCGGATTTAGCTGAGAACCTGTAATTAAAAATAATCATTGTATGTATACTTGAAATAGTGGTCATGAACTTCTCGACAAATATGATACTGTTATGCTTATATGAATAGGTCATGAGCTGTGCGAATGTTATTTTTATCATGACCTTCCCGCTCAATAGTTTAAGAGATCAGTTTTAATCGTGAAAGCCGTGGTTTTAGTTATTAATGTAAAACAATGAATTACGTAATGTTGGTTGTCTGGATACGTGTAGTTAAACTTACATATGCGTAGCACACAACTCTACACTCTCTTTGCTGCCCTGTAATACCAGTTCCGGCCATGTAGGATCGTTCATCTTCTCCTTAACCGGTTCTAATCTTCTCTGGATTTCATTGCAAGCTCTAATCACAGCCTACAAATAAATATAAACAAATATTAGCATTACAAACAGAATTACAACAATAGTATGATAAATACTGTTTTATTTTTTTCAGATGACTTTGTGGAAAACGATATGTGTAAGTCAAAATTATTTGCTTTATTTAAGATACTGAACCTCGTGTTAATATCTTACAGTTGCTATATTCAATTTGAAACACGCAAGATGAATAATTTTGCAGTAACAATATATAAATGATACTGATAATAACAGGAAATATTTAAGTACTGATTAAAGGGGAGTTTCTTATATGTTGATCCCAAGATGTATATATTTATACTTTCTCCACAATTTTATATATTATCTTTGTTTAGCTGAAAGAGTAAATGTATATATTTCACTTACATAGCAAACACCTTCACTGGTCACACTGCCAGCAGTCGCAAAGTTGTTAGGAGCATTCAGTGAATTGCTTGGTTTAATGCTGACCATATCCAGTGGAATACCTAATGTATATGCACACACCTGTGCAATCTACAATTAAACACAAACAAATGATAACTAAATTTGTTTATGTATTTTATTTTTAGTATGCTGCATGTCTCTTATAAAGATTTACAAAGATTTGTAAAGAATCTCATGTGTTACCTTTGTATTGATTCCTTGACCACATTCAATACCGCCATGAGATATAGCAACGGTTCCGTCTCCTGCGTACACCGATACAAACACGCTGAATGGACCATACAATACGAATGGATAGTTCATGATAACCAGGCTGATGCCTTTCTTCATCCAACGGTTTTTCTGTAACAGCATACAATATAAATAGCTTGTTTGATTTTTAAAATGCTCCATCATCTATTAACTTGTCTTAAAAAATGACTATCTTTCTCATTTAGATACGCATTCAACAATAGCAGTAATATTTCAGTTTGAATTTGTCCTGTATAAATAATAATGCTTACGCTATTGAATTCCTCTACAGCTTTCTTCCTCTGCTCGTATTCCGACCATGTTATCATATCCTTAACAAGGGCTGGCATAGTCTCCTCGTTCGGTAGAATGTTAGCCAGCTTCACATCTATCGGATCCTTGTTCACGGTATACGCAATGTGTTCCATTACGGACTCGATCATACCTAGGACTTCCGTTGTGCCTATAATTAACACATAAATTAATCATCTGTGTCCCATAGTATTTACAAATTTTATATTTAAATCGAAATAACAAATTCCTGGCGTATTATTTTTTTAGAATTCTAACTTCACTATATTAATTATAATTACAATCAAATACAAAATTAAAGACTGTGCTTTGTTCAGCATACCTTATCGAAATTATGTAAATTAGTTTTTTGTATGTTAATTACATTTTGTAATTGCTATAAACCAAGAATTTAAATGTAGATTTTGTTTAGCTAATTTTTAACGTGTTTAAAGTGTCTGTTTATGCTATAATTATGTAAATCAATTTGTAAAGTAGTAAAGAATCCTTTCACATAAACGTTACCTGGGGCACGTGCGTATCCATTTCCAGGCAGATTCGTTTGAATTGAGTTGCCATCCCATTTCCACGTATCATTCACATATATATTCTTCACAAAATCAGGTAATTCTCCCGCCAACGATTCGTTTACACCGGACAGCGCGTGATTCTGGTAATACGTGCTGTCCAAGTACTGGATCACTCCATTGTCATCAGTGCCCACTTCATACTCAAACACGGTCGGCACACGTTTGCCTACCATCTTCATGTTGGTATCAATTGGTAACTGAATGCGCACTGGTTTGTTCATCGTGTATGCTGCTATCGCACAAGCCGTGGACACTAAGTTTGCTCTCAGGATCTTGGCACCGTAAGCACCACCCAAACGTTTCACAGTCACATTGATCCTATATTATGAACATCAGCAATAGTTAAGGTTCTGCCATTTCTATTAATAATTAGAGCTAACTAAAATCTCATAACTTACTTATTCATCGGTATATTCAGTGCCTTGGCAGCTGCCATTTGCACGTTATCCATCCATTGTGTAGCACTGAGTAAATCCAATCCACCATCATCAGTTGGCACACAGATACAACTCTGAGTTTCCATTGTAAAGTGGTATTGAGCATTTACTTCGAATTTACCCTTCAAAACATGTTTAATATCATCCCCTGTAATAAAGCATATTCATAATTTAGTACGTTATTAGAGCAGAGATACCTACACTGTACCTTTTCGTTCTGGTTCTACTTTCACGGCATTTGTTATTCTCCAGTCCTGTTTATTTTTCTTAATATCCTCAATACTAAATGCAGGGATATCTTTGGTTGCTTCGTAGGTCACTTTAACTGCACCGGCTCCAGCATAAGCCAAACCCTGGTTCTCAGCTAGAATTACACCAATAGCTTGACCATTATATATTACTTTATCTTCACAGAACAGTTGTTCAGCAGTTGGACTTAGAGCGGCTGGTGTGAAGGAGTTTATTCCAGGAATATCCTTGTGGGTTATGAATGCTTTTACTCCGGGTATTGCCTAAGAATATAGAATTAATATTTATATCATTTTCGTCACTTTAGCAATCTTTTTATAAAACTTACCAGTGCTGCAGTTGTATCTACGCTCTTAATTAAAGATAAAGGTTTAGCTTCAGCCAACACAAAAACACCAAACAATTCTCCTGGTATAGGAGGTGTATCGTTTAAGTATTGGGCTTCACCTGAAATAATATATCTTAAATTACTTTGGATATTCCAATACCAATATTTACTGCAAACAAATATCTTTCTTGAATATAAATTTACAAGTATATAAATACTCCTATAAAATTTTAGCTATATCTTTACCGGAACACTGAATCATAGCTTCTAGCTTTACTATCGGTTGAGTCAGGGGATACATTTCCTCGTGTGTTTGGTATATCTGAGTCCCAGTGGACAGTTCTCGTTCCAATCTTGCGCCGCCAGTTTGATACAATGGATTTACCTTGGTCTTGGGTGCACTAGCTAGAACGAACTACACACAAAATACGTTACATTCAATTTATCATCCATGCAGTCAGTTCAATATTACTTTGTAGAACAAACTCATAGCCAAATTCTTCCTGAAGTCAGGACTTGCGTCAGGCAAGACATAATCAGGTTTTAACTCATCATTTAACTTGGCCAATGCGCCCTGGATAGTTGTATTGTCTATCAGATTCTTGCCAACCAAGTACGCTTCCGTGTTCTTTGCGTGGATGAATTCTGGATTGATTCCGCCGAAGACAATTCTAGCTGATTTTACTTTGAAATTACCATCATGTTCCACGAGGAAAGCAGCATTAATGTATGCATGAGCATTTTGTACTCTTGGACATATCTAAAAATAACAATCCAATAGCATAATCTTTCAATTACTTTTAACTATATATCAGTAACTAGTATTATTGTTAGTAAAATCTGATTTTCCCACCTTGTAAGACTCAAACAGATATTTGTCTTGTGCGTATTGTGGTATGGTAATATTTTGGATAGCACACTTGTTCATGTCGAACTTCAAATAGTCAACTGGGGTTTTGGTTGTTGAAAGTCCGCTTTTCTGGACTAATAAATAAAATAGTATAAAACATCTTATTATATTCATTAACCATTACTAAAATTACAAACCTATTTTAAGAGTAGCACCAATAGTTTCCAAAAGAAGAAACACATCAGATGGGAATTCATGATGCGCATATTTTAGGGATAGATTTCCAGCAATGGTGCCAGCCTATAAACAAATCTCCCGTTTAGTTAATTATTCACATAATACTGTTTAGTTACTTACATTTCTCACTGGGACGTTAGCAACAATATCTAAATGTTTGTGCACTTTCCTCAAATACCAAAAACCTGCTTTTTGATCGGCTGCTTTCAACAAAATTTCCATTGTGTCTGTCAAAGACACATTTCCACCAATTTCCAGTTTAGTTCCAATGGAATGACTTATGAATTCCGTCACAGAAGTCACATCGATCCAGACTTCTGGAGCATTTGTTATTTTGTAAACCCCTGTAAATAAAATCTTTCATGTAACTTACGCTATTATCTTCCGATGAGATACCAATTTAAATATTTTCCAATATTCCTTATTTTTAATTAGTATTTTTATTGAAAATTATGAATACCTTTTCCTGTGTTTCCAGCCACCAGTCTGTACGACTTATTACCAATAGTGTAGAACAATTTTATGAGTTCAGTAACATTATACACTTTGTACCAGTTATCATTGGCTTTAAATGACATTGCAATGGGCTTCTTCTCCAGTGGTTTGCATTTTCCACTGCACTGTTTCCCCGTTTTCGAGCATATCTTAATATCCTCAATGTCAGGGAACATGTCCAGTAAACTCGGATCAGCATCTGATGCAAGTGATTTGAATGCTGACAAGATTGGTCTGTAGCCGGTGCATCGACACAGATTTCCACCGAAAGCATTCTCGACATCTTTCATTGTTAACTTGTCATTGGACTCTGTTAGAGCGTACATGTTCATAATCATTCCACCCGAGCAGTAACCGCATTGACTGCCGTGGAATTTGGCCAGAGTCTCCTGAATTTTGTGGTATCCATCCTTGCGATTACCAAGCTCCTCCAAAGTGTGAATGTCCCAGCCTTCACAGGATAGGACTGATATCAGACACTATTTCAGAATAACAGAAATAAATTTACGTAATAAGAGTAACTGATTGATTGAAACTCACTGAATTGACGGCGTATGTCCTCTCCTGCTTGGTAACTGGGTGCTTCACGGTGACGGCAACCACACACGCTCCACATCCGCCCTCATAGCACATAGCCTTGGTACCCTTCAAGCCGAGATTGTTTCTCAAATAGGAATTAAGAGTGGTCTGTGGAGTGACTTCATCGGTATCTTTCACTGAAGACAAAATATAGATTCAATTGTTGCATATTCAAAAAATTTATCCAAATGTTTGTATGCATTTTATTTGTAATTCAACCAAGAAACTTCATATTTTAGCTATAAATAATTTCTAATCATTACATAATTGTAATGTAAAAGATTAAATTAGTATTAATCTATCAATGATAACATTCCCAACATCGCTTTTTAATAGAGATATGTAAAACGAGATGCCATTTACCTGGTTTTATATCAGTAAAAAATGCAAAATAGTAAACAACAAGCACTTGACTTATTTATGATTAAATTTTGTACTTTGCTAAGTTAAAAAGTATCAAGAAATTATTGATGTTATCGTTAACTAATATTTGTTATTAATACACTACTTTTGCATTGAATATAATAGAATTTACTTAGATAATTTCTATAAAAAATACGTTAATTGGCTTAATTATACCCATCTGGAATTATTTGTACAAGCATATAGATATGATAATACATTTAAAAACAATAGCAATCACTATATTTCTTTATTGTTTATACTGTTCAATTCTCGCATAATATCTTTACGTATTATTCTCTTGCTTTACAACAAAAATAACCTTCGCGTTTAACAGTTTTGTCATTATTTACGGTGAATACTACATTCTAAAAATAAAATACGGCTTTAACAATGAAATAAATGATAAATAATTGCTCCAAATTGTTGTGGATTTCTTATATAATGTAATTGACCAAATTGTTAAAATTTTCAGACTGGTTAATACACATTTTGAATAATTTAACTTTGTTTTAATTTGCAATCAAATATTGTGAATTCCTATAACTTTTATCATATCTTAAACTAATCAAATAAAATATGTACAAAATGTATTTACATTTCTAAAATTTATAATATCCACTAAACCCAAAACTGTATTTTGACTATATTTTTCAAGAAATTATTATAATTAATTTTTTTTTAGTATAATTCAATAACTATCTACTTACCTATATATCGTTCCCCTTGAACAGTAAAAGTTACTTCTTTTCCAGTAAAGCTGCAAAAAAGGTCAAAATACAATACTCAATTAATTTTAAAAAAATATTTTTAAATTGCATCAAAATATTAGAATTAATTAAAAACGGGGTTCCCTACTGGTTAATTCGTTAAAATTTCGAATTAGTTAACGAATGTGATTCTTGAACTTACATTTCTTGCAAATCTCTTGGATCTGGAAGCACTGCTTCTGTATCACACGGTGTTTCGCTACTCATGTTGATTGAGCAACTGAATGCGTCTTCAGAGTTGTATTTCGAAGTCTCGTCTTGAAGACAAACGCTAGTGACTCTCAATTATTATAATATACTATGATTACATGTAGGTACATAAGTATATATATGAAACACGTAATGTCAGTATGTCCGAATGTGTGCGATCTACATAGCGGGAATGTGCTTTATAAACTCGGTGGTAATCAGATGATAGGTTTTATCTATTTATTTAACACTATTAACTTGTGCACACGTATCACTTATTGTTTTTATTACAAAAAATTGGAAATCGGTCATGTTTATCTACATAATTGTATTCATTTGTAAATATCACGAGGTACATTCAATTTTTATTACCATCATCATCGTGATATCATTCTAATAAACTCATGTTTACTTTAGCAACAAATTGCAATAGCCTTGAGGATGAATTTGATCGATTTAAAATAATAAACAAATCGCATTACAATTTTCATTGTATACAAAATCCATGAACCATGAATTATATTTATTTTAATCAATTTAAAAATACACTTCTCCGGCTGAATTTTAATTTCAGGTAAATTAATTATACAAATATGACAATGAATTATTTAGCTCATGTCATGTTTTATAAAAATTATTTATCAATTATACAAGATTATGTATTGAATGATAATATTTTTTTATTCCAAAATTTATGCTAAAGATTACAATCACGAAAACATAATTTCTTTGTTATATTGTACTGACAATGTGATTTAGATCAAAAAAATGTTTAACTGATGAATATGAAAAATACTTCGTGCGGTAATAACAAATTTTATCTAATTTGCTATAATAGCAACTATACAACACTATATCCAGGCCCTATTAGAGGAAGAGTGGAGGGAGCAAGAAGGCATATTTAAAGTTTAATATAATTTTTAAATTGCACATGAAAATTAATATATTTTTTTCGAATATCTCCCAAAAAAATTCTGACATGTATCATATAATATTTTATTTATTCTTTTGTACATTGTATTTATTATCTCTATGACTCAAAACATTTTAATCCGATTTGACAACTTTGATGTCCAAAAAAAACATCAAACTACTAATAAATAGATCTGAATCTCTATTGTTCATATGCCATTTATGAACCACTAAGAAATTACAATATGCAATGTATATGAAGGCAATAAATCAAAGTGACAGATGCGTGTGGTAGCAGCCATGTACACACATCCACCATTATTAATAACCAATTGTAATTAGATATATCTTGTAATTAGAAAGTTTATTATAAAAAGATTTTTTGTGTTAATATAATTGTAGTACTAGGTTAGGTAGTATTTATAAGCTCGTACATTCATGAACTTATTAAATCCCGACTAATAAGCATTATATAAAAAAAAATGGTACTTATCATAAATTGGGATTAACTAAATTTTTTACACGACTGATTCCAAAATTATAATCTATATCACATTATCATGAAATCTACTATGAATAATTATCCATAACTGTACACGCTAATATGCCAATGTATAAAGAACAATAAACCAATTTTTTACAGTAATCAATCAGTACAAATGTCCAATTGTTCATAACAAAAACTTTAAGTAAATTAGACTGATAATGTCTGATAATGTTATCTAATTTAAATATATATTTTTGTTTCTATGTGAGGTACCCAAAAGGGTAAATCTAAAATTCACAATGATAATACGGTATCTTTATTGTATCTATTAATATTTACTGTTTTGTTTTTTCCTAAAAATATCTCTATACATGCATGTATTATCCTGAAGCCGAGCCTGATTTATTGGTGCAGCTAGTATGTATGGTAGGGCGTGTGTACAATGTACATATATCTCCTTCACCACCTACCCTTTATCGATCCGATACGTGGGCGCCCTGTTACGGACTTCATGTACATTTGTGGACGTCGGATTCACAGCATGACGTCACTACCAAGTGACGTTCACAGGCAGACAAACACTCTGCCCCCCCGACAACCTTCCCCTAGCCGAAACTACCCCAATCAGTACGTTGCAGTGATGCACAGTTCCCTACACTACAAATTCCCATAGTAACCCTACCGAATTTTCATTTTACCAGCTATTTTATCATAAACAGTAACGCAAGCCAACATTCCTAAGTTATATTAATGTATCTTGCAAGAAAAATATTTTAGTTTACATTAAAAACACACCAATTTCATCAAGAGACGTATACATTAATAAAACTTGAAAGGTATTTACCATTTAGGTACCTGTTAAGATACATGAACATCTCTTGTGATCTCTTGCATATACATATTACATGCAATACGTCTGAGTAAAGCAGATAGCCTAGTTACCGGCGTTAACTAATACGAATTTAAGTCACAAATAACCATCGCTATCATACATATCTAACGAACTTAACCAAAAAGATTCGGTTACTCAATTATTCTACAACTAAACAAGCATTACTTAATAGTGGAGCAATAAATTTAAAATCTCTCATGACATCAATTAGTCCAATGAAAATCCAGGAGTTTTGGGGATTTTGTCCTCAATATATTTCTTGCTTCTGCGCATGCGCTTTCATAGCAAACAAATCCAAGTACACCATACAACATTTGCATGCATTGTATTTATGTACGGTGTGACATTTACTTACGCAAACAGTTGTGACTAATGCGGAAAATGAAATACACTAATAATGTACGTACATCATTGAAAATACTCCACGTGCCAACTACCGACTGTATACATTAATATTTCAATAATTGGAGATAACATACATGCAGTTTACGCTACGTAACATTTCAATTTAAACAGTTTGATTAAAAGATAAATACATATACATATACATATACATATACATATACATATATATATATATATATATATATATATATATATATATATAATATATATATATATATATATATATATATATATATATATATATATATATATATATATAGTTTTAAATTTAAATTTACAATTTGCTGTAGTTTATGAGAAATGAGGGGTTTACAATTATTTTTTCAGTTGCTTCAGGTATATCAAAATGTGTTTGTCCTAGATTAAATTCTTTTAGACGAATCATCCTACTCTAATAACAGAGCAATCTTACTGAAAACACAAAATGATTAATAGATAAAGAATCTAGACTGCGTGGAATATCTATTCATTCAACACCCACATATGACACAACTTCTAGAATAGCAGTTTTATCTGAAAACCGTTTGGCACCATGCCACAATCTCAGGCCGATAGTAAGATATTATGAATGAGTCCATAAAAATAAATTTCAAAAAGTTAAAGTTATCACTGCTCACTGGTATTTATATACATATATACTTGCATTACATTTGTTATAACTAATATGTTCAGAGAAAACACTATAAATTACTAATTAATAGCAAAACCTTTACTATATTAGAAAAGCTCTCGAAAATCATGAAGGAAATGCAAATATTTCACTGATATTCAAAACCATTTAATTTATATTAATTAAAAGTTATGAACTGAGACAATGCATCAATTTACTTTAACTGACACAAAACTTTTGATTTTATATGCTCGAATTTAAAAGCCAAATGACAGTGAATTTCTACAGTTCAATCCTATCAAATAATTCCTGATTGATTTGTTTTTAACCCTGTATAACATTGTTTTTATAAGACATTTTGTTGAGATATTTATTGACTTTGTTCAAACACAAATGTATCTACTTGAACCAACATTGAAGCTAATCCATATTTACTTTGTTCATAAAAAAGCAAGTTATAATAAATGTAATGAACGATGAGATTCTCGGTTCATTCTTCTAACATGCAATAATTCCTTATCCCGCATTTAACCAGGAATTTAATTATTTATTGGTAATGAGAATGTGTAAGGAGTACTAAACAGAAATTTTAAAAATTTTAACTAGCAGAGCGTAGTTTCGATCTACGGACCTCTGGGTTATGGGCCCAGCACGCTTCCACTGCGCCACTCTGCTCTTGTATGTTTTGGGTAGCACCCCCCGATAATCTATATAATTCATCTGATCACTTTCGCTTTTAATAATTTTATCAGCAAGTTGACAACATCTCCCACCACCAGTTCTAATGTGACATTAAATGCTTATTTCTCTGGATCATTTTCTCATTTAATCATTTCTGCAGTGCAGTTATCCCTTTATACACTGTGGTACGTTTGGTTGCCTAACTGCAGGTGAATTATTCCTTACTAGTATTATCAGATATTTCAAACACTGGTGCAAGATTCCCATGTGGCAACATATTATGTGTATCCAGGCCCAAACCACAAAGCTACATGGGCTATAGCTCGGGGGCGTAAGCCTTTTGGGCGTGGCAATTTTGTTTGTTAACTAAAAAAACCTCAGCCGAATTAATATTTACAAAAGAAAAGTCAGTCGATTATATGTAATGGCCTTTTTCTTATGCAGAGAGGCGCATTATTGTTAGGAGCCCACGGGATAACTGCACTAGGCAAGAATGATCCAATGAGAAAATGATCAGGGGAGAAGCGCTAATCTTTATCGAGGGATGGTACCCTTATTTATAAGAGCAGAGTGGCGCAGTCTAAGCGTGCTGGGCCCATAACCCAGAGGTCCGTAGATCGAAACTACGCTCTGCTAAAATAGTGTTTTATAAAAAAAAAACTGGATATTCTTATAATATTAATACAAATAATTAACAATCGCATTCATAACTCCCGATAACTCGTGTTTCAGGACAACGAATTAAAAATATATAATTATTTAAACATGTTCATATTCCATTTTTACTTTATTTAAATAAATTACAATTATTGTATACCCTTTGCAATTAGTTATTACATATTTCTATGAAATAGGAAACAATTCAAGACAAATATTTTGCAATAAATTCCGCCACCAAATAAATCAGATGAATTACCCGACAAATTGTTGAAACCATACGGTACAAAATGGTTCAATATTTTATTCGACTGTTAATTAGTTTTCTGTCCTACTTCACACAGTAGTCTGCATCTGAAAATTTCAATAATTCATCAAGAGATATGAGATGAAATAATATAAGATTCTTACTAATTGTGTTTGCCAAAATCCACTGTAGATATGCGGTGATACGTGTATTGGTACCTGGTTTTTTCTCGGCACAACCATATCCAGTAGAAATGATACCAATTAAATACAAACGTTCAGTGTTTCCATTATGCCAAAGTAACGGACCACCGGAATCACCCTGTACAATAATATCTGTCTTAATAATACTTATGAGTTGTATTCAGACACTAGTTTCAGTGATGATGGTATTATTTCTAGTTAATTTAGAACTAGATATTACTTATGACATACTTATTACCTGGCATGCATCGTGTCCTGGCGTAAATGTGCACATTTCACTTAAAGTTCCATTCGCTTTTTGATAACAATCAGTGGGCGATATTACAGTTACGTTTGATTCTAATAATACGTCAGATTTAGGCCCGGTAAATTCTGTTGTACCCCAACCTAAATGAAATATTTTTTACAGAGTTTTTACTAACATTGTAGATGGTATTATAAACATTTTTTCTTTATAAATACCCATGTCATTTAACTAACTAAACAGGCCGGGAATTTTAAATAACCCACCTAATATTTCAACAGTCTGGTTTACAAACAAATCCTGGTAATATCTGAACGGCAGACAAGCAGGTCCTACATCCGTACTGAACAGTATATTTGTTAGAGTTTTTATAATAGAAATATCATACGTTGAATTTGTACTCTGAAAATTAAACTCTGGATGCGTTATAATCAATTCTACAAGATGTAATCTAGTCGAGTTAGTGTCAAGACCTATAAAATCACCAGTTAGTGGAATGTTGATTCTGACAGTTGGTACAAATGAACTGACCTGTAGATATGTTATGTTCTCCGACAACCACTCCTGTTAGGTTAGCTGTAAGTTTTCTGAAACAATGTGCTGCGGACAGTACATAACGTGAAGATATAATGGTGCAACCACAGATTAACTCTCGAATATCGAAGTCGATTATGCCAGCCATCATTGGATATTCGTTCACTTTTGTTTCTACACCACCAACGATACGTGTCTGAAATACAGTCATTTCATATTTCACTATTTACAACGTGGAAGATCCATAAAACAAATATAAGTCTTGCAAACATTTAGAATGCAATACATACAACTTGCTTCCATCCACAATCACATGATGGTGTTGGTGGTGTTACTGCGATAGTATTCATTGTACACAGAAATCGACCTCCAAGAGAATAGTATGCACTTATTAACCCTGTAATATATAGTATAACTACTGAGTTATACAGAATATATTGTTATGCAAAAATTTCAAAATATTATCCGTTATGTTTATATGTAAATACTAATTTACAACATCTACTATACTGGTACCTATAGTTATATTGTTGTATTCCGTTTGCAAAGTTAAGTTTCCATATCCACAATATTGATCAGCATTTTGCAACATCAGATTTCCCGTTAATGATATCAATAATCGATCTTGATTGCAGTTTGGCGTCTGATAAATTAATTAATGATTACTCTAAAAATACTAGAATTCTACATACGATTAATATAATCAGTGATGATTAGTTTCCCACAATTTTTAAATGAATGCACAATATATTTCGCTTCCATACCTGAGGCATATCTATTTGACATTTAACATTTATTTTGAAGCCTTCGGGTGCAACAGCTACCCATCGACAGGTTTTGCCTGGTCGATAATAATTAGGATAGTCTCGATTATATATGTAATATGTAGTTCCCGGTGTCATATTTGAAAAATAATTGCAATCTGCATCTATCGCTAACGAGACCGGTAGAAGAAATGACAATATCTGTACGAGAATCACCACGTATGATCCTGAAAAATATTTATATAGAATTTATGTAAGTATTTTGTATTGCTGTGAGAATACACGTATTTTGTAATGTCTATTTGAATACCAACCGTATTTTAAACTCTCAGCTTGTTTTGCCATGTTAACTATTGATGGACTGCAGGACTATTGGCAGGTAAAATAGAATACACCTTGGTTTTTAATACTGGCAACAATTAATTTTATCATACAAGTTATCACTTAATGCCTGTACGATAATGCACATAATAATTGTGTAAAACAATGGAAATGATAAAAACGAATATAAAAAGTAAATAGAAGAAAGGGATTTCAAAAAAAAAGGATAACATGTAATATAATAACTTAGTGTAATGAGTCTTAACGCAAATATGTAAATATTGGTTCTTTGATTTAAAGAAAATAATAATGGAGCTCTTTGAAATTATAAGAATCTTTAAAATGCCCAAATATATTATTAATTATCATATATCGGGGTGCATTTACCACGCGCCACATACCTATAATATGATGAAGGTTAAAACGATAATAATTATATATCCATTTACAACAAACATATTTTTTTAAATTTGTTTTTAATAATGCTAGTTTAGATAAACATTCACAATTTAAAGATAGGGAAAAAATACTCGACCAATTTTAACTAGAACATTTAAGATTTCCTGGAAGTATGAAAATAAACGACTAGACTTAAATATTCCATCAATTGTTTTATTAAATTGTTACCAACATTTGCTACACACCTTTATGTCTTATCAGTAAGTGTTTGTTTACTATTTTAACTTATAGATGGCAACTCTTCATTTCATAATTCGGCTACTAGAAAACAGATGTCGGAACTAACGATTACCCTTTAATGTGTCAAATATAAATAAATTGGTACTATATATGAGAAAAAAATATTTTTCTCCAATCACACTAAAAAAAAAATATAAAATGTATACTTTTTTATTTCCAGTTTATTTCAATAAATTAAAATTGTACTTATTCGTATAAATTACATGTCTTTTATATGTTAAGGTTCACAAAAAGAATAACATCGAAAATCGAAAAATGTACAAATTATCAATAATGCATACACATTATGATTGAAATTTTCGATTGAATCCTCTGTTATCTTGTGTCTTTTATATTTTGCTGAACACTTTTGTGAAATAATAATTTGTTTGAGCAATTAATTTAAACCTATTAACTTTGTAACTGCCAGCACAATCATCATCACGTTTAACAATTTTTGTCTAGCAACATTGAACATGTTAAATTAATAAGTTATCTTAAATATAAATACCCGTGGATTTCTTATTTGACACAGTATTGAGTATCTGAAAGTTAAAAATTCGAATCAGAAGATTTTATCTAATACTATTTATATTTAATAAATACCAGCTGAATTGGCCATGATCCATAGAAGAAAACTTGTGACTCGTGTATTGATACCAGGTGAACTGCTGGCACAGCCCATTCCACTTGAAATAATCCCGACAGAATACAAACGTATATTATTGATGTTGAGCCATAACAACGGACCCCCGGAATCACTCTGTATAACATAATTAAAAAGTACTGAATGATTTATTTATACACAAATCATTTGAGTACGTGCCTGGCAAGCATCATGTCCCGGTGTGTAGGTACACATCTGATCTAAATTACCTCCCGCTTGATTATAGCAATCCACTTCTGATAACACCGTCAGATTTGTTTTCAACAATACTTCTGACTTTGGTCCAGTAAATTCTGTTGTACCCCAACCTATAAAATGCAAATGACACATTTCGTACCACTGGAGAGCATTGCGGTGTTGCATGTTTAAAATATTTAGTTATGGCGAAGGTTCTTACCCAGTGCCTCAACCGTATTTCTCGCAAAGGAGTTAGAGACAAATCTGAATGGCAAACACGCCGGACCAACATTCACACTGAACACGATAGTCTCTGTAGTTTTAATGAGAGCAATGTCATTCGGCGAGTTAACATTGTTTGGATTATAATTTTCATGTTTTATAATTTGTTGTACAGTATATAATCTTGTTGCATTCGTCTCAGTGCCTGGAAATTACAATTAAATGGCATTTAAAATTGTGGAGCAACTGACAGAGAAATTGACATGAAATTCAATGTTTCTGATTCATGAACGTACCTGTAGTTACATCATGTTCACCGACAAGCAGTCCAGTTTGTACAGCCACAAGATATCTAAAACAATGTGCTGCAGATATTGCATATCGCGTGGATATGATGGTTGCACCACAAACCAAGTCACGAATCGTAAAGTCTATCAGACCAGCCATCATTGGATATTCGTTTATCTTTGTCTCTACACCGCCAACAATACGTCTCTGAAATTTAGAGTTAATGTCACTCGATATAATATAATATATGGAATGAAAGGCAGACTTCTGTAGACGAAAACTTAGTCTATCACAGAAACTGTGTAGTGTATTGTTTAATATAAAAATGTTGTATGAACTATGTAGCGCATGATTGTGGAGAAATAAAAGATCTGCTACCCCAGTCAGGGGCGTATTTATAGGTGCGCGCAGGTGCAGGGCCCCTGACGATGCAGGAGCCCCTGTCAGCCTAAATATGAATGTTTTAATTTTCTAAAGATAAATTTTCGTAATGAAAGAAAGCCCCAAAAATATTACGCACACTGCCTCGCCGACCATAAATACGCTGCATTACCCCAGTAATGGGAAAGGTGTGATGTTATGTATATATAATCTACAACGATCAAAAACACTAGAACATAATACGTACATTTTGTTTCCATCCACAATCACATGCTGGTGGTTCAACTGGTCTGGCTATAATAGTACACAAAAACCTTCCTCCAGGTGTATTATAGGCAGTAACCAAACCTGAAATAGTATAAATATTATACAGTATTCAAAATTAATTTATGACATTCATATTATATAAATTGCTTTAAAACTAAACAAAACATAATTCCCTGCACTTCAAAAATGTTCTTCAATGGATGGGGAATTCCGCATAATATATTATCTAATATTTTTGAAAACACCTAAACCTTGAACTTCCTTTGCAAGACAAACGAAATCATTGATATTATCGAAAGGGTAATTATGAACTATTTATTGTTATCAGTCAGATAATTCTTCATTATAAGTGTATTTGAAGTCTGGTTTTTTCAGTATTTCATAGATATATACTTACCATATTTCTTTACACATTTAATGGTCTAAAGAACGTTAAGTTATTTAAGTTAATAAATATTAATTCGGGTTCACTCAGAACATTTTATAAATATTAAACAAAATGCAATAAATCCGGGAAAAAATTATGTCTCCTGTAATAAATGAAATGTTGTTTCTATATTCAAACCATACCTATAGTGACATTATTGTACTCAGATTGTAAAGTTGTATTTCCAGTTCCACAATATGTATGAGCATTTTCAAAATCTATATGTCCCGTCAGTGAAATCAATAGCCGATCCATAGAACAGCTTGGTGACTGAAAATTAAGTTTGATAACTATTCAAATTAATATCCCAATATTTAGGGAACACAGTGTATTCTCACCTGTGGTATTTCTATTTGGCAAGAAATATCAATTTTGTGGTTCGCTGGTGCAACCGCAATCCATTGACAATTCTTTGATGGCCCATAATACCCAGGATACTCGTTGTTATATACGTAATAATTAACTAACGGAATCATCGTCTGGGAATAGTTACAATCGGAATCCACAGCGAATGTCACAGGAAACAGGAAAGCAAGCAATTGTGATAGAATCATCACGATGGATCCTGAAAACGTAACAAAGAAATACTGTAAAACTGTGATATTCTAATTCGATAGTTTACATTTAAAATACAACCTTCTAAATAAGAACCAATATGATATATTCGACCAGTAAGTTATGGATACATATTTTACATAAATATACAGACAAGAATACTTATATGTCCTGCAGTTTGACCTAATTTTGCTGAAATATTTCACAGATAAATACATATATTTTAAACAAGGTTTAGCTAGTTTTTCTTCCATTTAGTATCATGTTAAAAACGTACTTTCATTTTCAGTTAAACTCCATTCGCTGTGTTTACATAAAACTATAATTTTAGCGCATGTTCTTATCTAACAATAAGTACAATCATAAGACAACACAAATAAAAATAAAATAGATTACAAGTTACTATGGGAACAAAGTTCAATTTTAAACTTAAATTATGGAAATCTATCTTATGTATCAGGTATTTTTGCAGGCTATAATTGTTTATTTTGGGGGATGAAGTATAAATTAAAAATTCCCTTTTTCGAAATTTCTACATAACTGTCCTGTCTAACGAATTAGAATTTATAGAAACGTATATATTTACACAGAACTAGGCCAGTATGTTTTAAATACGACAGTAAAGTATTTTTATCACTTTCAAGAAAACAATAATTACTATCTACAGGATAAACACAAATAACAAGTAAATTATTTTGGAGTCCAGGAATTATACCTGCCCATGAATCCCGTTTACGACAAATGTTTTTAGAATTAACATATTATTGTTCATTTTAATATAGGGAAGAACATTTTGTATCAAACTTTACACTAGACACAAAATATATCACAAATATATTTAGAAGAACGAAATAAGATACAAATTTTAGAAAATTAGATCCTTGATTCCTATTTATTATATAAATACGAAAATAAATAAAGTAAAACAATCACTATTCAACCATGATTTGAAAGAATTGATTAATCTATGTTTATAGATAATAATTTAATAATATATTATGGAAACTATTACACACCCAACTGAAAAATATGCGCCATGATGATCACAACTTCATTCGAGTACTAGACACTTCAGCCACCGAAATCAGAATAAATATATATATATATATATATATATATATATATATATATATATATATATATATATATATATATATATGCCATAATTGCTCTAGACAATGCGAAGATTTATAAAAAAAAAAATTATCACTGCAGAAATCCTTATCAAACAATACATAAAAACATATCACTTATTGTAAATGGCATAATTTCAAAACGAAATGAAGATAATATACCATTTTTATTATGAAAAATAATTGCGGTACATATTATGCATAAATAAAGCGCATAAAGTTTTTTCTTAATTGTCAACGTACAGAAATAAAATGATTTTGTTTCGTTTCTTGTCGAATACCACTTTACACTTATAAGCAATGTTGCATAAATGAAAAAATATTTACCACAGAATATTTGTATAAATTATCTTTATACAAAGTAATAAATTAACATTATATTAAAATATTAAAATCCTATTTGTATGGCACGATGTCAATGTATTTGATAAGTAAAACTAATTTACCCACACTAATGACAATAATTAAGATTATTTAATTCCAGAAATATACATAAATGTACATAAAAACACGTGATATCTGAAATTCTATATAAAAACATTCAAAATATCTTTATATTTTATTTATGAATAACATTTCAGTGAATAACTGAAAGAAAAATATTTAATTTTTTACATTTATTTTATCCTGTAATACATATAAGGTTGTACCAAAATTATAATATAAACATATACTATAATTGAAAAACAATTACATGCCCAGAAAGACAAGTAACAAAATTATGGGCAATCAAATTGTCACATTAATCGTTTTTTAATAATACCATTTTAGATAAAGTTTTACAAATTATAGATAAACAAAAATAGTACATTATACACCAAGGGAGAGAAACCACTTATTTTTCCTGAGGTGTAGTTTGAAGCCCGAGGGCGAAGCCAGAGGGCTACAAATACATCGAGCGAAAAATGGTGGTCTCTCCCGAGGTGTATATACTATTTTTTCCACGTTCGGGAGTAGAAACACCTAATTTCATAAATAATGAATTATAATAAATCGGAACGAAATTGCAATATTTAGAAGCCTTTGGAAATGTTTCCATGCAACGCGTACCATGACAACACACATTTATTTACAAAAACCTTTGTTATAATAAAAACTCCCTTATGAAAAGTGTTTTCGTCCCTAGGGAGTAAAAGCTTCATTTCTGTCCCGCGTTTGACGCCATAGAAACCGACTTCTACTCCCGGACGTGTAAAAAATATGCTTTACAAAAACTTATTCTAAATACACTAATAAATTGCCTAATATTACATAATTATGTTAAACATAGTTGGTCGCGCGTAAATATTTCAATTGTATCTATTTGTAATCTCAAATTGGAAACATGTTGAGTACTCATTCTTAATTAAATTAGTACTTAAAAATAACAAGAAAACTAGTTTTACGATATATTACAGAAATAGCAATAATAATAATTAAAGTGTCGAAATATGTATAATATAATTTTTATAACTGCTGTATACATATTTTTAGCGTAAAACTTAAAAACTTCAAATTTAAAATTCACTCATGCTGCCATCTATAGATTTCTAAGAAAAGTAAAACTTACGTTGTTTACAAATGGCCGTGTATTTATAGTGTAATGTCATGAAATTGTCAACAAAAAAGTCGATAGTGTTTATTGATTTTTGTGATGATACGAAAAGCAATTTAGATGTATGTACTTTGGTGTTCTGCTTATTTAGTCAGTCACTAGGTTAAAGTGGTATTGATCACTGAGTAAAAATGAAAGAAAGGTTATGTACCCTTATTTACAAACATTACTTTTATTTGGAATGTTCTTAATATGTACTATCAATGCTTCACATTTAAATAATTTCGAAATGAATACGACATGTCGATATTACGATTTGATTCATCACAAATGCTTCCTTTATTTCAAATCATATCACCAAATAGTCGACCTACAAATGTAAATCTTATGGAAGCTTCAGTTACTACAATGGATTTAAACCAGAAGCACAAGAGGAGAAGTAAAAAACTAGATGTACCTGTTCATAGATCACATAATTCAGAACCTGGTGATAGTGTACTAATTCATAAAAATTCTGAGCCAAATATTAGTTCCCATAAAAGTAAGCATCACAGACGAGATAAAAGTAGTCATCGTAGTGAAGACAGACATGCAGATTATAATGCAGAAGAAATAACGGACAATCCGAAGTCTAAGATTAGTCGAAAATATTTGGTAAAACAAAACGAAAAAATATCAGCTGAAAATCAAAATTTGGTTGAACATTTGTCATCTGTGCAACACATGTTAGAGAAAAAAGAAGCACAAGTTTCAAAGCTAAAAGAAAAGATGACAGCAGTGCAAAATTTTAATAAGGAACTGTTGAGCGAGAATAATATAATCAAAACTCAGTATCAAGATATGCTAGTTAATCTGGAGGAATTCAAAACACAACTTCGGACTAAAACCAAATGTACATCTTGTGAAGAATTGAAACTTGTGATGCGAAAACAAAATAGTGATATTGTTATATCGAAAACTGCCAATAAAGAACTGAACGAAGATTTAAATATGTTGAAGAATGTTATATACAGGTATTTCAGTAAACAAATATTATTTCATATCTGTATTACACCGAGATCTTAACAAGTAGCTGTAAATTTTCGAAATAATGTTTTCCTATCTTTATTTGTAGGTTAAATGTACAATTAGAAAGGTACCAGGAGAAATTACGTAAGACAAATGCATTAACTGCATCTAACAACACATTGAATTCGAGCCCAATGCCTGCCGAAATTGAGATTGACATAACAGACACTCAGAATAATGATATAGTGTCACAGAATCAGCAAGCTGAGACTATGTTACAACACAGTGATCATCTGCATACACCAGTATCCTGGGGAAATGTAAATACACATACACTAGGTCCTCTCATGGACGCTTACCAAGATACAATCAAAGAAAAAGATGACATTATAAAGAGTTACGAACAAGAATTGACTAGTTTTACCGGTAAACTTAAAACTGTACTGGAAGAAAATGAACGGCTACATAGAAAGAGTGCCGAGGAATCTGAACTGTTAAAAAAGAATTTAGTGGAATTGGAGAGCAACAAGAAAGAACTGAAAGTCACTAAAGATCAAAACGACTTGTTGATTAAAAAGTGTGCATTGAAACATGATAAATTACAGGAGATTTGTAAAATATATGATCATAAAAGTAAGTTACAGTAGGATTTCATCCTAGACTTTATTTCGAAACATGTAATCATCATTTGTTACTTGTAGTTGAATGTATGCGACGAGATTATGATGTTCTTCAAGAAGAATATCACAAATCTCGTACGGAATTGAACAGTATTCAAGGAAAGTATCACTCGTTAATGGACGTGCACGATTCGCTGAAATCTGACAGACAGAATGTGATTCCACTTGCTGTGCATACTACAAGCGTGAATGAATGCAAACGGTATGTAGCCAATGCAAATGATCTTGACACTATAACACATTAGTATTTTGTAGATTATTTGAAGAACTGAAAACACAGTATGATCACGAGAAAACGAAACTTCTAAACCAAGTCAAACTTTTAGAACAGCAGACTGCAGAGTTGGGAACAAAAGTTGTTGATGTTGGTGCAGAAAATCGAGACTTACTTTTAAAAGCTAAAAGTATGGAAAAACAAGCCAAGTAGGAATATAATATACTTACTATATTTCTCATACAGAAATAAACATTGTAATTGTGTAAACTTCTTTCTTAAATCTATCAAAAATACTTCTTTTAGAAAATCAGAACACAAATTACTAGAAACTAAGAGTGCGTTGACGCATACACAAATCTCAAGAGATACTTGTAAACGTCAATTGGCGAAAGCTATAGAATTTGGTAGAGAATTAGTGAGCGAGCAGGAATCATTGTTGCACCAATTGGCGTCTAGGCATAAAGAGAATAAAGCCGTAAAGCAAATAGGCAGTAACATTGTTAGTCGAATGGACGTGCTGAAATCCCAGTTGAAGGTAAAAATAACATTGACAGACATAAATAAAAATAATGTACATTTCAGTAGAGCGGATTACTTAGTATTTATAATGTTACAATTCATTTTATATTTTAGACTGTTCAAAAGGACGCATACCAACAATTAGCTTCTGTAGAGCAAAGAATCCATGAACAAGACTCAAGCATCGAAAGCATGCGCCGAGAGCATGAGAATGAAATGGAGAAAGTATTGAAAGAGATGCAAGATAAAGATGAATATATAGCAAGATTATTAGACCAAGCCGATGCGGTACCGACGACGCCATATTTGATGTACCGTGAGAAACATATGCATGTATAGCACACAGCCTAAATTACTGTCCATTTTACATACGATTATAAACATGTACATTGCCTTTCTACAATGCTAGTCATTATATTTAAAGAAACATATCTTCATTTATAAAATAAATATTGTTAATTATATGCGAATGGAAGACGCTATTTGAAATGTTTATTTAACACATAAATGCGCTATATTTATCAATGTTTTAAATTATATTTAAAAGAAATAAAAAAGAATTAAATCATTGTAGACTTATTTAAATAAATCCAGTTATAATTTAATACAAATATAATATAAAATAAGAACTCGTATCTTATGAGTAAAAATAAAAAAGGAAGAAAAATTTAGCGTCATTACGCAGGCCCCGGGGGGATTCGAACCCCCGATCTCCTGTTTACTAGACAGGCGCTTTAACCAACTAAGCCACGGCGCCGGTGTGCCGCTAAGTATACGTGTAGGTAGAAATACTTGCTAATTAAGTGTGTCAGCTCATAAATTAGTATTTTTATTTGTAAAACTGCAAATCAGACTACACACTAAATTTTATTTAGAACCGACTTTTTTATTCTATAGTTTGTTAAGTAATAAAATTTAAAAACAACTAGCAGAGCGTAGTTTCGATCTACGGACCTCTGGGTTATGGGCCCAGCACGCTTCCACTGCGCCACTCTGCTCTTGAAAGTTTGTCTTTCAATTTTTCTCTTTATATATGCATATTTTAATTATTAAATTTTTATGATGTTTAATAGAAAAATTAGTTTTTCTTTTAAACATGCTTATATTATATAAATAAATATTATTAGAAAAACTCTAATATCTATAATTTAATAACTATATTCAAAATGCAAGTTAGATATACATTTGAATACAATAATGCGTATGTGGTTGCATATGGCTACGGCGCAATCTTTCCCAAGCCCTGAAGTATTTTGAACTAATCATGTTGTATAATATTCGTAGTTTATATAAATCAGAATTAATCATAGGTGACAAAAACAGAGTGACGCAGTGGAAACGTACTAAGTCCATAACCTAGAGATCCTTTGACCGAAATTATGCTCCGTCATATACTTTAATTAGTTTTTGTAACATAATGTTATGCATCTGACATTTTTATTTTATTAACTGTAAATATAATGCATATATTCTGCAGTCATCATTTAAGGTATTCAAGCTTTGACATTTACAACATTCCAACATTGAAACTAATATATGTACATATTTTTTTTAGATAACTAACGTAAATAATGAATGAATATATTTTTATTTAAAATTGAATGATGCAAATACAAATATTAGAATATTAGTTGTTCATATGGGTATTTATTTCAGTTATATATTGCTACAAACTAACCTATATAGATTATTTGCACAATGCGCAAATCTTTATCGCAATAGTAGTGCTATATACGTTATCAGAACGCATGCGCAGTATACACCGGTCGGTATCCGGAAGTGTTCCTCATGACCTATCCATTTTACGTCATTGGTAGGCAACGTTTGTATATTATTAATGTTGCCATTATTTACTTACAATTTTGTTAATAATGTCACATTAGATTACAGCAGATGTTAAAACAGTTGTTACGTAATATTGATTAACAAAGTGCAGTTGGACAGACGCCGGAATGTAGGTATTTTGTTGGCGAGAATATAATATTAACTTTGTACCACATATAAATACTTTGCCATGTCCAATGTTTGTATACAAATTAAATGAAAACATTACCACAGTCAAAACATAACAAATAAATTTGGTATCGAATATTGTAAGCAATTTTCTTGTATTTTTAAAGAATCGGAGAAAGCAATTTGTAAAATGCATTTTATTAAAAATAACACTTAATATCACATACAAAGAACAATTATGCAGCTTCAGATAGTTCAAATTCTTCATGCTTTCTTCAAGTCAAGAATGAATAAGAGATTCATTCCACTTTCTCATTAATCTATTGGTGGTCTAATTAGAAATTAATTTATAAACCACACCAGACAGCTTCTCTTTATGTGATCAATAATTGCACTTTGTTAATAACTTTTGAACCGTTCGATAATGAATAGTAATTAATGCATATTTATTATAACTAGTAACGAAATATGTATTAGTAGGAAAATACATTTTTTTTTATTATTATTCTTTAGGTAAATGTTTTTACTTCTATATATGTAAACTTAAAATGTAAATATATTCTAGAATAATTTACATTTCAACAAGCGAAATCGCATTGCCACAGGTGCTAGAAAATGAATTAGATCTGCTATCTAATACTTTATGTAAATCTAATATTCAAATGAGTGGAATAATAAATATCATTAAAAGTGAATTTATTTCATATTAAGCTATGAACACATTCACCAGATATATCGATGACAGTAAACTAAATTATATAAATGAGAATAAATTTGTATTTGAAAATACATAAATACCGTAAGTGTAACGAATTAATAATTCTGATCAATCGTTTTCACTAAATTTACGTTAACCTGTAGGTTGGTAGCTATTAAAACATTCTTTCAACCATGCAGTCATTGATACGATAACCGGTATTGATAAGTTATTTCTAGGATGAAAAAATAAATCGATCAAGAGGAAAAAAAAATATATGAATTATAAATGAACGATTCTAGTTATGTAAAACCAAATGTTTTTTGTAGAATTTGACTAAAAATCTTTTTTTTTCACTGTTTTGTCGATTTAATATTATAATTCATTTACAACCATTTAACAAATAATAATGATTAAAAATTATTAGTAATAATCACTGAATCATACAATATAATATCTATTAATCACAAAAGATGTGATTAGATAATTGATATCAAAGAATATATTTTTTTATATATATATCAGTTAATCGTGAATAACAAAACAAAAATTTGAAAATGTGTCATTATAATGTGCAGTGAGTAATATAACCCTACATATTATGATAATGATACATCGGTACGATAAAAAGAATGCGATGGACGAGACTATATGTGAGTGGTGGGACTACATCCGTAGCTTGGAGCGGCAACATTGCCATTGCCAGTTCAGCTGTGCGAGGCTAACGCGCTAGTGAACAAGCAAATAGTAGCCGGAGTAATATACATGAAATAAGCTAGTAGCAAACAAGCGAAGGAATACACGTGAAAAAAAGTGCCGCGTTTCAATCACAAGTGACTGTCAGTTTTATTTCGCATTCTCATCGGCACAGCTATAACGTATGTGTATCGGCCGGCCGGTTTAGAGGTTAGAAATTGTGTCAAGTGCGACAGTGGTGAAACGGGGTTGTGGAATAGTGTAGTATTGATTTTGTCTTTTCTAACCACACTCTTCGCGGTGGTTGCCAACCCCAGTTTTGTTTTGTTAAACCCTCAAGTAACCGAACTATAGAGAAAAAACAAAACTATACACGGCATCACAGGACGTGAATCTTCACTCGGAACAACACCGTTTGTTATTCGTGATACATTCGGTAGAAAACTGTTCTCTAGTCAGTAGGGACTGTAGCGTCATCGTAAAAACCCCGATCAAAGACGTCGGTGCATGGCAGTGTTTTGTATTATTGCTGGTGCCGATTTAAAAAAGCAATCAGCAACAGGAAATGAGAGTAAATGGTCGTGCACTATTTGAACTATACGGAATTAGTTTGTTCTATTTTTAGTCATCGGTTTTTTTCTTTCTCGGCGAGCGTGATGTGTTGTCTACCACAGTGACAGTTTTGCATTTACGTGTTTGGTTTTTTCATACGTTGTGTTTGTATGTGTGTGTGTGTGTGTGTAATGAGTGCGCGTATGTCGACTGGATTCTTTTATTTTGTAATCTCAGTGTATGTGTGTTAGATTACGAGATAATAATGTGCGATAATTTGACGTATGATAAAGTGTTCGGCGTCAACAGATTGAGATACTCATCGCTTGCGGCTGTTTAGGTGAGTGTTTGATTTCCGAATCTACACTTCTTCTTGTGAATGAAACATGCTGTGTTTGAATTAAATATAAACTTACAGTCCGACTGAACTTTCATTGCGTTGTCTCGCCGTGACGTGTGTGTTGTACACGTCGATATGATCCTTGGCCTTTGTTTACTCAAAGTGCATTTTTGTCTCATGTTTTACAGCCCATTTGTCCTTGTATGTTTGTGAATAATATTTGATACAATTTGACCTTTCAGCCCGTAATAAAATGATATATATTTTTGGTTCAGACATTTCATAAATGGCGCAACATTTACATTATTATTTTTAGCTGACATTTTTATTTGAATACATGAGACGTATATTGAATAATTCGATATTTTGAAAGTCAGTAATGTTTCTATTTGTTTAGAATTTTATTCCGTTTTAGAAATAAGTAAATTATAAATTGAAGTGTAATTATTATTAAAATACACGTAATATGTGTCCATAAACTATACAATCGAAAACAAAATAATTTATTCATGACAGTTACAATGCATTATTATTACAGGTGTTTCTGTTCATAACAACGAATTAATATTGTGATTATTTTGTCCTTTATTATTCACGAATATAAGAGGCGTATTAAGAAACAATTTCCGGATAATTATAAAACATGAAAATATTTGAACAAATTGTGTTAGGCTATATAAATATCGATATCAATAGTGAATTAACAATTAAATACGATATCGAATTTCATATTATTTTTTATGTTATTTTATTAATTTTATGTTTATCCGATTCAAATAGAATTTCTACTCTTTTACACAGATTGTATTAATTTCAAGTGAAAAAATAATATAGCGCAATAATTGATATTGTTAAGTTTTGATTGTATTTTTTTCCAGAAAATGCAATTACCTATTAATGTACAATTTTGCTTTAGTGATTATGCTCGGTACTTGCATATCTATAATAACTGTATGATTCAAAATTTTTGATAATAAAAATTTTTGTAATAAATATTTCGCATAACTTCTCGTTAAAAATAATAGAACATTCGTACTTCAATGTTATATTTAATTAATGTTCCAATCTGGTATTCATATTTTCTATAGAATTTTTAATTGGAAATATTCAAAAGTAATGTTAATTAATTTTTCCTTTGAAGTATACGTATTGTAAAGGTATTGTTCTTGATAAATTTTTTATAATTAAATGGAACTTAAGGGAAATTTGACGATTTATTTCATTAATTATTTGTATAAGACATTAATGTTACAACATTTTTGTATGCAATGTTAATTATATCAGCCAATTAATAATATTTTTTTAAGGGACTGTCATAGTATTGTTTGTTTTGGGCTGATTACATATGGCATTGTTTGCTTGCAATGTTTTTAATATGTACATATTATGTACACCTACAATAAATATGTTTGATAAAATAATCATAATATAATCTAAACAAACATATCGAAATAGGTATTTGAACTTGATAAATATTAATTATTACTACTATTTACCAAATACTATTATTTTAACCTTTTTTTTATCAACAATTAGATTGTTACTAAGAAAATCAACTAACAAATACGGTTAGTATTAGCTGCTATTTACTGCTTGATACTAACGGCACTACTAAGAGCACCAAAATGTATCTACTAAAATTGTTGTTATTATCTATCGAAATGCTCTAAGAATAATTTAGTAACAATTTTGTCTCATATGTTTCACTAACTTCTATTTTGCATGTGTGATATCTGTAAGGTATAGTTGTAATGATCTGTATCCGGTATCCGGTGTGTAGGTGCGCTGCACTATGGAGTTCGAGAAGGACCCAAGCCTGAAGGAATGGGCACGCGAGCAGCCGCTCACCATACTGGCACTAGATCCAGCGGACAGAGCCGTACTTCGCATAGCTGGTAAGTCCCACGACTCTCAAACTCAAATCTCCCATTAGTTCAAATTCTCAATCATGTATATGTATATATCTAAATGGTAAATAAAGTTATACAGACTGAGTCAGAATGATTGTCCGTCACGTGACCGGCGAGATTATGATCAAAACTTTCTTCCTTGCTCTATGTGTCAATGCTATCCTCCCTAGCGCAGTTCACTATTATCAGTACTACAGCAATGCGGCAAAGAAAAAATCAGAACGAAACGGCACGGACAATAATTCTGAATCGTCCTGTATAAATAAAAGTATAGTAAATTCCACTGCAATATTCATTACCATGAAACGAATATATCTTTGTTCTTTGCAAACTGGGAAAACATCAATAATTCGTTATCAAATGAATCTCGAATAATACATTGTATAAACTAGATTGCAACACGCAACTATACAATAAATAAATAAAATAGCACAAGTGCTGCCACCTAGCGTTTAAAGTGAAGACCTTTTGCGAAGTTATGGGAGAAATAAAATCGTGCTCTTAACATTCCATAAACTATATCATGATTTAATAGTGTGTTGATGCGTTTTATATATGTTATAAATAAAATTAAAACCTTTATTAGTAATGTTTTAATAAAATTTCGTAGAAATAGAATAAAGTTTTAATGCGTACATAATTTCTAAGTGTTCCGCGCTTTGTAATAGAAACAGTAAAATGAGTGTTACAGTACGTTATGTTTGTACGTAAGACAGTAAACGTTAGCGTAATCTGGCGTAGTACTACATTGTGTATATTGTTACGCTACGTTACGTAAATGTCACGTACAAATATGTTACGGCTTATCATAGTTACTATGGATATAATAAATACATGTGTTGATGAAGAGAACGTATTTTAAGAAAAAATAAATAATAATAATGACAAAACAATTGCACTATTTATTCTTACTAGCTGCATTGTCTTATTTTGTTTAGACGGGATTTAGCAAGTCTTAAATAAACGTGTATACTCTTATTGTCCCTAACAAAATCAATCAACAATTCCTTTTCTTCGTGTTCAAATACTTTTCTTATATTCCACATCTATAATACAATGAAAGGTTAATTTGATGATATTATGCTTAATATATTAAAATAATTCATTCATTTTCCAAGTTATTTATTTACTATACATATCAACAATATGTCATTTACAAATAAATATAACGAAATATGTTAAAAATATATGTACTTACAGTTTACCATATCACACACCTCACAAACGTTTGAATTACAATAAATTGGAAAACTACTGTTTGTTCCATTATAACAATTATAAATAACAAAAGAAGTATATAAACTTGTATTTTCTGTACATATGCATACATGACGAACAAAGATTTGAATTGGAACAATTTGAATAGATTTGAAAGTCGCACTTGCATTTGATAGGTCATTAGCGACGTACAGGTCTGACATCTAACGTTCAGCCGTACTGTAATTGTTTAAACAGAAGTTTAGATAAAAGAGAGGAGAGCATTAGGGCCTCTGAATTTGAAAAAAACATTCGAATATAGTAATGTTTATAAACAACATATTTTGTATGCAACAAGCGTAGAATATATTAGTTGCCACTTCCGTTGCAATAGGAAATGCTAGAGTAATTATCAAGTTGAAACAGGAAATAATTTTTTCCCGTTTTGTTTACCTTAAGAAATGATGTAATGCATTTTAATAAGTTTCAAGTATTTGTAATCCGAATTCTTATTTAACGTTTCTACAGCTGGCAACATTGCCTGGTGTTTTACAATAATACGTTTGTGCATAAGAAATTGAAATCACCGCACTAGAACCTATTTGCGGTAATAGTTTTATTAAGAATAACAGTTCTATATACAACTACTCAAACATGTTTCGTCCGGTATGTTTTCTCAACCGGAAGCGTCGATTCTAGGACAGAGGGGAGCTAGGCAGGTATATTAGAATGTTCTTCCGCAGTAGGCTTTGAATACCTTTTGAACATTCAACTTGTGTGTGTGTGTGTATGTGAAAAAAAAAGATAATCGAGAAAGTAATTTTTGTTTTTATTGTTAGCGTTAAGGTTCGTAACAAAACGTGTGATACGAATTGTTACGATTACTGCACGAAGATAACAAAGAAGACGAACAAAAGCGAAACGTTTTGTTTCTGACAGAACGGCGTTTTATTTTTGTACAGGTTTTTTTTTCTTACCTTGTTCTTGAAAAGATATAACTGTTTATTAAAACTGGAATGTTCTATTTCTTCATTGTTTTACAGATTAAATAATATTGTAAGAATACTTATTTGTCAATTGTTATTTATATAAAAATAGATTTTGCCTCAAATTAAATACACTCTGTGAATTTATTTGATACAAATCGGAAGATATAAAATTGTCGGTAATATTCTTTGTACCAGAATTATGTCGTAGGCGTGTCATGACTTGAATTTTAATGTTTTCAGAATTACGTACTTTAATGCTCAGGCACTGCGCATGCCTTGAAATAATACTTAATTTTTATTTTCAGGAAACTAAAAATTGACCAATTTTGTTTTCTAGGTCACTGCGGTGTTTAAAAATTTAATGTAAATCGTAGTATTTCCGACGTTATTATTCCGTTTTAGAAAATTTTGACAATGTTTTTTATCCGTACAGTTTTACTATGAAATACATATAATTTATTTTAATTAATTATTGTGATTTTTGTTTTGAAATTATCCGTTTACGAATTGTAAAAATGAACTGTTATTGATTCATTGATAGCATGCTGTACACTGTGCAATTATGCATCAGTCGTAACGAGTCACTTAGCACAAGTGCTAAACATACTTAGAAATCTTTACACATGTTTGCCAAAGCAGTGGTAACCAAACTTTATCCGTTACGGTCTTGTACATTCGTTAGATATAATTCTGAGTTGTCTGCGAATTACCTCGTCTTTGGAATGCATCGTCGACCGCGCGAAATGCACCGTCCACAACACCTAAATGTCTAGTTAGATGATACGATTACACGTTCTGAATCACGAAATGCCTATTCGAATATCACAAAGACAGACTCTCCTGAGAGATGTGTCACAGCACACTGTGATAATAATTTCAACCTGCCATGGCATGCTTTGATATTCAGCACGCTAGGATAGGTGTACGTTGCACAGATCCTAGTGTGCGGTGCATCAACTGTCAAACAGTCGCCGTCTCCTTGCTGTAGCAGCACGTTCAGACTGGAGAATGGCGTGGGAAGACAAAGATAGCGACAATGTACTAATGCTGGTGTGGGCAGAAGAAAGATGAGTGTCACATGTGTGTGTATGTGTGTAATTTGCGGTAAACTCGTGCGTAAATGTGTACGTGTGTGCGGGTCTAGTTAAGTGAATCACTGTTTGTGTGGTATGTCCGCTAGATGGAATTACATGCCGGGGCGCTATATTTAATATTCTCGGAGAGTAAAAACCGTTACTCTAACACTCATCTTGATGTTCGCGCTCTGTTATTTTCCTGTTTAAAAACAATTCGTGTGTTTTATTTCAGAATGAACCTAGATTCTAGAATACATTGTATATGCAATGCGTGCAATATTAACGCGTTGTACAGGATGCACTGATTATAAATAATTGAATCCGAACTAGATTTTGTTAGAACTAGTTTTATAGATTATAATTAAAAACGTGTTGTTGATATTATGACGAGTTTAGTTGAAATATATTCGCTGTACTGTTCTCACGGTCTAGAAAAAACTTGTATGTGCTTATTTATAATGAAGGGCTCGTATAGATATGGTTATTTTCTTAAGTATCTTGACGTTCCTTTTAGCTTTTATCTACAGGGTGTTTATCACACACTTATGCATGGTTGAATGGGTTGTATATCAACCGCAAAGTGCCTTACAATAAGCCGAAATGGATAACCACATAGTCAACTTCACTTACCAACACCATTACACAGTATTATCTCGATATTTTGACTTTAAAAGTGTTATAAGGTACAGTTAAATCTAGAATTTTAGTTGACCCACTTCAAATATAAGTAAAACTAATATTTCCATAGAGGATGCACTTCCTTTGGTCACTTAAACAAAAATATAACCGTTATGTGCGTTTGATCAAATTTTCATCAAACAAATGTTAAATTCATGGTGAGCCAGGATTAATTGTGAAATATTTCAAATTTATTTGTCAATGTTTTGATTCGTGACGAGCATTGATGTAGCGTTTGAAGCATTGTCCGTTTTTTCAAGGCCAGTGTGGTCAAATTTAAATGATTTGAACAATGATTTGAAGTTTGACATATGTGGAACACACTTTTAAAACATCATTGTTTATGAGTTTCTTTACTTTGACAATGTAGTTAAAAAAATTTATAATTATTTTGCATTGGCAAATAATGTAGATCAGAGATTAACTTTCATTTTTCTCATCTGTACTTTCACTAATCTGTTCCCAACAATTCAATATGGATTCTACATTATCTAGACTAGAATTGACGATGTGAATTAATAAAATTGTAGCGTGTATGTAGACGTGGATGAATATAAATCAGACTACTTAATTTTCAAACTACGTTTCAACATATTTTATTTGTATTGTTTGATATTCGTGTGATCAAGTTGACCACTAGGATTTTTTTAAATTCGTGTATTCCGTGATCGGATTAAATGTCAAAAAAAAAATCCTCAATGCGAAATGTTAATTGTAATTGATCATAGTTAATTATTAAAAGCACGTAATTGAAGTACGAATGTGTTACGAAAAATAAAAACCTAAAAAATCTACAATTAATGTGTTAGATATTTAATAAATTATGATATTGAATAGCACGATTATAAAGCAATTAGTAAATTAAGTTATTTTCAACCTTTAACAATTAGTAATTCAGGTTTTAATAGAATCTAATCATATTATTTTCTTTCATTACGTTAAAATTCTTATGTCAGATTTAAATCAGAGATACATAAAATAAAATACACGAAATTCTCTTCATAATAATCTCTCTGACAATCAGACGATTGTGTAAAATATGCTTTTGAAATAATTGCTATATGATGTTGACAAGACAAATAGTTGCTTCATAGTTGCAATATTTTAGATTATAATTAATTATCTTTAAAAATGACCTTGTAGAAGAATATAGATTGGAACAAATATTAATTAAGCTATTTATAGTTTAAAAATACTATTTAACTAATACGTGAAAGACTGTTGGATGACTGTGAATATTAATGTATTACTAATATACGATTATGTTTTCTAAAAATAAAAATCCCGATGGTAATATTCTTGATGCATTTATAATTATCTCCGTATTAGAGCCGTACTGTGTACCGTGTACAAGCTTTTAACGATAGTTTTATCTATTCAGCTACGGGTATACCGTCGGATATGAAGTGTTAGTGGATGTTAACTAATGAATTGCAATTATCGACTAATTATTTTTTACCTCACATGCACGAAGCCTTCAGGGCGTACTAATACATGCGAATAAATTGCAAGCAGTAATTTAATTGCAAATATGGCGTTTTACATTTCTGAATTTATTGAATTTCCAAACAGCGAAACAATTCTATGAAAACACGTAAATGTTTTGTGAAAGATTTTTCATTTCCGAGGAACAAAGAAAAATCGTTGGTTTTGTCGAATACGTATGCGATAAATTTTACAACGTTTGTTGAAAGAAATATGTGGTATTTCCCGCTGAATATAACCTAAAAGTCTTTGTTTAGTCAGCATACGCATGCGTACATGTATACAGATATGTATATATACCGAGTGTCCCAAGAAATCTGGGACATAGGGAATTAACCTGTAAATATAGATATACATACTGTAATTTCTTCTGAACAATACATTTTCGAGCAAAACCGTAAACAAAAAAGTTGTACAGAATTAAAAATATAAATAGACCAGCCTTTTAGGTTCTATTTCCTTCATTTTTATTCTGATAAGTATTATTGTATAATTGTATTTGTCGCTCACGGCGATGTCATTTCCTCTTGCTAGCTAAAATTACTAAAACTTTGTCAGCAAGTGCAACCACGCCGGAGTTGTTCTGAAGCAATGAGTCACTCTGAAATGAGATGCACGTGTACCAAGATATAAATAATTTTAGAAAAATTCGCATACTTTTTTTTTGCTTTTATTTTGTTTTAATATAATGCACAATAGAAAAGATTGTAATACGTCAAATCTAGCGCTTTAACAATATATCATTTTCTATAAATTGATAAATTAATTTTATTTTCATGAACAGCATTATAACGAATCATTCGTAAATTTAGTGCTTTTTATTGCGCGTTCAAGAAAAGCCGCGTTATTGCGAATCAATTTAGCGTTAAGCGGGGTTCTGTTGCAGTAGCAGTCTGTGCTATGCATAAGATGATAAATAGTAGAATGTTCCAGCCTATTAATTACTCTTAATGACATACATGCTTGACGAGAAACAGATAAATATAAGCACGTTCTTATAAATTACTTAATTGACATAAGTATAAAATAGTTTGCTCATTTACTTTGTAGTAATTCATTTTTTATTAATATATTTATTAAATTACATCATTGATCCATACATATGCTAAATATTACCTTTCGTATACAGATATATCAATATACATCACCTCTGTATTTGTACAATATATCCTATGATTCATAACAGATGACATTTCGCATTATAGATTCTTATTTTGATTGTAATCGCTTATAAAAATGACAATGACTGTTTTTGTCGAATATTTGCGTAGGCGTAATAAACAGAGATGTATTTATAGATATTTGTAAATTAGAAAATATTTTGATATTCATTATTGTATATAAATTGTGTATAAATTTATTTAAAATATATAAACAAAGTAATTTATTTATATATATATTATACATATATAATTAATTAAAATATATTTCGTCATTAAAAGAATAATTATTAAGTTGTGAATAATTTTTTTCACACTTTATATATTTATAACTTGATAAATAAATATTCCTGAATACAACCCTGTTTGATTTAGTTTCCCACAGCACTGTACGAGTGTAAATTTGCATACGTGAACATGCAAGGAACAGAGACTATTTTATCGATTTATAAAACTAAAAAAAATAATAGTTTAGAGAAAGTCGGCCATGATGTAATACAGTGTTTGAGGGGATTCCCCCTTACGTACTCACCTCCCGCTACACCACACCCATATATGGTGATTATTATTGACATGTGTGGAGAATTTCTGGACCATTAGTTCATCTGATAAATTACGTTCTGTTTTAGTGACACCGTAAGTTTAAATTATCGCCCGCATATCGAAGTGTGCGCTGAGATTTATTGTACTGTGTTCAGCCTGGCTATTAGTAAATAATTTATTGCGAAATTTAGACAATACATTTTAAAATATTGTTTTTTTAGCAATCTATAAAAGGATTTTTTTTTTAATAATATTATTAAAAGGTTATATTTCTAGAAGTTTATGTTACATATTGAAAATATTATCTGTAACTGAAGCCTATTTATACAGTTTTGTATTTTGCGGTTGGGGACAGCCTTGAATTCTTCGAAATTTTAGCCTTTTGACTGAATATTTATTCAGTTTACTATTTTTTGCATTTTTTAATGTTTATTAATTACAATTGTCTGTTGCAATTTCTTTAGATAAGTAAATTATATTTAATTAAGCTATTTAAACAAGTTCTTACGTGTGTAGGCATAAAGATTTTATTATAGAATTCTACGAATAAGTAAGATAGCATATCCCGTTAACAAGCGTCTTGGTTTCATGTTTTTTTCTTCTAACTATGAATCACATTTCGTGCCCTTAACCTCTCCGCTTGACCTTGAAGCGTACTGGTTAGTGCCAGTACTGTACCTGGTAGTACTTTCGTTCAGCGTTGATATAAGCATAGATGTTCTGTGATAAGTTTGCTAATAGGAATGAAATTGCCCGCTAAGTATGTATGTATACCCTGTTCCACGATTTATTCCTGACTCTTTGACTTGTAATAGTTTGTTTATTGACAGTGCTATAGCACTGTATATAGTTAGGATATATCCTAACAAATTGTGTGAAATATTTCAATAGACAACCCTGGTCACTATTGATATTATGATTGAATCCCAATCGCCGTATCGAGCGTGCACTATGTTGTGTATAGTCTGTACCTGTATGTTGTTTATGCGTAGGTAAATGTCTTTGAAAGTGAGGTTATTTGCCTAACACTACACGACGTGCGTGATAAGAGAAAGCAAGTCTAGACGAGTTTATTTTATATACAAAAAATAATAATGATAGGCATATAATTGTATAGTTTGTAATGTTCAGAATACAATTTTATACTTCATCTTGCAGTTTTTTATTCAAGTTCTTGTAAACTGTTTTCAGTTGTATTTAATATCGAATTTTGGTAAGTCGTAAATGTGATATAGATTTTTGGCTGGTCCGTGACTCATTTCTGATGTAACATACAAAACGTACTTAGAACTTTGGCACCTTTGCCTATTTAGATGTGACAGCTACAGTAATGTTAAGTCCACGGTGCGTGTCGGGACTTTACGCTAACTTGCACGTGTATTCTGGGCCACACAGCACTTAACTTTCATTAATATGTAAATATTAGTTTCCCCGCAATTCCCAGTTACTTCCATGGCCTACGCTGACCAAGCATATACAAAACAATAAATTAGCAAATTTTCATTTTACGTTCAAATTGCGATATATATGTTCATAAATTTTATACTATTATTTTGCAATGCAAATGAATTGTCCTTGCTACAAAACTAAAGAAATTTAATTTCATTTTTTGCTTGATAGAACCTGTGTTTTTACTGAAATAATTTTCTAATTAGAATTGATGTATTAAGCGGTAATTGTGTGGCAACAGTAACCGTGGGAAAACGTGTGTGTAAGCATATGCATTTAGTGTAAACTATAGACAACAGTCGAGCGTAATTCCACTGAAACTGATTCGCTTCTATACGTGTAATAATACCGATTTCGCGCTTTCAGTGCAATTAAATTAACCACATACATTCACAGATGTATTGTGTGTTTATGAGTTATAATCGGTTGTTTTGGTTGCAAACGAAATTTGCTACATACATTTCCACAGCTAACTGTGATTATACACGCTATTTTAATGGAGAAATTTCGAGAAATCCAAATTATATACAACTTCAATTGCAACGCCGATATAAGCGAATGAAAACGAATAAAATGGGTCAAGGTCAGGGCGGTAAAGTTACTGAAAGGGAATAATTTTAAAAGTCGCGTAATTATGGTAAATAAATGAATTTAATAGCGTCATAAATTTTGCTATAGTTTGATAACATGTTTACATAATATGGAATGATTGTTTTTAATTTCGTCAAACTCTTTTTGGTTATAAACATATTTTAAATGAAAATAAAAATTATAAGGTTATTTTTTAAATATAATAAATTACTATATAATTATAGTGATTACCTGTGCAGACATTTTTATGCCATTGAAGTTATAGGAAAATTACGTCAATGTATATTTCCGTATTGAAATGAATGAATTATGTGCAAAAAAAATTGAATATTATTGCAGGCGATATCATGTTGCATAATTTTTGCACTGTTGCACTTTTTAATGAAAATAAAATTTCACAAAGTGATGCTTTTAAAGATATGTATATTTATAGCAAAATACTAAAGTATAATTTAATAAAAAATAATCAAATATTCTATGACTAAATTTTTTTTGTTTTCTATTCAGGATGTCAAATTTGAGTTTCCGGCCTAACAGGAAGTAACTGTAGAACATAATAAGTATTATTTAACATCATGGTATATTTTCAATATTTTTTTTACTTATGAGTAGATTAAAATATTAATTTCGGTAATATTGAAATTAAAAAAATGAACGCAACTGATTTCATAATGCCGTATAAATGTATTCTGCCAACGGTGAATGAAATGCAAATTGAATGTTTGATTAATTCGTAATTATCTGTCGGTTGTTGAGGAATGTAATTTAATTATTAAGTACAGCTTGCAATCTTATCAGTGTTTTGCAAACATGATACTATCAATAAACAGCTTTAGAATTGCAGAGTGTGATCTTGTAAATGTTGGTAATTCTTTTCAACAATCCGTTTATCAGTACTGTTGGTTAGATTTTCTCACGGTGTCTCGTGCAAATATGGAAATGATGGGATACCAGAATAGCTACCGACAATTTCCGTGATCGCAGTTTATCAGAATGCATTGCAAGGTTTCCTTTCATTATTCTAAATAGTGGTTCTCAAACATTTTCTACGGTACACACCTATTTCGCATTAAAAAAAAGTTATGTAAAATGTTTTTGTTAGTTGAATTAAATTTTAATTATTGAAACCATGTACTTTCTGTTTAAGAAATTCTGGGTTTATAAAACCAATGCTATATTATTACTATTAGTGGTTATTGTTTATGCGAGAACAAATGTAATAATTGTTAGGTGTAATTGGTTATGTTGCATAATGTGTTACGTACCTAGGTGTAGCGTATTTGCCATATTGTTCTGTGTAATGTGTAGTAGCCTCTGATCCAGTCGTATGGGCCCTAGAAAAGTAAGGTTATATGTAACTGTACGTGATTTGTTCAATACACAATATTCTACATCTTCTAGTTTCTTTTCTATACCATTTAGAAGTCTTCAATTTAATAAACATCTTGTATTATTCAATAAGTGTCGTATAAAGTCAGCTAGACTATTTAAGGGAGTCTTGAGGTGCTGCTTTAGAGGTTAACTAGATGTCACTACCAGTTCAAATGTTTGCCGTCAAGGCCAAAGTACTTAAAAACACGTTGATACTTGTTCGTCGCGAGGCACGGTTGAAATATTTCGTGAATCGCGCGTGTGTATATATTTGTGGATGGGGTTGCCCTCAGACTTGGCCTGTTATGACGGTGTGTTTTGTCCTGCGGTGCACAGCACGCGGTCAGAGACCCTTGGCAGACCCGGCTGCTGGTGCAGAATCCAGTTATTCTGCCACAGCGCAATCGTGGATTGTATGACGTCACATGATGTGCATGTATCTGCAATACGCATTTGTGCATTCCTAATTGTATAGTTCGTTTCAAAATAAATGGAATTGACATGAATACTTAATCGGTGAGATGTAACCCTGCACAGCAGGCGAGACCAACTAATAGTAATAATTTAAATCTATTTCGCTACAAACATTCTATACGTACTGTTGAAATCTCAATTGCAAGTCTACACCAATACAATGTAATTAAGAATGACCTAGGTGATTATAAAACCTATTATTTGTTGGTCACGTGACGCTATAGTCTCGGCTCTAATTGGATTTTCTACCTATATAACTCACTATTTGAATGATTTATAGATGTACTTTTGTTTATATTTATTGCGTTTGTAACAGATATATTACAGCTCTAAATGTCTAGAAGATATTCAGTTTTTTTTTTTATATTTTTGTTTACAAGTATTAAATTTATTCCTAACATGTTATTTGTTTTTTCATTTCCGTCTTGAATATATTAATTCGTGGATTAGTTTTCTAATTAGTTTTTTTGTACTTGAATTTTTAATGAAATATTTTGCGAATCATTTATCTCAATTCTGTGTTTATCTTATCAAGTGTTGAAATTAAGTTATTAAATAGAAGAATTGCTACTTAATTGGAACAAAAATGGCATCAGCCGCTAAGTGCTCATGTGTAAATAAGTTTTTATTTTCAAGCATTCAGTCATCGTATGTTAATTAACACGATTTTCTACTTATCTTATCAGTTAATTAAATTACTCGAACAACTTCCTTAAATGCTGATTAGGCGTTCTTTTATTTTGAATGCAGCTTAAAGAATCTATAATTAGTCAAAAGAAAAGAAAAGAAATAATCGAAAGTTGTTTAATATAAACTGTGCACATTGTAAGAAATGAAAATTAATATTTAGAGCATTTTGGAGCTATTTTAGGAAACTCAAGTATTATTAAGAACCAGCCTTGAAAAAAACGTGTTCTTCGTACATTATTAGTGACTGCATTTGTGTTAATTGCTTATGTCATACAACCAGTACGCATGTTTTCAAATATAAACTAGGAAAATGCATAAATAAACTTGTAAATAAAATTCTTAGCCGAGAAGAATGATAAGCTTTATATGACAATAAAACATAAATTTAAATTACTGAAACTATTTTTACTTGAATGCGATTTTTATTTATTGTTATAATATTATAAAAGGAGGTTAATTTATTTCAATGTTGGTTTTAAAATGTAGTATAATTGTGATTTGCAGACATATTCAAAACAGATCACTAGAAATCAGTCACCCGTAATAATTCGTTGATAACTTCGTAGCATTTATAAATGTAATACAACTCTCTAATTAGACATGAAACATACGGCCTTTTACTCACAATTCGATGCTAACTGCGCTACTAAATAGCTACTAAATTACTAAGGAAAATTCTGTATTTGTATAGCATTATTATAATAAGATTGTAAATTTTAATAGAGCATTTATGTAGCAAGCTATGCAGTGAATATGTTTTAATTCAATTTAATTTTGACAATGTCCTCTGCAGGTCAGAACTAAAATTGCAATGGCTTATTGTAGGCAAACTTCCCAGTGGCGTAACATCAGAATCCTGTTCGTGATTGTACTGTTACAACATCAAGTAATATTAACAAACAGTCACGAAATATACATTTCATATGTACAACATGCTATAAATGTCATTTAATTTCAACAGTCATTAAATATACATATATTGCACAATTTACTGCTCGATATCAGTTCGAAATAATATTCGTTCTCCAAATACTGCAAATTCATGTACCATAAAAAAATCTTTGTTTAGTAAGTTAAATTTAAAACAAATGGTTTGTATGTCATAAAAATATCTTTAGATGTTTTAATTAAATGAAATGTGTATTTTAACGAATATCCCGATTAGATTGTGTTACGATGCAAAATATTTCAATTTGATTTCGTATGAACTCATATTTTATTTTTACTGCCGAATTTGAATATTTTTCTGCAATAATAAAAGCTACAATTAGACATATGCATGTATAATATTATGCAGTTTTTATTTCTGAACAACTTTTATATTTTCACTTTTGCTCTAAAATGTATTGTTCAGAAGCTATCATATTTTTTCTATATTTACATGTTAATTTTCTATATCCCCGATTTTATGGGACCTTGTATTATGATATATTATATAACTATGGTTGTGGTTTTTTTATCATACCACTTATTTTATTTACGTGTTTTTTTATGTTTTATTTATTTATGTCCATATTTCAAACTTGGTGTTATCATATACGTAGTTCTTGGAACTATTGCGGGGAATGCATTTTGGAATACGTATCTCCTGCTTTGTCTTCCGGTTTTTGAAAAATCCTTGTAAGGTCTAATTGCCTTTTCTACACAAGCTTCTTGAACGCAGAGTATATCAAGTCAAGAAGTCAGGGATATGATAGTGGAACGGGGTATACTAGCATGTAACGTTGTGGAACCTAATGAATATTTGATTTTTCTAATGCGGTGCGGCACACGTGTGCTTATAATTATAAATGCAATTAGCCTGGACTAGTACTAATTACACAGCGTATTGTTCTATACATTTCAGAATACTCGTACGGAATTGTGTTTTAAATCGTAATTTCAAGAAATGAATTTTGTATCACTTTTATGTCTGCTTTCAACGATGCAAGTTCAATTGAAATACAAACGCAAAATACAATAGTTACTAAATGGTTTTCAAGATCTTATATCGGGTATTTAAAAAAAATGTCAACTGCATTCTTCTTCGTTTGATGATATCAAATGACCTCCAGTGCCATCTCGTGGTAATGGTGCCAAGTTGTAACAATAACATGAGAGTACATTCTTTCATATCGCATTACATGTTCTCAGATGTTCACATCACGTTCTGTAATGCGAACATGCGAAGTTTCTGTTTGTTTACTGCAGTCTGCACTTTTAGGTCTTATCAAATTCTTCGGAAACATTGTTGAAAGTAAAACCATGTACTGACTATGCAGTTAGTATAAGATAGGGTAGCCATTGCGCAGCTGTTCAGAACACCCGGTATATATGCACCTGTCATACACGTCGCTTGGCTTGAACAAATCTGCTTGTGAGAAGCTCACTTAGAACAATGGACAAGCACCAATTCAAACAGTGTTTACCGATCAATATTAAATCAATTCCTTACAACTTAAACCAAAACGACTGTTTTATGAATTGCCACAATTTGATAAATTAGAATTTGTTTAAAAAATATCTAGTTAGTAGCAATGACTGATATTGATAGTTCGATACTAAGAGTTACTAATTTTGTCTACTAATATAGTGTTGCTATCGTAATGCTATAAAAGTGCACAATTTTTCTTAATAACGGTGTTAATTTTTGTAGAAAAATTTAGTAGCTGTTGGCAGTGTCCCACCGTTTGAGGTGCACTGGTTCACGTATATACAATTTTTCTCATGGGTCTCTTTTCTGCGCGGGTTTATTTTGTTTAAATATTTTCCATGTTTAATCCAAAGTCACGCACATTACCGTCGCTACAAGACAAGTATTGTCTTTGATTTTTAATCCTACCGTTTATAATTACACAGCGTTTGACAAAAACATAATGAACTATACCGCCTGATTGAACCGCGTTTTTGTGACATCAGAATGTAAATTATATTCTTGTTGTAATAGACAAACAAAGTGATAATTTATATATTGTCACGTTCTGTTCGTACAATAACAGGTTCATATATAAAATCACACTTTATAAATAGTGTTTGTGTCACACGGTGTATGGTTCTGATTTAATTTGTTTTATCAAACGTGTTTGTGCGTGTACGCGTGCGTTGGACAACCAGGAGCACTGTGATGATATGCGTGTCATATACGCAGCGCTTCGGGGCAAACGAATATGGTTTAGATTTGAATTAATATTTTCTAAAAAAAACATGTTATTCAACTTTAATTATAAGAAAAGAATGTCAACAAAATACGAGTCGAATGAATAAATTTGTATAAATAAGATGTTATTTTTTTGTCAAATAACTTCACTAGTCATAAAATTATTTTGATGTATTTATTTATTACATATTACAGATTTGCTATATTTTCTTTTTGTAAATTCTTATTACGGGAGGGTAGATAAATTTCAAACCAGGGGGCCCCTTAATCAGTGGTACGCCATTGGTGGATCAGTGCAAATATTCTAACCATGTACCGCGATTTATTAAACAAGGGGCTGCCGTTTTGCGTAATTACTAACCAATTGACCTTAATATTGTTGCGGTTCATCGCGTTTATAACCGCGGTCACGGTTGTTGCGCGGTATATGACATTAATAACGACCGTTCTGTAAAATTTCTTATTTTACATACTGGTTAATTGAAATTTATGTTCTGATAAATCAAATAATTCACTGTTTTTTTATTGGGAATTATTTTTTATTGATTAAATATAATAATAAATTTATTTGTAACTGTACCTATCTGTGCATTATATATGTTGACAGTTTTGAATAATGTTTTGAGACAGTTATTTAATTATAATATTTGTATGTCAATATAATATATATCCGATGTGTAATTCTATTTGGTGTTCATTGAATTACAGTCATATTGTTGGATACAAATTTGTAAATATCGCTGTAGTAAATGTATGTACATATGTATGCAAATACGGTTATGTTCAATTATGATTTTCACTTGCTATTTTGCAAAATGCAGCAGTTAAATAATACAATAGAATTGTTCAATTATATTGCGAGTAATGAAGTGATGTTGACTTGCAATCAAATTCAAACACCTGTCGAACTAGTATTGTATTCGACTGTTAACATTTGATGACGTATCAGATCATGGCACACTTAGATATTCACTTGTAAAACTTTAATGTGTCGGATTAATCGTGAATATTTCTGTATCTATCTTACGAAATTTACAGAACATGTTGACATGGTTAATTAAGAAACGTAAAAAATGATTGATACAAATTAAAATTACTGAATTACACACTTTGATTTAATTAGCAATATTTGATAGTGATTTAAAAATAAATAATGCCAAGCATTTGTGATTGATTTGTTGAAATATATATATTCTAATTATAGTGTGTGGAATTTTTAGACATAAAATTTACATATAGAATGGTGGGGCACTCCTTCAAAATGATCTCATTTGCTCGAGGGTCCTTCGATGAGTATTTTGACTTATTTACATGACTGTACTTTGTCAAAACAGTGAACACAAAATTTCTAGTATTTATTGTCCAATTAATATCTGTTAGTCTGAAATATTAAAACAAAAACACATGTTTTATTTCAAACTCTGGAAACGCTAATCTCTGTAATATTTTTCCTTTGTTCTCCTGGAGAGATAGAATGGAAAAGGAAATGGAACAAAAATGGAGAAAAATATCAGAGCTTTATTTAAGCTTTGTCAGCAGATAAAGTCGGAACGTTCTGTTGATGGTGCTCCGTGGAGAATTAATGTTTAGATAACATCGAACTCATTTCCTCCTGCAAATTCATAGTTACCTCTTCAAACGAGAAAGAAAACAGTAAAGAAATTACTACGTTCAAATGAACTAACCTTATTGCGATCATACTTGTTCATTATGCAAAAGGAATTATTTTTTACATTGATTTAATTGAATATATACAGAAAAAAAAATATCATTTTGTATTCTTTATTAATTTTAAGACGAAACATGTCGTTGTATTCTTTTTTAAAATCATTTTGATGCGTTTACAATTATTAATATGTATGCTTCATTATTATATTCGTTTTACAATTGGCCCTGGTAACTAGCGACATCTATACGTGCGTGTATGTACTGCACACGAAATATATATTGAGAGTTATTTAATTTCCTATCCAAATTACGTGCTCCAACAAATTAGGTTGAATGTACATGCGATAATAGTGGCTGTTTCCCCTTGAGACTTTTAGATGGCACCATCAACAAATTAAACGTTCCATTTTTGACTGGCTGTGTGTATGTGTGGAGGTCACGTGAACCTGCTACTGGTGTTTGTTGGATTGTTTGTTACAATAATTCGCGTGTGTACCAGTGTTCTCAAATAAGCCAATTATCATTTCTGCACGTGACCTTGCAACACGGAAACAGCACAGCACCGTACTCAAAATATTCGCCAACAACTATTAAATATAATTGATCGTTCAGCGTAGCGCTTTGACGTTTACTATAGATTCTGAAGACTGTTTTTATAGAATATAACCTGTTTTTTTTTTAATATTACTGTACTGTTGAAGTATAGTGCTGTGTACGGTATTAATATATTTTCCCGAAGCCAGTACTGGTTCAAGAGCCTAGTCCCATAACCTACGGTGCGTGACGTGCCTGCTTGATTCTGCTGTTGTGTAACATGCGCGTTTTTCTTTTGTTCCACACGAGTGTCGTTCAATCTTGACGAGACAATTGACAGTGTAGATGTTTACATTTGTACAACGTGATGTTTGAACATGTCCCAGGTCGATATAGCAACCTATCTCTTCAGGAGAATGTATGAATGAGTACTTGAACTTGCACTAGAAATAAACGCATGTCAAATTTATAACTTGACGGGGAAAATATTTATCTCGATATTTACCCAACAAAATTGAGTATGTTTTAAAATGAGAAAGTATAAAACTATGTTACTTTATTAAAGTATCATTTAAATGTAAAATATCACGATCAACTTTATTAAAAGTGTAATCAGAATAGAGTAATTTGTGATAGAAAGTAATTTGGTTATAAAATAAACACTTGTTTATAAAAATTTTTGCATTTTTGAGATTAATAAACACGTATTTTTGTTTTAAATTTCTCTTAATAGTTTTACAAATAAGCTAAATATATCCTGGTTGGTTATTTAAAACGTTTTCTTCCTGTGGTCGAAGCTCAATGCGTGAATCATATGCACCATTTATCTTGTAATAAGTCACTGTGGTAAATATCGGTTATAATAAGGTATTAACAGGCGCTAAACCGTACACAAGTACCAAGGACAGAAATTTACTCTCGAGCGAAGGAAACTTGTAGGTGGAATTAATTATATATTCTCAAACAGCTCTTAATTATATAGCTTCTTGACAGCACCCAAGGTAAGATGGACTGGATATCTGTGTATTATACCTTAATATTCTTAGTAAATGTTCATTGTTGATGATTATTTAGTCAAACTTGAAATGTACCGAGGTAGGAAAATATTCTTTCCGAAATCTTCGTAAATAATAAGTGTACTTGCTAGGTACAACTACTAAATTTGACATTATTGCTGTTTCCATGACTGTGGCAAATGTAGTAGAAAAAAATTAATATCATTAATAGCATTTAGTATCAAACGGGAAATAGTATTTTATGAATTTGATCTTTAGTTTTAGATACATGGATGTTACAGTCTGACTCTTTTGCTTTGGGCAGGGCCGGCTAGGGTTTTATAGGCGGCAAACCTACATGTTTTCTTTTTTTGAAAAGGTCAAATAAAAGTATATATATAAAGTGACATTGACCTTGCAACAATGAGATTGCCAAAGAATGAATACTATGCATGACAGTGAAACTTGTTAAGGAATGCAAATAGGGAATTATAAGATAAACACTTCTGATAAAATCCTATGTTTTGTGTTACATTGCTATCTTGGAATAAATTTGTCTTTTTTTTTCTTTGGCATTTATCTGAAACATACCGGTAATCTTAGCTTAACTTTATCATAAATTTAATATTATCTATTTCATCATTTATTTATTTTGTGCATAAATATCTAAAAATAAGTTTTGTACATTTTTTGCAAGATTTTGAAATTTGGACATCGATAAAAATCAGTAACTTAGTGAAGTCGAAAATTCTGTAAGGCCTTTCTTTGTTCTAAAATACGGAGCATATTAATTTTGTTGTTTTATTGTAAAATAACTGTGATTTGCATAGTAAAATATTCTAGTTACGCTACTGATAAAGATTGTTATTTTAAATGTTTTATATCTTTGAAACAATTAAATGTTTAGGTAATGTATCTAATATGATTTACATCAGAAAATATTTTTATACGTGTTTGTTGCATTTAGCTCAGATATAAACCAGTTTAAAAGTAACCACTAGTATTAACGTGTAGTAGTTCGCGCTACTGTGGTTGGATGGCTCTGTATGTTGCCTTTCTTCGTAAAAACTATTTTTATTCTTACTTCAGGGCTTGCAAACAAAAGAAAATCATTTTGCAATTATTGTATCGTGCAGCATATATAATATGTTAATTTGTGGAAATTTTAAAAAGAAGAATAAGATTTTTGCATGGTTTTTTCTTTGTACTATGACAATTACATACGTTGAGGAAGTTCTGTCACTAGCATTGATAAGTTTATTAAATTTATTCCATTATAAATATTCTCTAATAAGATTTCATCCCGGACATTGAAAAAGTGACATTGATATAAATAATTCTAAGCTAAAAACGAATTGCTGTTTCACTTAGAAAGTATTTCAATTGTACACTGAAATCATTTTATTTCACGTTCAAAGTCTCACTATTTCACCCAGGTTTCGTTGTCTCCTGGTTTTGTTATCAACAAAAGACAATCATCGTTAAAAATAAACATTTACGACTCAACATGCTATTACGTGCATTTTTTTCTGCTTTAATTAACATTGAAAAACTACAAGTGTTTACTGGTAGGAATATTTCAATTAAACATATGTTAATAGTTTGTATTTACGTCATATTTTTATTAATCAGTATTTAAAATATAAAGTAGAATATTGAAGTTTTAGTGTTAAAATTGAGAATTATTTTCACATCGGACATATTATAATATTTATTTGAATATGTATATATTCTGAGCGCCTTTTCTTTCTATATGTTAATCTAGACAGAATATTACCGTTCTGTATGTATATGATAGTTCAAATAAGTCCTACCATCATGGTGCAACATTTTATCTGTGCATGGGCAAATTGTGTTTTTTAAATACCATGTATAGTGTCACAGCACGTATCTTTGTGCAAGTGTGCATTTCAATGATTGTGTGTTACGGTTGACATAATTGTATTTCCACGAATTGTACACACACATACACATGTGTATGTGTGTGTAGACTGCACCCAGTTTGCGCATGCTATTAATTACACCATGTGTATATATGTATGCGTTACGTATTATCATTACTAGTAGTGTGTAGGCGTCGGCCACTGAAATGCCCTGCAGCGGTTATGTACCAATGTGTAAAATACACATTACACACTATTACGCTCTTAACACAATCTACAGTATACCCTGTTCCACTATAATATTCCTGACTTGTAATAATTAGTTTATTGGGGGATGCTATATCCCAGTGATGCACAACCCGCGACTCTTTTTCAAATTTTAGCGGTCCGCTTGGGCATTTTTCACAATAGAATGAGTTAAACAAAACAAAAAACCTCAACTAGAAACGAAAAAAAATAGGGACAAAAAACCTTGCGGCGCCCGAACCAAAAACGAAGTTATATGCGGCCTTTTTCTATATAAAAGGTTGTACATTACTGCTATTATCCTAACAATCCAAATTCTGTGAAATATTTCAGTAAATAAATAAGACCGAAAGTAAATTGTAATCCTGTTCATTACTGATCTCGAGGATGAATCACACTAGCCATACCGAGCGTGCAGTATTCCACTTATAACACGAATCTTAGAAATCTAAAGCCTACTATGCACCGATAGCTTGATATTAACACTATGTTTGTTTGTTACAGGTGAGTCAACTTTATTTTTCATCTACAATTTTGTTCCTGATGCAGTAAGTAAGCTACAACATATTTATAACAGTTGTTTTTTTATATATAAAATTGTACAAAAATATGTAATAAACAAAATGGTAATCTAGTTATGCAATTGCCAATATGTATATTAGATCTCCGTAATGAATAATAGTAATAGCTCAATGATTGGCGTGGGTACTATGCTAGGTGCTATTGGGTCCAAGGCCGCTAGGATCCTATGTAGGGCGTGTAGGCTTATAATGATTAAACCTGCATAAACCTGTACCTATCTCCTGGTAACACAATTTGTCTTGGGTCACATGTAAATTAGAATTATCATTTTTAACATCGTACCTACACTATTGCATGTTTAATTTATGTTTGTGATATATTAGTGTATATATTTATGTAATACTCGGTAGAAACAATTATACAATAACAACTTCATATATAATTAATTACATTTCTTAATATAGTAATAATTGTGTATATGGTTAGTTTTTAAAAATGTACTGTTTATTAAACGTTAGATACATACAAACATAATCTTAATTTAAATAATATTATGTAAAACTTAATACAAATTATATAACATGTGCACTAGTTTTAATAATTTTTCTCGTCCTGACATGTTTGTAGGCGTATTCATGCACCTGTGTATTGTTTTTAATGAAGTAATTAAATAATAACCGCGATATATTACCATGTCCTTAGTAATTGTTAGTTTCCATATACGGAGCTAGATGGCAGCAGGATAAAGTTGTATACGTATGTGTTATTTATTCTCAAAAAATGTAATGTTTTATATATTCTAGTTTTTACAAGTTTCAAATACTAGTTTAAAATGCTAGTATTTAGAGGTCGATAACTTTTTTGCTACAATAGAAGTAGGCTATGATAAAAATTGCTTGAAAGTTACAAGTTTCATAGAACGTTTATTGGAAGTTTAACATTCACGATAACAGTGTACACTTTTAATCGAGCAGATCGCAAATATTTTGAGAGCTCTTGATTAAAGCTAGTGTAAATCAATTAATATACAGGATAGCCATAATTTCATGATATATTTCAGAATGAAAATATTTATTTAAATTTCGTTAATTTCAAAAACCGCACCAAAGTTTTCAATAATACATATCTATTGTACTAAAACCAATAATCAAATGAAGATAAAACCTATAAATGTAGACGAAACTAGATAATTTTATGTAAAAACTGGAATTCTAGAACTTTTTAGATGTCACAAGTGGGTAGATACACAATTGGTGATTGTGGGCGAAACTTGATACATTCAGTAACCTTTTTTTGGGCAATACTGTGTTTCACATGATGTCATCTGTGCAGTCAATGTTCTCGTAAATATGGTTTGAACTTTGATTATTTTCAGATGCTACGTTTGGTGAAAATAAGCAGGCGTTGATATGTTAATTTTAAAGATTAGTATACGTAGTTATACTGTCACACCCAAAATTGGCAACGAATTGGAAATCAGAGTTTCATTTTTTAAACACTTTCTTCGTCGTATGCAATTAGTTAGAATCCCATAGCTTTATTTTGGCTAGAAAGTCATTTTTTTCTTCTGTAAGATAATAATAAAATAAAATAAAGTAATTTTTTATTATATTTAAACCTATTTTCTATTTAAAAGAAATGAAATTATTAGCATAAATTTGAATCTTAAGACAATGCTCATTTTTTCGAAATAAGCATATGCATATGTACCCCCACTAGTTCACATTTTTTATTTATTTCATACACGAACATTATCTTAGTTAAAAACAGTATATTGTTATTTAATTTGAAGTGTTTTAAGAAATTACTGCATACATGTTGATAATTGATGCATATCAACCTTAAAAAAATATTTTCTGCAGCCCCCCTTTCAAAATTTCTGGTTGCGCCATTGAGTTTGACAAATACATACATACAACAAACGTCACTACTGTAGTTACCTTGATAGTAATTTTGTGCACAAGTAATAGTAAAAACCTTAGTAGTGATTTTATTATATGTTAATATTCCTTTCGTTAGTGTAATTTAATTTAATTAAAAACACGCGCAATATTTACATAATTATTATGCGTAGCATATTATGATAGATGAAGTATTATATAGAACATAATATTTGCAGTTTATTATTTTTGTCTTGCTATTAAAACAAGATACATTGTACAATATCGAATGAAATATATGCACCTACTTAATATGTATAACACTTTTCATGCATGTAAAAAAATTAATGAATAATATCTATCTTACCTTCGTAAGTCACTGGAGCGTAACGGATATATGCAGAGATAATTAATATACTAAATACACACTAGTTAACAACCTTTTGATGAATATTAGAATCTATACTAGGATCAAACTGAGGAAATTAAAAAAAAATGTTCCTTAAGTGTATCAAGAGTTGCCTTGAACTTGACCAGAGTCTTGAGAATACTAACATCCGAAATCGCACAGGAATGGGAGTTCCAAATCGAACACACACTTCCCTGACTGTAGTTTAGTCGTACGTGAAACATTCTACAGTGTGTTGCAAATGCCACGCACTATATACACTTGATTTAGCTAAAAAAAAAAACTTGTAAAACTGTAAATTTTTCATAAAATCAGGTTTGGTTTCGCTGAAAATTATAAGATCTCCAGCGTAGATCCGATAACAGATATGCTCTTAACGGATATCCATGTTTATTGTAACTGTTCAAGAGTTGGAACGTACATCGAAACTACCCGTGAATGTATATTTCTGGAGGCATTACATTAACTTAGTGTACCGTTGTATGTCAAACGATACCTACATGGTTAAATAACTTGCTTCAAATGCGTTTAAGCCATCTTGCGCTGACTCTGTGCTTGGGCATTCACCTTTTGACCCCTGCCGTTCGATTTTGTACGTTTTTTCTAACACCTAACGTTGGTTTAATTCGCTTGGCACACAATTGTAATATTAATGATTCTAGTTTGCTGGGAATATATACCGAACACTTATGTTTGTCTCACAGAATGTATGTTGGTCACTATGTTTTATAATTTCCTCACGACCTTCTCGATTAACAGTGTACTGTACACTGTTACTGAAAAGGTCGTGAATGTACCATTTGATCACCTGTGATATATTTTATCTATTTAATGTAATACACCATTGAAATAGCAAATTGTTCGTTTAGAAATCAACTAGCTATTTAGTAATTAATTTTTTGAATTTCACTTTATAATTAATTCAGAATATTTTTTATATTTATTTTCTCTTTTCCTGTATAGAAATCATTTATATTATATTGAATTTCTTCAGTAGTAATGAAAAAAAAAAATTATTCCGCTGTTTTCTGAATTTGCAATGTTAATTTTCTAATAATTTCTTATAAATTAATGTTCCGCGCAAATATAAGCTAATTTGCATATAGTTATGCCGCATTTTATTGGAGATTCAAAGACGCTGAAGAATTCTACATTTTGTGCATATTTGTAGAGTTCATACGGTTATTGCTCCCAGATATGTTAATAATAATATTTATTGTCTACTAAATAAGTTATGTAATTGTCGTAAGGAATAATAACTATGAAGAAGTGAAGCTTTCTTAAACATTATTCCACTGACACATCTTATAAAATAATTCTTCTGCAATGCCATTCATAAAGCGACAATACGTGTATGATGCGTGTGTTTGTGCACGCGTGCATGTACAAATATGAATTGTTATGCGCGTAACAAAATATGTATTCCGAAGGCTACTACAGTGTAAATAATATTAAATATTTATTCAGTACGAGTGAACAAAAGATAATGATCATACTTGTAAAACCAGGAGAGTTGTGATATAAATAAACACATATAATTGTTTATTATTATTTGTATAAACGAATAATAATTATGTTGTTTTTTTTTTGTGAGCGGATAAAACAGGAAATACACGAAGGTTATTATTTTCCTATCAATTATGCAAATTTGTTAATGTCATTAAAGAACATACGGATAGTTTTGATTATATAAGTAGTATGATTATATTTGAAATAGAATTTAGTTCCTATTAAATTCTAGAATATAATCATTTATCTATTGTATAAATGTAGGTTAATTTTGTATCTTTAAGTAATTATTTTTTTTGCAAATGGGTATCAATTTGAACTGTTGACAAAATTATACTTTGGGAACCTCTGCTTGATAAAAAAATCAGTAGGCATTACGCTATACAGCAAGGCTCATTAGGTTGCCTAACCAAACAAATTTTCATTGGCTATTCCTAATTTTATCTTTATTAGAAATTACAAAATAAAAAGATAACCTTTTATTTTATATACGTATATTGTTTATTATAATTGGAATAGAAAAAAAATTTATGTTTATAATAAAATCAAGAAATAAAACTCTTGAATCCTATTTTACACTTACATATTGTAATTTCCTGTTCAACGATTGATTAGTTTTCACTTGTAACGCATTAATACGCGTTCAATTAGCAATTAAGTGACAATGACCTTATGTATATTTAGGTTGCAGGAGTCTTGTGTTTAGTAAACAAGAATCTAGTCGGCTAGTAGATACTTGATACCTATGCTATGTTCGTTTGATATTCAACACTCTCTTGCTATATGTGTGTGCGTGTGTATTTACATGATGATATATAGAGGGCAATGCACTTTGTAAGGTTATGTGTGATCCCACGATGACACATTGAAGTAGTGTGCTTTGGAAAGTCGTTACGTCATTACATGAAAGCCTTTTGAGCACAGGGAACAGAAACATTTGGTCCGTCATCATTATCGTCGTATAAATGAATTCTAAATATTTAAATGTTTAAAGAGGTGCCGTTTTAGTTGCAGTAGAATGCTGTCGTTCGCTGAGTGATATGTTCAAGTTTGAATGCGTCTTGATTTTAAGTTCTAAAATAACCACTATGGACTTATGGATAATACATTTCTAGGGACACTAGTTTCTTAGTTCAAATTTCACATTGATAAGATATTTACATATCTTGCTGTTATTTTTTAAAAAGAAAGTTTGCTTTCGTTACCTGAATTATGTTTTGGAATGTCCGATAAATATTACAATGGACACTAGATAGAGCTATCAATATTACAATTGATAATCATTCAGTGTATTTAAACATGAAGTCATAGCCATCTAGAAATGCCGAAGTAAAAATGAGTAATACATTTACGTATTTTTAAATCATTTAGTAAACATATATAGCATACTCTGTGTAAATAAATAATATTGAAAGCGATACATTCTAAACAATAATAATAAATAAAACTTGTAGAAACTTGAATATCAACTACTTTTTCTCTATAAATTGTATGTTTAAAAGCGAAATCACTGTGTAATAATATGATGTCATTATATTATCACGTCAATACTAATTATTCACACGTATGTCATTGGACATACATCAATACCGGCTGGTACTATATTTAGTTCTACATTTTAACGTTGGAACACCGTATTCCTTAATTAAGAGACGACCTATAAAATCTAATTAGATAAATAAATTCACCACGGTTTCTCTTTACAGTATTAAGACGGAAAGAAGCCATTTGAAATGATGTAAAAAATATATAAAGTATTCTTATATAAATAAGTTTTTTTTTTTACCGAATCTATAATTCAGATTTTATTCTAATTTTAATAGATATTGAGTATCTAGTTTCTATTACAAGCAGATGATATAAGAATAATCGTGATTAATAAATTAAAATGTTTATAAGGTTTAATATTTTTTCTTTAATGTCAATTCGTTTTTATTCAAATATAAAAAACTCTAATTTATTGTTGGTTAAATAATTCGATTAATAATTTTCATATTAATTGGGTACTAATGTAATCTAATTAGGTGATTTTGCGTTTGTGATTAAGTTTTCTGGTCATTTTTCAATTCAATAAGTCGTTGTAGATGTCATTTTGAAGGTTGTTTTAGAATTTTGGGATATATTTTTTACTTTCTGCTGATGTAAGATCTCATTAAAATGACAGGTCAGTTTTATTTATTTAGATTATTTATTCACGAATTATTCAGACAGTATTTCATTATAATTATTTATTTATAGTATTTTATTATAATAATGTCTCCATTGAATGTGCAAGATTGTATATGACCATTATTACAGTGTTGGAAAAATGAAACATTAATTTATATCTCGCATTGTATTGCATTGAATACTTGATCTACTTATAAACGATCCAATGCGTGATATGCATGTGTGTTACTTCTCTCAGTTTGTAATCTTAGAACGTGTGTTTTTGACGACCGGAAACCATAAGAGTTAGATAAATAACGGGAAGTTCACCATTCGATAGAAACTAGATCAAACGCATCTAAAGAGAAAATCACTAGGTAGTTATGGAATATTAAATTAGATAAAACATTCACAACAACAACAACAGTGTACAATCCGTATATGTATATCTGTAAACATGGGCGTCTGTAGAAAATTTTCCAGCCGGGAGCCGAAGTTTGGAGACAAATAATTACATTCTCTTGATTCTTCGTCTATTATAAACTTATTGTTGACAATCTTTATTCGATTTCAAGGGGGTAAGTGCCCCTTTTAGCATCCTTGGCGCACGCCCATGAAGAAGGCAAACTACAAATGTTGCGGAGAAATTCATAGTTAATTCTGGGCGTGTTGTTGAAGGAGGTAGGAAGCAAGTATGCGGCAGATATAGAAATTTTATTTTTAGAATCAAGAAAGAACGCAACGAAATAACTATTAAACTTTTTCTTGCGTTCCAAAAAGTATTGGTTTGTTTCTTAAAATAAAATCTGTTAGAAATTTTGAAATGATCCTACAGTCTCATATTTTAGTAGGATGCAATTCAGCTTGGATGAAATTAAAATTGCATTATACAAAAAAAAATTCTGGGAAAAATTAAATGCAAGAGGAAATCTCCATTACTCATCTGTGATCATTGGGAATTTTTCTCACGGATAATTCACGATTATAATTCGTTTCACATTGATAATTGATGAGACTGATTCATTCTTTCAGTTCAGCAGTGACGTTACGTTATTTATATATTAAAATTCACATTGAATTTTAACTGTATTTAAATGGAAATTGCAATTAATTTATATTGTTATGAATACATATATATATATATTTAATAATATTTTTTATTTTGGTAAAGCCATACCAGGTATCATTTTATAAAGCGATATTTCTTGATAAGATATAGACGGATTTAGATAACATATGCGATATTTATTTTTTTGGAGTAATGCACTTGCCATTGAAACTATATTCTCTTCATTGTCATTTCGTCAGTTCACAAATCTACAGTGTTTAGTCGCTGACTAACTTAAAAGTCTTGTGTCAAAAATATCGCGCGCTGCGTGCATAGAACACATTGAGAAAATAACTAAAATTACCTGCCCGTTGCTTGCTGGTACACGGCTATGGTGTGCGCGTGCGCAGTTGAACGTATCGCAAGTCGCGACTAGCCAGTAGAAAGAGATGCCGTAGTCGTCGTTTCAGCGTACAGTGCGACATACGTGGGTATTCCGGTCAAGTTGGCGTGGTCGAAAAACGCACGCGAAATCATGTAGGCCGTGCGCATATGGTGTGTAAACAAATATTGTGCCATGGATAACAACAGACTTGTTTGTTGTGTGTGTGTTGTGTGATGAAAAGTGCATTTACCGGACATTTGTGAACTAACTCTGATAAAGTGTGAGGTTAGTAAGCTTGTGTACCTGTACAGGCGAAGTGAAGTTTTTCTCATATTCTCTTGCAACTCGTTCACGGTTCGTGTTGGATTTTCACAGTCAGGTTGTGTCTCGGTGTGACGTTTGTGTTGTATTGCGCAGGTTCACGCATTCCGCAGACCGTGTTCTTTCGTTGGTTTTGTTTTACACCGCGAGAGAGAATTCACCCTTATTGCCGCTATGCAATAAGGGCGAATATACACACACACACGCAGAGAGATTACTTGTCTATACAACTTTGACTTTGAAAATACCAGCAGGACTTAAAATGAGAGCCCATCCCACTGGTTTAATAAAACTATTATTATCACCACACATTTATATCCAAAGAAAACAGTCATTGCTGATAATGATTCGTCTTATCTGAAAGTGTAATATTAATTTAAAATTTGATAACACATAAAAATATTATCGTAATCTGATTGGATTGTCTCTCATTTTTTTAATCTTATAAATAGTTTTTTTTTACGTACATCAGCTGATCGGGAAAATATCGTTAAAATTGCAGTTTTTATGGGTTTGTTTTGCGGAAGTGATAAGGTTATATAATCCATGACTTGCTATATATCTCAGCATTGTATTTTGTGATATAGGAAAGTTAGGTTATTAAAATGCAATATGTATGTTACATTCCCAGACTTGTATGTGTCTTGTTATAGGATAGGTAATTATTTTAAAACTCTGTACAACGCTCGTCACATACCTTTCTAAATATTTTAGCTTTGTGTTGCTATTCTTAGTTTGCTTTCAGTTATAAAGTCAACTTGTCTTATCCTGTCGCTGTTAATTATTCTCACATATAATTGTATTTTTATCGACTTTAATTATTTAATACAAGTAATTATTAGTTCTCTATGTTTAAATAAACAATAATTGTATATGTATATTTTAAAATTGGACAATACAATGCATTTGAATTAATGCTATATAATTATATAATTTTTTTTTCTGATGATTATTTCAATGAAAAATGCATACATTATAGTGATATTTGACACTGTATAAGTCAAGGAAAAATTTTACCATATCTATTTTAGGAATCTGACTAAAATATTTTAATATATTTCTGAAATAACCATAGATGGAATTATTTTCAAAAAACTTATCTTTGTCTCTACGCTTATGTAAATCTGATTAGCACAGAGGTAACTGTGATGATGTCATTGTTATTTGCGATTTTGTATATTGATGACGTATAGGTAATATATTCTAGAAGATAACCTGCTATGACGCAAAAATGAATCGTAGTTCTAGTCATATTGGCTATTAATAAGAAATATATTTTTAATCACATATTTATATTCGTATCTGATTCTATCATATGAAGCTGAATTAACATTTGCAATAGAGGATTCTAAAACACTTTTATATTCAATTAGCTTTAATTACTTATTTCCGTTATATTTTAATACATTACCAGTATCTCGTTTGAAGGTAACTAAAAATTGAAAGTTCTAACCAGGTAATATAACATTTAAATTTACATAGAACACTTCTTAACTGATTAAGATGACATTTGAGTAAAATATCTAATACAGTATTTTATACACATTTATCTTACGTGTGTTTACGTAAAACTTACGTAACATGCTAATCTGTAAATATGATAACACTCTTTTCTAAACATACTTATTGTATTATGTTACAAATCTTTACTTGTTTCTTAAAAGTTCATTTCTTCAATGAATTTAATTATACATGTATGCTTGTGTGTGTGTCTGCGCGTGTGCGTGTGTGACCTCCCATTGTGCAACACGTGGAATTTAGTTTTGTGCGTTCAAGGTCAGCTACCTTGTCGGCATATTTCGTACAGAGGGCGGTCAGAATTTTTTTTGAAAAAAACAAACTCGTTTTCGTCATTGGTTAAATCATGTTCACCGCGCAAGCATATCGTCACAGCAATTCGATACTTTATACTACTCATTAAACTTATCAAATCTAGAATTCAATTATGTATGTATTTATATTATACTTACCTAGATATGATAAAATAGTTACCAAATATAGTTATAAAAATAGCAGAACAACAAATGTGAAATAAACTTTCCATTTATAGCAGTTTTATTTTTAGAAACAGCCTGTCACTTTAAGTAAAAGACTAAGCAATACTTTTTTTTATCAAGTTTTTATTACTTGAAAATAGTAAATAAATTTTACGATTAATGATTCATGTTTTTTTCTGAGTAAAGGTATTTTTTGTTTGTTTCGTCTAGTGTTTCATAGGTTGTTAGACAAAGCGTATTGCAATTATCGAAACATAATGTTTTATTTCACGCGATATTAAAAGTTTTGATTAAACATACAGTGAATAGAATTAATCAAAATTGTGTAATTCTAGAACTTGGTTCAATTTTTATTGAAATAAAAATACAAGTTTATTAATCAATATCTATAATCACTATCTATTGTTTAATTAAAATGTTACATTTAACATCACGTAAATGAAGTAGTCATTTTTAGCTATTAAATTGAATTAATTATCGAATATCTTAATTAGTTTTAAATACCAGCTATTAATAATTCATACCCTGTTTGTGGGGAATTCGGCAGATTATTTTATTTTGAAAATAATTTTTTTGTCAAATATGTGTGTAATACATCCAAATCTCGCTACACGACCGTTCTTTATACAGCAATTCGCCATAAGGGTCTTTTTGAATTATGGCAATTTTTCGATTGACAGCAACAATATTTCGTTATACGACCAAAAAAATTTTTGATTCGTTAAAAAATGCTTCATTCGTAAAAAAAATGCTTAATTCTTTATACGGCTTTTCACTTTACGACCAACTTTTCCGGAACGTATGTAGGCCGTAAAGCGAGGATTGGTTGCCTAATATACTGTTGAGGTTGAAAGATTGTTTTAAACTGCTAAAATATTGTAATTATATTAATATGTGAGTCATTGGTGAATTGCAATGCGAAATTCAACACTAATAATATGTGCAAATATAATTTAAATCTTAATACTTAAATTCTTTATAGAAATTCAAATAGGAATATATTACTTCATACTTGTTTAATAATTATATTATAAACCATAAAATAATTCAATATCCTACAGAAATGTGCCGTAAAATAATGAAATTATTTACAAAATCATTCACTACCATATTCGTACCTCAGTCGCTGATTTTAATTAAATAATCAATTATCTTTATTAATAGGTCAAGCTATTTTATTCGAAACACCCATATATATATATATATATATATATATATATATATATATATATATATATATTTATATATATATATATATATATTTATATATATATATATATATATATATATATATATATATATATATATAATATATATATATATATATATATATATATATATATATATATATATTTATAATGATAAAATGAAAAATATCAAGTGCATGCATTATATGGAATACAAAAAAATAATATTATTTATTCGAAATGATTTCATTTCAATAAATTGTCGGCCTCTTTTATACTTGAAGCAATGCGATTACAATCAAAGTAGGCGATGCATTAACGCGATAAGTGTCATTAAATTTATTACACAACCTATCATTAATTGCATCGTGTAATTTAAAGTGTTTTTTTGGGTAGGCTGGTCTTTTATTGTCCTGGCACTCCTCGTTAATTATTTCAGAAGATTGACAAAATTTGTCGCTGTACATTGAAGTCGAGAATTGTATTTTCCACATTCAGTGTAAAAAAAATTGTGGTATTTTTTTTTAGGTCAGAATTAAATTGGTTTCAACATGCTCTAAAAAAAAGAAGTTAACCTTCAAATAGTGAAGTTTTGGATCTAGTTTGCAAATTTTTTTGTTACAGATTTTTGGTAAAACTACCGTCAAAATTTTATTTTAATCTTAGTTAAAAATATTTACGTTTATATGAGCTTTTATTTATGTATATTTGCTAGATATATATATTCCAGTGTTGCCAAATATGGTACTATATTTTAGCATATATTTGATATGCTAATATATGAAACTATTGCTTGTGAAATCATATATACGTTTTATCATTTATGCAATATCCATGTAATAAATTCATAGTAAATATTGCATACTTGCTCTAAATTTTAGTCTAAAGAGGCCACTTTGTAAAAAAAATGTAGTTATTTTTTATTTCAATAGAAGTTGCAATATCCTCCTACACGTTAATATATTTCTTTTATTTCTTGATAATTGACCGTTATTTTTCTATTAAACACTAATGGCTACAAGTAATGCTATTATTGAGGAGCAAATTTGACAAATCAGTCAGTTTTATTTGTACTTTGGTAGCGGTAACATGTTGAAGAAACCATTACGTTACCCGGTTACAACTATTACACGACGGCGAGTTCGTATTGTTACATGTAAGTCATAGCGGTTACTAACTTTCTGGTAATACTCTATATATAGTTCAGTTTTAGAATATTTCCCAATAGTCTCCCATTTACATATCCAATGATTATTCTAGAGTACTTTTAATGTCGATATTTCGTCATTGATAATAAGTTTCAATACATCATAAAGTTTTTTACGAGCATCTTTAAACAAAGTTACAATCATATACGAGTATGAATATAATAAACAAATAAGAATTTGTATATCTTGTAGAATTGCAAGCAAGGTTCTCAATGTATATGGTCAATTAATTCGTTTAATAACATGTCTTTAAAACACCCACGCTCCTTGTTCATTTATTGTTATATTTGCCCGTATACATTCACTTTTTATTCTGCTTAAATACCAACACATTAGTATACCCTGTTCCACTATCATATTCCTGACTTACAGCACAGATAAACTAAAGTTAATTTATCTGTGCTTATACGTACAAGAATCATGCAAAAATTCTGTTAGGAAATTTGCTGAATAATAACTAAATTAGCACTAGATTCAGTGACATAATAAACACTTTCTCTTGAAACCGTGCGTGTGTGTTGCCGTAGGTGAAATTGGCTGGTTGAAAAGGTGAAACATTTTATGAATGAGCTCATTTATTTTTTTGTTTTTTTCCGACATCCATTCTAATTCCTTGAAAACAAACCACAAATGTCAGATGCTGCGGGATACACCCACGCCAATATTAACGAACAATTAGTTTAGTATTTTCTGCAACTGTCATGCTGTTTAAATGATTTATTAACAATGTAATTTGGAATAGCATTCTGTTCTGAACTAGTTATGTTAGCTAGGCCAAACGATGCAACATTTTCGCTGTTTTGTTGGATTTTGCAATACTAGAAATCGTTTGCAGTTAAGAAATATTTCAACCTTATCTGATCTAGCATCAATTATGTTGATACAGTTTACTTCTTCTTTATAATTGTAGAATTAAATAATACGTTTGCATTAAATAAATCATTTACCAAATTCGTAGTTTTGAAAAATTGTAATTTCTGTAAAATAAAAAGATTGTTAACTAATATTATGTTGATTAATGTTATTAATTATGCGTGTATTTACATACCCCATAACATCTGGTACAAGCCAATATGTAATAGTCAATTCATTTGATTTATGTTTGTTCATATGCAAAGACTAATAATCCATTCTAATTTTCATAGATTATATACCATACAAGTATGTAGATTATTCTTAGAGATACGCTGTTATTAATATATCTCGTTAAATTGCCAGCTAGAATATTTTATGTGTACATAAACAGAAAAGTTAAAAATATCGGCCAATAAACAAACCAGTTCAAATCGTGTAGCATTACACTAAATCATTTCATATTCTAATTAGTTAGAAACATTTCCATGCACATTTTTACTTTTCATATACATATAGATTCAATACTTCAGAAGTAATGCTAACCTAATTTTTTTGCATCTGAAACATTGAGTTGCGCATGCGTATGTCTAGTGCATCACGCATGCGCACTGTGCTGTAGTACTGTTTGACATTTTATGAAGCGGATAGGTAAATACCGTACCATATACAAAATGGGACAAAAATGGTGATTTATCTGGCAAAGAACAGATCTCTTGTACCACTATCTCTGTACATGCAAGCACTATGATTGCCTGACCGCGCTCGTACCATTCGTTACCCGCGGAATGTAGAAATTGTAAGCCGCCGGTCGCCCGGTTTGGTCACGGACTGTCTATTTTCTCTCCTACCTCTCACCCCCCTACGTCTTTCTGTCCTGGTGTACCTCTCTTGAACTACGTCTCTCGTTCTCTTTAGTTTCTTAACCTCACAGAGCCCGGTGTATATCAGAGGGATTCTTCAAACGAAAGCGCAGTATACATGTAAATATGCTTGTATATCAGTGAATATATTTGCCTAGACACACGATTTAATTTTCTAACAAGTTTATGTTATATTTGTGTAATGAAATTGTTAAAACTTCGACAGCTTACATACGCCAAATTATTTGTATTTATAAAACGGAAATACGCTTCGTGTGCTAATTAATTCTCAGAAAACTTAAAATATAATCAAATTATGGGAACATTTCTCACAGTTCAGTCTCTGGCGAAATTAGCTGTCAAATAAGCGTAACGAAGGCATAAAATAATTCGTACATCGGATATTCCAAGACGAACTCTATACGATATACTGCCAGAACACGACGTGATATGGTTATTACCTCTGTGTTCCCATACTTATACATAATATATATATATATATATATATATATATATATATATATATATATATATATATAAACAGCAAATGCTAGAACTTTCACAGGACTCGTGTTTTATAATAAAGCTATTGGCCGCGTAGTGTGCGGTGCCTTTACGGGATAACCCAATTAGTCAGATGTGCGAGTTGGGTAATTTTCATTCCGAGTTAAGTGTCCCCCTCTATGAGTGCAAGGTGTAATTAAAGACGAATTATCGATAATCGTAAATTATCATCAATACGCAATACTGTATACTGTGCTACATAGTAACAGAGAAAAAAAAGGAGTGCTATTCACTGCTCGATACTAACGGCGTTATAATGTATTTCACTTTAATATTCCTGACTACTTCACTTGTAATAATTAGTTTATTGGGGGTGCTATATCCTGATAATACACATTCTTTGAATTATTTCAATAGATAATTAGCCCCAAACAAAATTGTAACCCTGTTCACCACTGATCCCAAGAATGAATCCCAATAGCAGTATCAATCGTGCAGTATTCCACTGTTTTCGATCGGTATACTCAGTCAGTGTTCGAATTTAGTGCACTAATGTATAAACCCAGTCACGTGGTACATTAGTGCACTAAATTTTGCAATTCGAACGCTGCCTGAGTATACCGATCGAAAACAGTTACACAGTCCAACCACTATCCAACCTTATCTTACCTCAAATATTCTCAATTATTATGCAAACCTTTCGTATTTTTTACAACACTAATAATTTTTTTTCTTATAAATACACAAATAATGAATTCATATGTTTTGAACAAAGCCTATATTTTTACATTTTAGATTATTACCGTGTTAAAATACAGTTTGAATATTTTTCTAATAAAACGTATAAATAATGTTGACATTTCGCGGTTATTTATTATACAAAGCATATGGTCTATCATTGCTTATAATTACAAACAGGTTTTCATTTTTAGTTTGATTGTAATTTTATCTATGTTCTCGACATATCATGTTTCTTATTTTTTTTTTTTAATAAAATTATCTTCAAAACACCTGTGCTGTTTTTTAGCTTATTGAATATGTGTAATTAAAAGTTGTCATTAATTTATCGCTAATTATGGATATGTGTAGTAATATAGAATTATATAATTTTTCTTAATCACTATTAACTACTGATCAGAAATCTTCAAACTTTTGATATTACGATATTACTATTTAAACTAAAGAGAAAAGACTAATTTGATTCCAAAAAGTCGTTAATGGACACACCTATATTAAGAAGTGTGACGGTGACGCAATTTGCGGATACCACAATAATATATGCTATGCCGAAAAGCCATCTAGTTGTTCCGAGAACACGTCTTGTCTTCATCAGCTCTATGTGTGCCGTAGAGCTTGTCACGGATGAGCACGTTGATGCGAAACGCCCGTCGGCTGATTTCTAGAACACATCGATTCACTGTTATTTATGGAATTATGATCATTGGATAATGAAACTGCTGGATTTAACAAGCGCACTGCTTTTTTAGTGATTAGTGACTAAGAAAAATAGTTTTATAAAATTTATTAATTTGTTCTTGCATTATATTCTTTTTATATAGATTAAAAAAACAAGTCATATAACCAAATATAGGCTTTCTAAATATACAATATTGTATTGTACTTTTATACGCGTCCGATCTGATACAAGCTTTATAAAAATGAAAGTTCCCCAATGAACCATAGACCTGTTCCAGCTCTGCCCACACATCCAATGACGTTTCGCTCCGTCATGAAAGTAGGATTCGTAACATTTAAGTACGTAGCCAAACCTATTTCGCTTGTTAAAAGTGGTTGCTAGTCGTAACTTTATATGGTTATGCTGTGCAAGGCGTTAAATAGTTTTGAATTTGATTCTATGTAAACTACCATACAGAATTTCCATTCTTCCAGAAGCATCTATTGACAACAAAAATTCAATGTATTTGTTGTTTGAAAATACATATTGCTATTTCAGTAAACAAACAGATTTTAATGTTGTTTATTTTTAATTCTAATATTTGTACTTTTTTGTTGTTTAAATATTGTTAACGAATTTCTTAAATAATTAGTTACGTAATTGTGTAGGTTAGAATCATCTTTTTAACGATGGTTCAAATAAATTACTCATTCATAAATAACTTGCCTATAGACAGTTAAAAAATTAAATCTACTAGTTCTAGACCATACATTTCAAAGGCAACATGACTACCGATCATTTATGATTAACCATTTTAAGTTGAAATGACTTTTTTTCATTCATCGATTGAATATGGTGTGTGATAGCTGTAATTAAAAACTCGTACCTCTGTCATGGTTGTTATGCGTGAAGTAGCTCTGGTAATAATTATAATTAGCAGTTTAGCTATACATACGACAATTATAAACTAACTAGTTTTGACGTCACCCGCATTACAGCGAGGCTAAGTGTTGGTAACATTGATTTTGAACATTTGAATATATCCACACAAAAATAAAATCATGCAACTATTTTATAATTTGTGAATAAATAAAAATTCACGTCGATTCAACTGTCCCAGACAATGGTAGTTTTAAATTCAAACAATTAACGTATTGATATTAAACAATCTTGTTTATAAATATTTATCCCGTGTAGACTGAGACTCTTTAAAGGACGTATTACTCATACTTAGGGCTGGCTGGAAAATTTGCGAACATATTTGGACGTGTTTAATTTCTCTCATTTACAATCTCTTCTTGTTTTGGCGGTTGACATCTCGTCCGGTGCCAAACTCTGTATTGAATTGAGGTTATAAATAGCCCTGTACAGTGGTGTCCTCTGTGTGTGTGCGGCGAAACATACACGGCTAGCGATTACTGACTTGCCTGATGGCAAATTCCACATGTATGTACAAAGTGCAATCTGGCATACTAATTTTTGTTCGTGACATTGAAAAATAATAACTTTCAGACCATCGTATGCGTGTACATGTTCGCTTCTATAAACTTTTAACCGTCATTTTAACATGCAATTGTTCTTTTCAAACGTGTACATGCTTGTGTTCCTTATACTTCTGGCTTTTGTTTTGTATCGTAGTGTGCGTGTATGACGTCACAAGCACGTGCTGCTTGCTGCATAGTAATCAATATCGCAGTATATATAACGGCTGTGTGAAAAATAATATGGGCGGTTAAATAATGATAATGTTTATCAATAAGTTATTAATTGTTTTTTGTCTAGTGCTAGAAGAAAACAGAATTTCGTTTCTAATCGTCGATAATTTGTTTATATCTATTGGGTGTTACCGATTGTTTATAGGAAGTAGATCAGGTCTGCATTGGTTCACAGTTGGTGTGTATCGTACAAGGCGGCTATGGTGGGCGCTTAGGGTCTTACAACACTCACCCACACACGTGCATAGTTCTGCACGCCTCAGTATGTACCGTGTAAGGTGCTGCCATCCACAACTGGTTCAAACACGTCACACACACACACACACACACGCGCGCGCACACGTCACATACATTTGTGTGTGTGTGTGTGAGTCGTTAAAGTTAGGTAACAAAATGTTTGGAAGGACACCACAAAACATTTCATTTCAGATGACTTCTGCAATAGTACTTTTTATCTAATTCGTTTTAATAACTCATGTGTGCCGTGGGGGTCATATATGACCGGCACAAGTTTGCCCGCGACGTTACGCAAGATTACACACCGTAAATTATCTATTCTATCTAATATTTCAACGTAATATGCAGTGCCGCAGTACGGTCGGGGCGTAGGGAGCAACGGCCCCAGGCACACCAATCGGGGAGTGCCAAAATTGTAAGCTATAGACGCCAAAATGGCGAATATTAGCAAAAGAAAACAATCTCAGTCGGATGAAAATCCTCTGCTAGAGGCGCAAATTTGATATTTGACCCGAAGCGCAAGAATTCCTTACTGCGGCCCTAGTAATATGTAACGCACAATAAGAGGTTCATGTTGGCGCTACGGGAAAACCATGTATAATCAGCCCGGCATGCAAAGGGTTAAAAAGTAACGCATATTGAAACATAATGTGCAGCCTTTGCATTCTTGCTTTTATTGTAAAACACAAACACGAAATAATTAGAGAAAGTTAACAGTTCCAAACGGTTTGTTATTGGTGTTTAGTTGAAAAGAAAGATAATCGTACATAAATGCATGTAATTGCATGGCTATATAAGGGCAGATATATAATATTTGTGCACACCCAACGATTCAAATAAACAATATTAAAATTGCCTAGTTGTGTAGTGTGAAAGTTAAATATTTAGTAAATAGGTTACATAAGGAATTATTTCCAATAAAAACTACGGTGTAATCAAACGATAACTTAATTATATTAATAATAAATTTTAATATATATATATATATATATATATATATATATAAATTAATGTTTGTTACGCTATGGGATAATATTAATGTGCTGGAGCATTAATATTTCCTTGAAATATCCATTAATTTTACTTGAGATGTCACCATTAAATATTTAATAATTTAGATGAATATAAATGATCTTCGATATGTAAATTTATAATTAAGGTCAATTTTTAATATTCCTGTGAACAAATATTTCGGTATGAAAACATTTATTTATTACTATTAATGTTGAAAAAAAATCAGATTCATTTATAACTATAATGACTAGACACGTACTGATATCTAATAAATATTCTAAAGTTTTTGAGCAAAAGTTAATATTGGTATAACGAAATTCATTGTCACTTCAAATTAAATTCATTTCAATACTTAATATAAATTTCGGATCTGTTTAGTAGAATAATTTATAATATAATAATAACATAGAATAATAAGACCTCCTTTCAAATGTTTAACTGCCCTACAATAATATATTGTTGGTAATATTGTTGTTTATAGCCTCTTAAATAGAGCAGGTTACATAATTAAAATTTTTACACTTGTTTCACGTCTAAATATAACTATTTCCAAGTATGTACTAAATATTTACTGTTCGACCTAGTTATCACCAGTTTGCCATAAAAACCGCAACATTTTCGTCATGTATCTTCAAACATTTTATCTGAATTCACCACACACTCGTGTCATTGAAAACATGGATTTTCTCGCATTTCCTGGAATGTTCGATTCGTGTGGTACTTTCGTTTTTATGTAAATGTAATGTAACCTACATTGATATCTCTCGTATGGATTTTTTTTTTTAAACATTTACGTCAACAAGTTTAACAGGAATCATATTATCTATCGGCAATGGAACTCGGGCGCCCGCCATTTTCTACCTACCCAGGTGTCGATCAAGAAAAACAATATCACAAAAGTGTAGGCAAACGGCGTTGAATAAAATAATTTGCAATTTTGAAGCACTTCCTTGTCTAGACATGAGATTAAATGAATTTTAATTGAGTTATTCAAGGATACTATGGAATCGAGTAGTATCATATCGTTTTTTTATTTTTTTGGTGGGGTGGTATTTTGAAAATATTAAAAAATACATTTAAAAAAAAAACATACGTTTGTTAAATCGTTAATGAATTGTGCATTGCCTACATAAATTACAACTGGAAACAGACATAAGCAGTTTGATGATTCATTTTAATTCTTAACATTGATTAAATTTTTTTCTGGTTTTGAGCCAGATATAAAGCACTGCATTGTCTGTAGCAAATTTTTTTGTGACAGATTTTTGTGACACAAAAGGCCTATTCATGATTGTAAATTTTTTATTCTCTTCTTCCCCAGGTCGTCTGATTCTTAGTTTATTTCTTCTTACATTTGTTGTTTTGTTTCTTTTACTTATTTGTAACAGTAGATTATTTATCTTTTCAGTTGAAAAGTAAATTATATATTATGTAACACACTATATTACTTAGGCTTTCATATTATTCATAGTCTGTGTACTATATGAAAGTCTATTTCTAAGATGATTCGGAATGAACATCGTGCTCTTCCATTATATAATTTTATCTTTTTGACATTTGTTGTTGTGTTTATCTTGTAGCTTATTGTTAGTTTTCCCTTGAAGCCTATTTATTAGTGGTTACAATGTGAAAGTCTTTGTAATTTTCTATGTAATATTGTATTTGTTGTTGCGTCGTAGGAGAAATGTTTATAGTTCTCTCATCCCTTAACTAGGCTTGTCTGCACAGTCTTATTGTGTAATGTTCAGTATATGTCGTTCATGTACGTATATCGGAGGTCGATTCAGTGTTATGTGGTGTGGCCCACGTACCGGTTTGAAATTCACTGCCTACCTGCATGTAATTCTGTCGATCTGTCGTTCCTTAATAGGGCAATGTTGGAACGCGCGGCCTCTGCACACCCGCCCTACCCCTTCGCGACTATAGACTGTGCCTCTGAGTCTGTCAACACGAGTCTCAAACATACACAACTGACATTCAGTTGCGGACGGCGCATTGCCTAGGCATGTTGTGTGGTTATAACGCGGTAAACACACTGAGTTACGTGTACATGTGTGTTTATATCTGGTGACAGTTCGGTTATAGACAATACGATCTGAAATATAAGTGTGTCTTGTTTTTATTAAAGTAAGTGTTCACACAGATTCTAGTTCGTTTCTTCTTTGTCGTTTGTTTCGAACGTTGTTGAATGTCACTGTTTTGAGGTTAGGATCTGACAGGCAGGTGGCTGAAATTTGTTTCATTTCGGTTGAATATAAAATAATAAGCCTAAATTAGAGTGTTTTTTTTTTTGCCGTTATAATTCTAGTATTTTATATAACAGATGTTTGAAATGTTTCTGAATAAAATTGTCCATACTGACATCAAGTTTTGAATATGTTTATGGTAACTTGATACATCATATTAATTTTCTAGTAAAATATACACAGTTTAAATTGGTCTAATAACAAATAAGCAATTTGTTTGTTTAATTATTTTATGAAAGCTGTTTTGTAGTTAACAATTCGTGGGAACAGTTCATTATTAAGATAATGATTGTTAACCTAACAATTGTTTTAACTTTAACAGTTACGTATTGAAAATGAAACTGAACTTTTTTATTGGGTAGATATGTAATTTTGTTTGACATTTATGATAGTTTGTTTGAGCAGATCGTATGGAAAGTAGAGATATGATATCACCTTTAGTAAACATAAATTCCGGTACTAAATCTAGTTATACAGTTTTTCATAAAATATCGTATCAGTTGATATAAATATAAGCATGTGACTTAAGTAATCGTACGAAAATTCAGAATAATTTACAATTCTTGTCGCAACCGCAGAATAATTATCAACTTGGCTATGAATTAATTAAAAATGTAAATTAAATTTAGAAAATACGTAGTGAAATTTAATGTTGGAAATATAGTTTCTAATGACAATCATTTCATGTCACTTTTGGTGAATTAACTGTCAGTTAATATAAAAAAGCATAGTTGGCGCTGATTACTTTCAGTTTCTTTAAAACTGGATTTTGATTACCTTGTATATGTGACGTGATATTTTTTATTACCTACTATAAATTTTCGTTCAGTCATCAAATGAGATTTACGCGTATACATGATTCCGTATCATGATTCATGTTTTTCATAGTGTAAATTTCAAATTCGCATTGGAAACTGTTACGAGATCATTGTTTGTATCTAATAAATTGTACCATTATTACTAAATCTGCTTTTGGAATTAGCGAAAGATTATAATAGGGTCTAATTTCGTGTTTACTTCTATTGTACAAGTAATAATCTGTTGTTGCGGAATTCAAAAATAAGTTTTATGTTGTTTTCGTGAAGTTTAAAACAATAAAATGTCTTAATTTCTATTAGGATTAAAAATCTAAGGAAAATTATAGATTATTTACGTTTTAGAATAATAAAACTATTTGTCAACAATTGCTTATGTAAATTAGATTCAAGAAATTTAGTTATTCATCAGAATTTCTGATGGCGCCAGTATTAACATGATAATAGTGACTTCAGGATTACAAAAAAAATTAGGTCAAAGTGACATATTGTTACCACATGTGTCATTTACAGTGACCAAACTGTTAGATAATAAAACTTATTCAATTCGAAGAAATATCTTGAGGTATTTGGTTATGAGTCATGGATAAGCCATACTTACAATAGACGATATTTCTCACAGATTGTTGAAACATGTTTGAAACTATCTGTTGTTTTTTTAAGTCTGGGAATTTTTAACGCAATGAGATTCAACAACGAAATCAGCTGATGTACGAACATTGAAACAAAATGAAATTATATTTATTGTATGTATTTATTTTCAAGGTATCGGTGAGAAACAGCGAGTGATTACTTTTTACATTCCTTATAAAACGCTCAATTTAAGAAACCTAAAAAAAATTACATAAAACAATATAAATAGCTAAACTAACAATTTGTAAACATTTAACACGCTTTACTATTTACGTGATCTTTAATCCAATTTTTACAAACGCAATTATTTCAACTTAATTATTTCTTTTAAAACAACGAGTTTTGTGATTATCTGGCGAGATCACAGTTCGAAGTTTTAAATTAAAAGAAAACGAACACGATTAAAAAAATAAATACAAGTGAATATTGAAACGTAAAATTAAAAGTGAATCCTAAGTGTGTTTTGTGCGCGTGCGCGAGTGTGTATGTGTGACGTCACGACTCCACGGATGACAAGATGAGTACACAAGCATACTACAAAGACCGACTCGGGTTCGATCCCAAGGAGGCGTTGTACGACAGTACAACGGGCGAACTGAAGAGGAACACGCATGGTTATGAGGAGAATTTGACCAAGTTTAAAGGTACCACTATTTGGGGGTTCTTTATTGAGGCGCAAGGTACGGTGGTGGTTTTAATGGTTACAATTTGGTGTTTGCATGGTGTTCAGTATTTTCCTGGTAACTGGTAACAGGTTTGACTAACTTGTTTTTTTTTTATCTAACTTAAAATTTGTTGGTAGCATTTAGCAAATGGTTTATGCCGTTTGAAACATCAAAGATATATCTTCGTGCAGTATATATTATATACTGCACGCCCGATACGCCTATTGGGATTCAATCATGAGATTAGTAGTGAACAGGGTTATAATTTAGTTTGGATCTTGTTATCTATTGAAATATTTCACAGAATTTATATTGTTTGGATATAGCATCCCCCAACAAGCTAATTATTGCAAGTTAAGAAGTCAGGAATATGATAGTGGAACAAGGTATAGTGATTTAATCATTACACAAATAACGATTAGCTCACGGCGCCGTCGGTTTTGGAGACATACCAAAATGTTCTCAGAAGTATTCAAGTTTATTACACGCTAGACAGGTAGACGTAGCATTTTCAGTGCACTATTTTAGTAAAGCGGCCAATGAACTCTCTTCCACTCTAACACACAATGTTGTATTTATATATATGTTTACATTTGCATAACATGGCCGGTTAGATAATACGGACACGTTTTGACAGATGCAGGAAACAAATACTGATTAAAACAATTGATTATTCAACTTTCTGCATTTAGCATTCGACGGACAAAGGTTATCGACAGTTAGAGTTTCACTTTTAATTATAAATACTAGTCTGTTACTTCTAAAGTTAACTATTGTAAACTTTGTTGAAACATGTTCACCAGAATGGTTTTAATATACAACAGAAAGTTCACTATCTTATCAAATTACAATACTGATATTTGCATGGATAATCCTTAGGTATATTCCTGGAAATGACAGATTAGATAATTGAATAAAAGAACATTTCATTTATGACTAGCTTTCGTTGACAAAATGCTTCTCAAAATTATTTATACAAGTACGCGGCCTAGCATTTGAAATACGAAAGGAATTTTTTCCCCATCGATATATTTTTTTATTTGATTTTCCTTTTAGAGTATGTGAAAAAAGTACGTCCTTAAGGTCCCCGTCAAATTGGGCTTGTAAAACTATTCCGTCGCAGCGCTGCAATCGTTTTCAAGTTACCTAAAATACTCGAAACTATTTTCTACTACAGACCACTACAGACACAAACCAGGCATGAATGCTAGACTGTAATACTACAGCTTATCTCTGCCGTTGATGACAAACCTAAACAAAAAAATGAAACCAACACATATCGTATATAGCAGCCTGTATATATATTTTAGCTTTGCTATTGGTTTGTGCCTCTTCAAGATACTTGGGATCTGTACATTTGAATCCTCATGGAATATTTTTTCTACAATTTCGAGTAAAATGCAATCAATATAATATTTGTGATGATTGTAGCTTATTTGTGTTCCAAAGATCGTCATTTTTTCTATTTTTTTTTTCAATAAACAAGTCGATGTTATCATTTATATAGACTAAAAAAACATTTTCTGTTCACTATATTTAATTGACCCAGAAGCTGAATTTGTTCAAAATTAAAAACTGCAAAAAATATGATGCCATATTTAATGCTCATATATGTTTCTAAATGTGTAAATCAATTTTGAAATACTAAATTTTAAACAGATTAGGAGATCGTGAAACAAAAACACTACGTTTAGATTCGTTGTTGTTGTAATTAACAAAAATACATGCAATTTTTGTTTCATGATCTCCTGGCATCAAAATGCAATATTTCAAAATTGATTTACTCGATATATAAAAATATTTATACGTCAATCATTTGTTTAAGATTGTTTGAATTCTAAGGCTACCCCTAGGTATTTTTAACGTAATTTTTAATGTAAAATTTTATGCTCTACAACATTTATTTGAAGCATTTATTGAAAACATGGGTAAACACGTATTTTCAATGTTTCTGAGCAACAATATATGCAAATTTTGAAAGATAAATAAATAACATATTGGCATAAGATAAATCATACAAAATTTTAACGCTACGTGTGCGGCAATTTTTTCCATAAATTCCCATGTATTTTGGAAAACTTTAAGCCCTGTCAAGGGTTAAATATTAAAATAAAAATTTGAAATAACGAAGTATTAATCCTGATAATCGAAAATTCGGATAATCGAGGTGGGGATCATCGAATTTTTGCATTCGCCAATATTACAGATGCCACACCGAATGCTACAGCTCTTTTGTACTATCCTACCCTTGCAAAGCAACTTACTAATGAATTAGAATCAATCGATGCATATTTAATTCACACTATTCTTAGTATTTTGAGTAAAATGTATGTTAAAAACACCCTCTATTAGCGAATAAATATTCATAAATAGGTACATAAATATTTTATAAATTTTGCCTGCAATAAAATAACTCTCATCTAGGATTTATAATTTAATATAAAATCTAGAGCGAATGGATATTAAATATTACACACTTATACTTTACTAACCAACAACTACCCAAATGTATATTGTTTATTATTGTTCTGTGCATACGCAAGTATACCTATGACTAAATGTACAACGGTCCATACATATATTTATTACATCTGAGTGACGTAGCGCTCAGGACACAATTGGCTTACTGTGCCTCATGGAAAATAGTTTTTTATCACTTGGGCGCTCCCTTACGACATAACGCTGAACTAAAATTAACATTGGCCTTATGGGGAAAGTCTAGTTCTGTTCCCAAAGCGAAACGGGAAATATTAGGAGGAAAAATTAAACAAATTTGAATTTCTTAATTTTTTTTACAGTGTATGAAGTAACGTTTCGTGTTTTTACTTTCAAATTGAACGTTTTGCTACCGCAAACGCTAGTTTTCCAAAGGAAAAAAAATACGGGAAAAGTGTCATTCACTAGGTACATATGTACCATAACTCAAAAATAAATATTAATTTTGTATGACCATCAGTACTGAAATGGGAACAGAACTACGATTTAGTCACTTCGAACGGCGACCTTAAGTAAACAACATTAAAATTCCATGAATGATGAGTATTGAATGACGGACAAAGCCATTCAAAGAGTTTGTATGTTGCAACATCTAATTCAGTGATTTTTGTTTGTTTGATTTTAAATATTTATTTTAGTTGAAAATGTTTATTTTTTTATTTCTTGGATAGTTTAATTATTAAACCAACTTATCTGTATAGCCACGTATATATTTCTGTAGAAATTAAAATTAATTCTAAATTTAGTAACGGTTATATTAATTTTTAGTATTTTATTTAATTCCACAATGCAATTCTAAAGTCTTGTTATTAGTCATAATACACTTTACAAGTTATAACAAATAATATTTATACATTCCATTATGAAAGTATGCAAGATATCCTATCAATAATTAATATATTCTGTCATTTTTAGTGCCGTTTCCATTAAATTGCAACCAAATAAACAATTCTAATCGTACAAATATGCCATTCATTTGCAACTGACAGCGGACCGCTTACAAAGCTCGAATCTTTCATTGGTAGCAGCACATAGTGCAGTAGTGTTGATAATGTTACAGTATCGGCACTCGCTCGACTATAAAACATCATGCACTTGATGCTGCGATCACATTCTTAGTGCATATGCAGTGTGGCTTGTACTTACATGTGTTACTTGTTAACATTCTGTGTTAGCGGTCGGCTTCAAGTACTTAGCACAAGAACAGTACTGCTGTTTCAGTGTGTTGAGCGGTCATTATCGTAATCTGTAATGACGGCTGCAACCGTCTAGTCAACCCTTCATCTAGAAGAAAGCGTATTCATGCTGACGACACTGTCTATATAAATATTAGACACACTTGAACTAGAGACGTAATCGACTACTAGGAAAATATTTTCAAGGGTTGCTTAATAAATTGTTACACTCTCTCGTTCATAGCATGCTTGGTTTGTTGAAAACAAAACGTGTAAACGTAATTATGCCGTGAAAATAATGTGACAATGACATTGATTTGATTTCTACTTACATTACGTTACATATATAACGTACTAGAAGTTAATGTTTAGGGCGAAATAAATGTTATTTTGACCCTCGCCACCTTGCAATGCGGAAATGGAACAGTCCAATAGATTAGAGGGCCATGACTTTAGCATGTTTGTCCTGTTTTCCGTGCCAAGAATAAACACCGCTCGACAAATATTATTTTTGGTACGATGACACCATAGCCCCCAAGTATAATGAAGGATAGTTCTTGGAGAATTCATAACGGTGTATATATAGATAACTAGAGTTAGTCAGCATGTTCATTGTGTAATTATTCATTTTTAACTATTTACTTGGCTGCAATAAATAAAACGATAATTTTTTTTTTGACAGCAGCAATGTATAAATGTTAGTATTAGTCAAGTTTTATACATTAATACCTTAGAATACGTTTGTACAACATTAGTGCTGCACGAAATTGTATTTAATTAAGTCATTTGATTACAATTTTCTATAAATTGACCTGTAATTTCTGTCTTTAATAATAAATTTTACTCTTTTTGGGTGATTTAAGGAAAACCGCATTATAGCATTTTAAGCGAGGTCTAACTGTATATTGAAATATGTAATCTTCAAGTTAAATTTTTTTTTTTAATAATCTCATTTTTATAACCACATTATTTCAGCTAAATTCTTAATATCGTTAAGGTAATTTTGTAAGTAAATTAATCTAAGTAAATGATTTAATCTGTAATGGAAATTCATGTAGATGGATGCCTGACCTATATAGCCAATAAGTGCCTTAATCTGCTTACGGAATATTAATCAAAATATTTTCCGTGAGAAATTATAAGTTAGATTGGTGTTTTAACAGCGTTAAATGATTAATATTCAATAACCAAATCGGTAATCTACGTTCACAAACTTGTATGTACAGTTCTAGGTCATACAAGGCTAGTTTTTTCTCTAGTACAGTAGTGATATTTCAGTATTTGTTTAAAACTATCTACCTGTCTTCATTATATGAGAAGGTCGTATAAAACGTCGTATAAATATTTGCACAACCTATACGTGTGTTTAAGTGCAATTTTTTATTTATTTAAACTAGCTAATATTCAAATTTGAAGATTTCCCCAGATTTGAACAAATAGCTGAACTGTTTGTCAATGTGTTGGAGCTTACTTACTAAACAAAATCATTAAGATTTTTAAATTTATATGTGAATCTTAACAATGATTATATTTGTACAAACTATAGTTTGAATTATATATTTTTGCTTTACTCATGTTTGTTGTACGTGTATTTCAGATGAACGAGACGCCATACAGAAGAAAACATTTACAAAATGGGTCAACAAACATTTGAAAAAGGTAACTAGGATATATTTTCTTAATATTCGCCTGAGATTATGCATTTATTTCGTAATTGTGTGTGTGTGTGTGTGTGTGTTTTAAGAGTGCCGTGAATGGATGTATGATATTTTGTATCATCAATATTTATTTGTACAAGATAGACATTTTTCCTCGGAATATGCAGGTACTAGAAATGCAAATACATTTATAACATGTTTAAACACGCAAGTTTGTACTTGCTTATATTATATTGTACATAATCTTCGTACTTAATTGCATATAATATTGTAAAAGGAAAAACGAAATTCGTGAAAACACATTAAAATTGTCACAGGATTAATTAAATTCTAAATTATCGTAAAGGTTAATTCACCAGCAGTCACCAAATTAGTTCCATAAATAAAGGTAGCGCGTTGGTTGTGAATATGGATGGCTAGTTTAATTTTAGACCAGCAGGTCAGGGCCGGACGCAACACTTTTAAGCCCTTAAAATAGCAAAGTTGCATATTTATAATATGTTTTACATGATTTTGTGCTTCTGTGAACACGAATTGTTGCAGTCATCTTAGAATTTTCTTTGCACGCGATAGTGTAATATCGTGAGGAACTACAGTTCATATCCTAGATCATGCAATACCTAGATTTAACTAATGGCTGCTCCATAACGTTTTTTTTTTTAATTACTTAGTAAGATGCTAATTTTAGCTTTCTATATTACAAAACTCACAATATTAAAGAGTACAAAAATACTGTAAAATTTATGCAATATATTTAATAATAATTATGTGACCTTGAAAATAGGCACTTAGACGATTTCGTGACTAAATTAATTGTATGTGAATACCACAGATGTTTGTGGTTTTGCATTAAAAAAATATTGGAAAATTATTCTCGGTATAAATAAACTATAAACTTCAAAGAGATTTCGTTTCAAGCAAATGAAAATATATTCGTAATTTCCCAGAAACTTCTGTTGTAAACTGCCCGTACGGCACAGTAGTTTGTGGACAGGAAATAGAGTATTTTTGAAGAAAAGGGTTAAGAGAAAAATATTTAGATGTATTACAGCCGGAGCCGACATGACATAAGCATATATACACACTGCACATTGACTGGTACAGTCTTTGTATCCAAAGTGTAGCTGCATAAATGTTCAGTGTGTTTTCCGTTGTTTTATTTTGTTTTTTGTTGACGGAAGACTATACCAACGAACTCTATGCGTGTGCAAACTAACCACGTGTCTAATTATACACGTACAGTATGTTCAACATTGAAGTCTTGTCTTTGATCTTCACGCGCTTAAATGAGAATCCTGAATTATTCTGTAACTGCTTCTTGTAGCCTTTGGATTAGATTTAATTGCTATATTGCAATGATTGATTCAGTGTTCTAAGGATTCATTTATAATCTTTGATTCGAAACCAATTATTCTCGGTATAAATAAACTATAAACTTCAAAGAGATTTCGTTTCAAGCAAATGAAAATATATTCGTAATTTCCGAGAAACTTCTGTTGTAAACTGCCCGTACGGCACAGTAGTTTGTGGACAGGAAATAGAGTATTTTTGAAGAAAAGGGTTAAGAGAAAAATATTTAGATGTATTACAGCCGGAGCCGACATGACATAAGCATATATACACACTGCACATTGACTGGTACAGTCTTTGTATCCAAAGTGTAGCTGCATAAATGTTCAGTGTGTTTTCCGTTGTTTTATTTTGTTTTTTGTTGACGGAAGACTATACCAACGAACTCTATGCGTGTGCAAACTAACCACGTGTCTAATTATACACGTACAGTATGTTCAACATTGAAGTCTTTTCTTTGATCTTCACGCGCTTAAATGAGAATCCTGAATTATTCTGTAACTGCTTCTTGTAGCCTTTGGATTAGATTTAATTGCTATATTGCAATGATTGATTCAGTGTTCTAAGGATTCATTTATAATCTTTGATTCGAAACCAATTATTTGTATCCTTTTTATTCGTTTTATATCTCAAATAAATTGATTAGAACAGAAATTTAGTTTTCCAATACATGCGAGATTCTATTATATTATATTTCATGTGGAAATATTTGATATTATTTGCAGTTTTATTAAGTTAAATAAATAAAATAATTTTTTAAACAATTTATTGTGTTTTGTATCAGTATTGCCACTGTTTTTTTTGTTATTGTCCAGTCAAAGTAAAATTTACGACGAAATAATTTTCTGTTTGGTCCATTAGTGTCCGAATTTGGTAATACAAGTACGTATCAACTTCAGGTGTAATTAAAAAGTTATTTATAACTGTACTGATATATCATTAATCAATGGCTACAGTGTATCATTTACTCTTAATAAGTAAATAAATTTTGCCATAAGTTTATTTATTACATATTTGACTCAGCAAGCCCTAGAGGTATATAAAATAATATAAATAACATTTTGGTTATAACTTTCATTTGGTAACCATATACGTTATGTATTATTTCAGATCAATACATGCATTTTGTTCATGCCAAAGTATGATTCACAGTTTTACTTGGCAAGGTCGAATTCAATTGAACCCAATTGCAAACTAATCACTTCTAACGAATTAATTAATTAATGTTTAGTTCAGTTAATCTTTGCAATGTTATATGTAGGTATGACAGTACGATTTATATCCAATTCGTGTCTCCTGGTTAAATATCCACAGCACGCTGCGTTATATTCTAAACTTCGATATTTCTTTGTACATAAAACCGGTCTGCATAAATATAGATTTATTTCTACATAATTTATGTTTAATTTTTCTATTCAAAAAGCTATTTATTTGTGTTGTAGATAATTTCTGTAATGTTTTGATTACTTTCTCATAGTTAAAACACGTATCAAAATTGTACATTTTTTAGTATTGCTAATAGTAAGTGTAGAATGTTAGTAGACCAATTTAGCAGCTGTCTATAGCTGCTTTAGTATCGAGGTGTGGATAGCAGTTATGATTAAAACCGTTAGTGAAATGATAGGTGGCGTTGGAGTGTAATAACGCACTTATTTCGGAGTAATCTTTCTCGTTTACAGTGTTAAGTCTTTACGCACCGGACGCCTGCTAAGCCATCCATGCTACTAAAGGTTAATGGTGTAATTGAACGTATAATAGCGAGTGCTTAGGCATTTAATAGTCACTTGCTTCTATAAAAAGACGTATCTAGAAAAATACTCCCAACCAAATATAACATACCTCTAATTCTCGTAACAGTATTCACAGTTCCTCTGTAAATATTTCAGACAAGCAAATAGTCAAGCACCTTTTTATGTTTTGTTTAATGTCATCATTACGTAGCTAAAATATCAGACATTTTCATCTACATTTGTTCATTGATGACAAATCCCCAAAGATGACTCGGCAACGCTCTTGAAGAAAGCATCCAATGAGATGATTCAACAAATGACTATAAACCTCGGCAACGTTGCCAAATGCATACGTCATTGTTCATTAACTACCTGTATTCGGAAAACAAACAGTTGTGGCTCATACACTGTAATGGAAAACACAATCCTGATATTTAAAAAAAGCCGGATAATTGGTTGGGAATCTATGTACGGAATACGCGTTAAACCTGCACTGTTTTACATACAATACTGTTGACGACGTAATCCAAGATTTGAATATAACACACTCGATTTACAGTAATACGTATTAGGTTTATGGAAATAGCTAACAGGAACAATTTTTAGTTAAACTATTCATGTTTTCATACGCAGTGGCGCCGACTTTTAATTTTGCTACAGGGGCAAAATATGCTTCAGCCGAGCAAAAAAATCTCAGCAGCAAGAATAGTAGCTAAACAAAAATGTATGTATGTCTATGGGGATTTGATACTATTGTCCTAGATCTTCTCGTTGCCAATTCTGTGCTCGGTCATGTTCTGTAATTCTATTTATTCCACGGCATGCTACAATTTACAGCTAAACAAGTGAAACATTCTCTCGTCACCGGTGTCGTGCCAACTTGATTCAAACACACCCCGACAATCTACGTCTCGAGTAACGGCATAATGTTTTCGTATTATTATTCTTGTTGACTTGAACGTACAGACAACCTCTGAAACAAAATGCCATGTCGTTATTACGATTGTATTTCAAACGTACAAACATCTAAATTACAAACTAGAAATGCTATTTATAACTGATGTATGAATCTCTGTTGTTTGGTAACAAAAATAAATTTAGAATTTTCTAAATGTTTTCATATGCTTGAGTATTTTGAGTGAAAATTAGCATAACTTTTGCATCTTTTTTCACGCTTGCCAAATCAGCACTGGAAATATGTAAAGGTTTGTAGATATTTATTAATAATATTCTGAAATAAAATTCGATTTAACTGACAAAAAAAAAAAAAAATTGCATATACAGTATACACATATTGATTAAATATATAATATATTTAATTTTAATCTCGTGCTTTAAATTCAATGTAGCTGATAATTTATTCAAGGAATAATTATGAATAAATCGTTAAAATACATGATCTGCGTAATTAATTAAAGTATATTATCAAAGTATAATTACTAAATATAGTATAGTAACTAAATGATTTAAATAAATTTCATGGTTTAATTTAATTCTAAGTAAAACATAAATGTTTTTTGAATTTTTAATTTACATATATTTTTATTTTTTTTCCTTATATACAGCTGTTTTTAATAAATAATTACATTTTGTATTTCAATGAAAATGCTTGTCATGACAAGTCGTGTCTTATTAAGCGAATACTTTTGTTCAATATCACTTACATTGTCCAGTTGTCAGTTTAGCTTTCTTTATTGGTCAATTTTTGTCTTCTGAGCTCTGTCTAGATTAAATGCAAGAAATGATATTAGCACATTACAATAACTAAAATATCTAACGGATCCTATGGACCTATCCAATCTACGAGATTAATACTTATTATATTGAAAAATATATGTATTACAAATTATAGCAAGTCGTATATAAATTATTATTGTATAATTCAATATTATATGATCACTCACTGGTTATTAAATTAGATCATAATCAAATGATATAATAGTTTCGATTGATTCAATTAATAAAACCAATTAGAATGTTAGTTGATCATATGTCACTCTTAATTAAATATACATGAATAAAAATCAAGGTTATATCCTGTAAATTTCGCTTAATGAAAAAATTGGCATTATCCATAAATGTAACTTAATAATAAATCTGGTTAAAATTAATTATGGTAATAAATCTTTGTCGCACACAAATCGTCTGATTTATTGATTAAGATATCGGTGATAAATAATTTTGTCATGTGGTAAAAACAACTATGTACAGTGACTAGTATTCTGTAATAAACTTTCTGGTACAAGGTCCAGTAGCCGCTCCACCACTGTACTGAGCTCCCCCCACCCTCAGACCTGCATTCCCTGACCAATCAGTAACATACATTGTCATTGAATTGTCACTCTGGACATGTGAATTCTTTCTCTGAGTAAATAAGTGTACATTATTTGCTTTCACAGCTACTGACATACGCTATATCTATAAATAGCCACCGTTTGGTGCTCCCTGATTTAACTGTCTAATTTTGTAAGCCGCTGGAACAGACTAAATTACACGATAATTGTTTTGTCACTTGTTTACACCCGCATTTGTAATTGAATTATTCAATTTGACTTGTACATTTACATTTTATGGACAAGAAAAATTAAAAAAATCTTAATGTCTATTTTTAGAAATATTAATAACCACATAAAGATTTATGTATTACAAGTGAATTCAAATAATCATGGAAAAACATCATTGGTATATACAAATACGACAAAACAATTATATTTTTACTTCATAAATGCAGTAATATATCTAGAAATTAATAGAAAAGTTTTAACTATTTGTATGTTAATGATTAAGTAATTTACAGAGCCAAGATGTAATATTTTATTCAGGAATACGAAACTACAATAAATAAATCGATTAAAAATTAATACGTCTTACTACGATTGTATACTGTATGTGTGATTAGTTATATGACAAATTTATTTTAAAAAAGTGCTCGGATACATTTCCTTAAAATCCAAAATAACAATCAATATTTATTTGCTCCAGTTACTAGTTCTAACCAATAGCAAACACACGATTTGATTAGTATCTTCCTATTGGTTAGCTTGTATTTTTCTGATGATGCTATTGGTCAACTTGTATTTTTCTGATGATGCTATTGGTTAGCTTGTATTTGTCTGATGATCCTATTGGTCAGATGTGTGTAAGTAAGGCGATATGATTGGCTAACATATGAATGGTGATGATTGCAGACTTACACGTGTTTACACGTGTGCGTGTCCGTGAACAACGTGCCCTGTTGTCCTCCCGCAGTAAGTTCTGAGCATGCGTGTGTCGTTACTTAATTCTTACTTCATTATTTGTTGTGTGTGGATACTATGTTGTTTTATGTTCCTGTGTGGTGATAATGATGTTTACTTGTTTTCTAATTTAATAGCTTCCCGTCTTTTCTTGTTTTCCATACATAAATTACTATTGCACAATTTTCACCAGATTTTATTGAATCTCATCCAAGCAAGAAACATATATTTATTTGGACTAAAACTTTATTTGTTTTAAAGATAAACAAAATATAAATATAATTCCCTTTAATTTCCGAATTAAGTAATAAAACTTTCAATAAAATCTGGATAATTACATATTTCAAGCATGTAGTAGGAAAGTGTTCAATATTTATACTATACATGTTTCAAGTAAGGCTTATATTTCATTCAAATTCATTGTTTAAACAGTATATTTAGATAGATATATTTTAGTGACATTTTTAAAAAAAAAAATTTAATATTCCTTATTGTTCATATTACATTGATAGTTATTTATAGAAACGTATATTTGAAGTTCGATTTTCAATAACAAATTTACATTTTATACATTTTTATAATTTTATTTACCAAGATTTTAATATAGAATTAATAATACTTAGAAAATCTTCTTGAATGTAAAATATATTTTTTAGCTAAATTATGCTTCTGTGCTCAGTGTTTTTCAAAAATCTTCACTCATTTATTTGAAATTTAATATCTGGCTTTCATTGTCTCGTTGGTGCTTTCAACACTGGCTTCCAAGGATCAAGGAGCACTTGATTTATGTTTTGTGTGTGGATGTTCCTAGTGATTCTGTATATATTAATTCATGTATGTTTGTTATAGGCAAGCCGACATGTGCGGGATCTGTTCGAGGACTTGCGCGATGGACACAACCTCATCTCGCTGTTGGAGGTGTTAACTGGCGAACACCTCGTAAGTACACTCATTTTAATTATTTAATTTACTAATATTTTTTTATTAATTTTTTTAAAAAAATATTTTTTTCAAGTTTTGCTGATTATTTGAAGGTTTAGTTTTTCATATTTAGTTACTTTGTATAATCACCCAACCATTCAGCTCTAACAAGTTGACTGAATTTGATATCATCTTTGAATGGTTCGATGTCGTTGATTAAAATCTCGTAATGTACATTATCCGACCGAATTGGCCAAACGCATTCTGGAACAAATATATTTCAAATATTAGATTCACAATTTGAATTACAATTGACGAATGGCGTTACTATGAGTTACTAATTTTTTTCTACAAAATTTTTACACTTTGGAAAATTTTTTTATAGCATTATTTAGTGGCGGGTTTAGTAGTACAATTTAGTAACTGTTTGAAATGCCGATTACTCGCGAACTTTAAATATATTACCTGAATAACTTCTTGTAGCAGGATTTATATCGAATATATTAATAATTTGATCAAAATCGTATAAATATTCACTGTTCAATAAAAATTCCAACAAAGTCACACTCGGAAGATCTTCTTTCAAATGTTTCTGTTCTTCTTTCAACATTCGTCCCTTATTCAAATCGATCCGCCTCAGTGTCACCATGAAACTGTAGACTTTTTTCACACACAGTTCAATGTAAGGTTTGGTTTTGTTATAATCCCAGGTCGGTTTAATTTTCTCCAACATTGCTGGCGGTTGTTCTTTCTTGAACGACCAGTTATCAAACATACGCCTGTGCACATGATGAAACGCAACCAACAGTTTGCATCGTACCAAATACTCGGAATTCTTCTGTTTCAAGAGCATAAAATGTTTAACGATACTGTCCGCGGAACCGTCCACGAAATGAACAAAATATCTCGGTAACAGTAGCATTAACCCGGTCAGTGGTTCCTGACAGTAACCATTGTTCACAGTGTCAACGATGGAGATCATCAAATCTAGGATATTTTTATCGTTGTAACTGTACTCGCCAATGTAGATGTATCGATGTATGAATGCATTCCGATTCGCTGTTTGCAGACAATGTTGTACGACATCTAACAAAGATCTCCGCACAGGAACCTCCATTTTACGCTGTTATTTAATAACTGTTTTCAATATATGATTGTCATATTTGAAACTGGCATTTGTTTATGTAACAATTATGACAAGCACGACCTTCTCGATAACAGTGTACACTTTTAATCGAGAAGGTCATAATTCCAGCATGATCAATAATTTACAAATTTCAGAAGGTAGAAAAAAAACTAGACAATTTTTATTAAATCTGTATTTATATCTACAAAAAATCCTGATTGATTTAAGCATTAAATTATAATAGTTCTAGTTTTACAGTAACAAAAAATGTTTTACAAAAACTTTAAATTGGTTTCGAAGAATTAGCTAGCATTTTTGTTCGGAAAATTCAGGCATTTAACGAATGTACAATTGTGACGATCATGTGTTTACGATAGATTTGCGTATTTCAATGGTGATGACACCGTGTCCTTGCGTTAGACGTACGTGCTTCCGTTTCTCACTTCGTAACTAACGCCTTCCTTTAAGGAGAGAATTCTAACAGCATGTGATTATCTACCTACGCAAGCATACACACGTCCAGTAGCGCCATCACGTCAAGTAATTGCTGTACTACCGCATTTAGAAACCGGGGAATACCCAGTGCGATACATCATAGGTTAGCTAAACGATTATATGAATAGAAGATCAAAAGGTCAAGAATAAAGTATTCTATTTAATCAAGTATAATCAATCATGTATTATTGAACGTAAATTTGTAATAAATACAGGAATGTTACTTAAACAGAATAAACTACAGATTCGTGGAATTTTCCCATGGTTGAATTAAGAATGCACGGTGCATTTTATTGTGACATGTTTTATTTATAGTATAGTGAAATTCTTTAGAAATTTGTTACGCTTGTGATGGCTAATGCAATTGTCTAGTTTCCCTAAAGAACACACTGAATTTATCAACAAATAACATAAAACTAATCTATTATTTTTGCTCAATTCTTGTTGTTATTTGTATTTGTGATCAAATTCAATATTCTTTAGTTTAGAAATTATACAGACTTTCTTAATCATTTGTGACTAATATTCAACTGATATCAAAATTGACATATTATTACGAAATGAATTTTTCTATACATCTTTTGTATAACTGTCATTCTAATCATATCTGCCAATCATACATTTGGCTATCAATGAGCACTTAACACTTTTATAGAACCACTTTAGAATATTTCGACAATCTTTTCATATGTATATTATCCTTTCAATAGTCGAAAATATTTTCGTAATACTTAAGTTGTATAAACCGTATTAGGCTGATTTTTTTGCTGTTAAACTTTTAGTTTAGATTTAACGATTAATATGTAGGTGTCGTAATTTCAGTAAAATGCTGGAATTATTAATGTTTTTATCTCTTTATTTGGTCGACACCATCAATGACTAATTTTTGAATATGACTAATAAATTTGAAAGACATTATTGAACAGAAATATTGCTATTATTTATTTTTATTTATAAAATATTTAATTCCTATTCTAGATATAAAATATAGTGAATGGTTATTAAAAAAGAAACAAATTATTGACGCCTTATTTGTAATTTAAATTTCGAAATAAAAAATATTGTATTGTAAGAAACTATTTTGCCAAATTTGTGATGTTTTTTTTTTTCATATTGATGAATTGATTTTTGTGTCACTTTGATTATCTTTATTTATTACAGTAATTACGTTTGGTATTTAATTGTGTCTTGTATAATTGACGGATTCAAAATGTCAGTCTCTTTTAGTGTATGACATTAATTTACTTCGCCAAATAAGAAAAGCTTGAAATGGGCAATGATCCTTAATTTTTTTCAACTGGTCTGTTTACTGAATGCACACATGTGATTTCGAGAATCTTCTGACTCATCCTGTTGGACTAGACGTGCAGACAAAACATTTATAAATCATTTCACTCTTTTGTACTTATTTTTTTAGTACTTTCATATGTTTTTTTTCTCTGTAAAACATCTGCCTTAACTCTCTTGTGCTGTTTTATCATATGGAAATAATAAATAAATGTTTAACTTCCCGTATTTAATTTTATATGAAATGTGAATATGACATTATATCGTTTTTATGACATTTTCTTACATATTTTTTCTACTTCTTCCTTTACAGCCACGCGAACGAGGCCAAATGCGTTTCCATATGCTGCACAACATCGATACGGCCCTGCATTTCTTGCACTGCAAGAAAATCAAACTTGTCAATATCCGTTCAGAGGATATTGTCGATGGTAATCCGAAACTGACTCTCGGCTTGATATGGACAATCATTCTACATTTCCAGGTAAGTCGTTTCACATTCTACGTATTTATGTTTACATCTGACGCCGAAATTTAGCACTTAAAAATCCATCTTAAATCGTACTTTATCGTAGCAATGAATTAGTAGAATTTAAATGCAGAATTTGGACTGTAAATTCGCTGAGATATACGTGTAAATTTATGCGTTTTTAATCCATAATCCGGTGAGTTATAAATTTTGTACGAATTTATGGCGAGTCGTAAAGGTGCAGGCATTTTCCATATTCACTTCATATCGGAATGTGTGCTATCTTTGCACTTAAAACACATTTACATAAATTTTCAAAGGAGACATTTTATTGATAAAACCTACGAATTTTATTACGCATGTTTAGATTGCTCATTTTGAGTGAATATTTTTGTATAAAAATTAAAATAAAATTGATATGATAAATTCGAATGTAGCCAGTTCTTTGCGTAGCTCTTGTGTAATGTTAATCACTGATAATCAATCCATGATGTGTTGTTGTTCTGTGCGCCCGCAGGGTTCTAAGAAGGTAAGTTAACGTAAATGTAACGTTACCAGTAACGCGCTTTAGAATATACAATGAACTCGTTGTGTTTTCGTTTTGTGGCCGTGTTTGCGTATTGTTTCTTTTTTGCAACATGTGACTGCCCAAGGAACTGGCTATGTATTTCTTTATTTGTTTATGCATGTTCGCTGTATCCGTCGCTAGATACTCAATTGATGTTGTTAACTGTTCTATCTCTGAATATCGTTGTAAATAACTTGTCGTATCACTGCGATTCATAGCTCACTTAATAAAGAACTACATTAGTGTTCTACTAAAATTGTCACTATTACTATAGCCTACAATAATACTATAAAATATTACATAGCAACAGTGCCAATTTGAGTAGAGACAAATTTAGTGCTGTGAATTGTAGTGATGTATTATTTTTAAATCTATTATTGAACCAATATATTTTGTACAGAATTAGTAAACAAATTATTGTGTTTCAAATAGAGCATAAACTAAATCGTACATAGTGGAATCTCGCTTATAATATATAACATACTAAATACTTTCGTTATAGTATACACTTGCTTATAGTGAACTCTGGTTCGTTTAAGTTCACTATACGCGGATTCATATTCAATACATGAATGAAACATTTAGGTCTTCTAGTTTGTACATATATGTTTAATGTGGGCATTCTACATACTTGAAACACACGGTCACACATTCAACGTTGGCGTATCATGTTATAAAATGTTTGCGATTATTTATTAATTTATTTCTACTTTGACCTGTTTATAAATAAATAAAAAACGGACTTGTGGTGTCTCCCACACAGTGTTCTTAAGGCCCTCGTCAACACACGCGCACACACACACACACATATAAACATAATACGACACTTGAAATTTCGTAATCAATCGTATAGCCGTATATGGTGGGGTGTGGTCGATATATATATGTATATGAATTTATTTCCATTGCGAAAAATGTTTTCCAAAAGAATTATACTACCCACGAAACCCGGTTGACCATATGGTCGATGGAACCGTGGCCATTTTCGGTGACGTTTCTGGATTGGATTGTTTTCGTATAATATTGCAGTGACATTCAGTCTACTTGGATTTGTGAATGAATCTTTGCAAAAGGAAAAAAATCTGATAATATTTGGGAAATAAATAAATAATTCTATTTATATTTTATAGTTCAAGAATTACATTCGACATTTTGCATAAACTTTCTGTGAAAGTACAAACTAAAAATAACAATAGATTCCATAATGAAATTATGTAGATACAATAAAAATTCTTTGCTTTCTCTTACATAAATCATTGAACATCCATAGCAACCATAGTTATTACTTATTTAAATAGCACGCTATGATCATGTTTGTTCTTGTAATGTTCATATAATTATAGTTATTTTATTCTCAACTGTCATGTCATCCGCGTATGACAAGTTGGACTTTCTAGTAATGTTACATGCACTTATGGAGATCCCAGTTATCATTAGCGAGAGACGCTGCCATTTTTTACTTGCAAATTACATTCTCCGATTGTACATCTGTCTTTACAAAGGAATTCGCAATATCGAAACATAAATTAACAATAAAATTCTATTACAGTGCTTGGCATCGTTTTGCTAATGAAATAGGAAGCAATTATTAATTTATTACTGGGAATAAGGTGCGGTAGTTATAAATTTTTAAGAATGCAGTTTACGCCTGGAAATGTAACGGGTTATAATAACGCATTACAGCTGTGCAAGGCTGGTTGCCTGCAAATAAATTGTCCAGGCGCGTACGGAATTCTTTGTTATTTTATAATCCATTACAGAATTCGTGTACCATACTGCAGTTATAACCAAATGATTATATTCTTGTAAGTCTAATTTAACCAACTTTGTACTTCTTATTTTTTTTTAATTTACTAGTTCAATATTAAAACTGATAATTATTATTGTTAACTAAATAAAATATACCTACGTTCTTTTTTTTTAAATTGACTTAACATTGCGGTTGAATTACATATTATTATTCTCCATAGCAATTATAAAAGGATAGCGGTGTACTTAATACACTTGAACTGTATAATTAGTGTTATTCATTAACATGTATATATAAACTAATTTAACAGAAATTAACTATGTAGGTAAGCATGTGTTTTCGCACAGCATTCGTCTAATTAATTTATCCTTGTGTAAATCTGCTCTGTCAACAATTACTTTAGCGGAACGTGTATATTCATTTCCGGTTACCGCATCGAGACAATCCGTCTCTACTCGTCTTCCTTTCCGTTGAATAATTCTTCTGACTCAGAACTATTTGCTATTTTACTGAATACTTTAAAGATATTACATCACAATCGGTTAATATGTTAGCATATATGTATTGTTATATTGATAAAATATATTGAGTTAAACAAAGAGCACTCGACCAGCAACCGGGGAGTTCCGGGTTCGAATCCTGGCAAACATATACTTTTTTTTATTTGAATATTTCATTTTTAATTAACAAGATATAATTTATAATAAATTATATAAGAAATAATCATTTATATAAACGATTTAAACAATCTATGTTATTCTATATGGTTTACTAAAATCTAATTGAATGATCAATAAATAATAACGAATAAACTAAGTTTGTAATTAAGTATTCAATAAGCTAATTACAGTCTTGCGCGTCTAATTAATTAGATGCCATACCAACCCATAAAAAATTTAAGCAAAAACCAAGTCTATTCATCTGTCATTTATATGATAATTGATATCTTTCAAGGTTAATAAAAACGGAGTTCAAGGTGTGGAAATTAAAAGAGTTACTTAATATCATGTTTAGTAATCACACACACACACACAGACTAGCGATAATCAGCTTTAACCTTTAAACAATTACTCTCATTATTAATTACATTAACTTGTCAGACTGAAGTTTGCTTACCGTGTATTCAGTCATGTGCTCACTGTATTTACCGTAAATACACACGGCACGCGATACTAGACTCTGTTCCGTATGACACTAAGGTTTATATTCCCATCCACAGTGCACGAGAACAATGGAATACAGGTGTTCTGCACGCATTGTTGACCATGTGTGAAAGTTTCGGTTCATTCATGGAAATGCACACACAGAATCACAGTGTGCCGTGGATAATAAGCCACTGATATATGTGTGCACTATACAGTATATGACGGTAGCGCCTTGTACAAGTTATCTTAGGAAAGTTGGCTGTGACAAACAAACGCACTTAGCAGACTATGGAAAAACAAACGTATTTGACAGATAACAAAAGTCAAGTTGATATAGAAAAAATAAAACACAGTACTTTCTTTTGTTTTTTTACGGATGTTGTATGTAAAGTTTTGTGTTAGAATTCGTGTTGTTTATTTGGGTTAAACGGTAGTCATTTTCTATTGTTTTGTTTGTATCTATTAGAATTTTTGGTGAATAAATATTGTGGATGGTAGTAGGTTTGGAAAGTAAATAATTTCATTCGTGGTTATGATGTATAATCAGTGTAATATGTCAAGCATCTCCTGCATCTTTGTCATTTACCTGTGCTAGTTATTATTGTGTGAATCGAAGCGAATAACGGAAATACAAGTCTGTGCTTAAGGCGTAATTTGTCAAAGAAAGTATACATTTTACATGTTTAGAAACATCACATTTCAAGTCTTACTACAAAAACAAATCTCGCAACTGAAATATTTCATGATTCCTATACTTTATGCTTATGTATCAGAAAATAAAAAGTATATTATTTAGTAAAAAAATAGAATTGCAAGGACAGAAATTATATTTAATTCAACGTTTTCTTGAAGCTAATTACTTTGTTTATCAATAATACCATATTGTTTAGCTGTATTTCGTGAAAATACATTGTGCCGGGTTAACTAGTGCCATCTAGTGGTAACATACTGAACTAGCAGTGAATGTACAATGCATTTCTCCTATTTAAAGTCATGCTTAAAGGGCAACACACGTTCCAATTAACCGTTACGTATCATAAATGGCTTGGATAGTGTGTAGTTTAAGTTTCCTAATTAAGTATTATTTCGACGTGGATCGGAGAAAGTATTCCATTGCCATTTGCAGTGATTGCTAGTAAAAGTGAATGCAGGAAGACAAGATGTCCGATACCTTTGATCTTACGACCAAGGATTCGTGTAATGATCGTAAAACTATTCGCAAATTCCATGGAAAGTGCACAGGAAACAAATCGATAATTGCGCCAGAGAAAAACGAGTTCGCTGTCTGATCTAATGATGAAGTCACTTGTGTTTACGAGTTTGAAATATCAAGCACCTGAATCCATAAATGAACAAAAAGAAGAGGTTTCCTGCATTTATATAGGAACCTTGTATGGAATAGAAAACGTTTCAGTGCTTGATGTAACGTTGAAATCACCAGATTGTCTCATTCGGTTTTAATAAAATCATATATGCCCATTAGACCTGCTCAATTGGCAGTATAGGAAACACATTTTCGAGAATAAATTGACACATACATATATGGCAAACGATTAGAATTGAATCGTGATATTAATATTCAATATCCACTTCTATTCCATATTGAACACTATCCGTGACCATATGCGTGCACACGGGTGATTATATGCACGTGTGCCCCTCTGTGTAAAACACCTGTGCACGCCACTGACTTCCCACTCGCGTCCGGTACATATAGTGTATCCATAGATATAAGAACTTGACTAAACGCAGCATGCTATTAACAGAGGATTATCCCAAATTATACGACACAGTAAATGAATAAAAAGCAGAGCTGTATTCAGAAATTTATAAATACATTTTGAAAAATAACAACAAAAATATGATATACATCTTAACAATAATAATACAAATTAACATAAATAAATGTAATATTCAATAAATTATTATTACGTCTTAATTATAGACAAAATGTCTCTTGTCTTTCCCGCTAAGAGCATTACAAATGTACCTGAATACCGCCACTACTAGTAGTTTATGGCCTCTCCTGCTGTGAAGGGTACCACCCTACCTATTAAGGAATCATGTCAAGTTCTTATATCTATGGATAGACTATATGTACCGGACGCGAGTGGGAAGTCAGTATACAAGGTTGTATTCAGTCGCTCTTTGTCAGCGAGACTCACCTGGCTCAGTGCTGCTTTCGGTACCCGATGGATCACACGCGGACATCGCCTCGTGTCCATCCGATGTTTTCAAAAGTTTGCTCACTAATTTGAGGTTATGTTCAACATAAACCACAAACAGCTGTCGGTTGACGTTCTAAATGTGCTACAAATAAAATAGTGCTCACAGTTAATGTGTACAATTCAGGTGTAAAGTGATTTCCGAAGTTATTTTCAAAACGCATTTGCGTGTGTTTATTTATGTTAATTTTTGTGTACAAGTTGCATCTGTCATTATTTAAATCCAAGGTTAAATGATGTCACAGACAACGAATACTTGATCGGTTTGGTGCTGGTTTTTTTTTGTTCAATCAGTAAAAAAGTGCGTGTTGATGAGTTTTCATTTACAAAGTAAATGTGTAACTTGATAATTGTGATGTGAAAATATTTATTATAAACAAACTATTTATTCTAACTGCCAAATACGAAAAATATTACTAACTGTGTTCTATACATAAATGCCTAATAAATCTTATTAATTTAAAAATAATAATAAATGTATAAAAATTAAACCAACGCTTTTAATTCATTCATATTAATTTTAAAATAAAACAAATATTACGAAGAAAAATAAGTTTGAACTTATTGCTAAATATTTATGCGATATTTTTCATATAAGAATACAAACATTGTGCTTTGCTAATAATAATAAATCGAATGAATTGCGCGTATAAAAAAATCGTCTAACAAATAAATAAAAATGTCTATGTATCGGTTCGTGAAAGACAATAGTTCCAGTGTACCAAACCAGCGGTTATTTGTGCAAGGAACCAGTGACACTGCATCGGCGGGTCGCTCCATGTTAGGTCCGCCAATAACTACGGATTTATCGTCACGTAAAGATATCGAGAATCTACAGGCTGTTTATACGAAACGTCGTGTGTCAACTGAAGTGCTCGGTAGTTCGTTAGAATCAACGAAGACGAGTCGCAAAGGCGAGAATGGTACACGCCGAATAACAACACGTATTGTCAGGAAAATCACAACCCTCACTCGCGGGGAAGAGAAGAGTGTAACGGAGGATTTACTCAAAAAAGCACAGAGCAAAGACGTACGTGCTAGACATCATGAAACGGGCGAAGTGCACCAGAAGGCAATTAAACCAAAACGTGTTAAGGTTCGTGTGTTGATCATGTTTAAATAAGGGTTAAAATATTCTACAGATAAATTACTGCTGTTTCTGTAGGGTGTCCTGCATGGATGCCTTTACATTTCCGGTGTTTTTGTTTCATACTACAGCTGTTTTGAATTCAAAACGGCTGTGTGCCATTAACATAATAATTTGTATATTCTAAATATTTTAATTGTCGTTAATATTGGCTTGTAAATTTTAGTTTCATTTAGCAAAATTATAATTTTAAATTACTTCGATTTATACGGTATCGAAGAACGGACATCCTGACACACCTTATTTAAATCGATTTATTTTATTTTGCAATGTAAATTAGAAATGTTATTTTTCTTGTGTTAAATTCTCAATAAACTTGCGTAATCATTTACGTTTAATTCTGGTGCAATAGTCTCTAGTAAATATGTAGTTATTTAGACATCATTTCAAATCTGGCACGTTGAAATCAAAATGGCATTTGAAAAGTTCACATTTTCAACCGACCTCGCCGTCTCTTAAATCAATGCTATTAACATTCGTAAAGAGATTCAAGTCACCGTCGATTCTACAAACAAATGGTAGCTTTTGTTGCCGAGGTTAAAGATGTCAAATCGTGCTAGTCTGAAAGTAGTTCAATATCATATCTCAAGGTGACACCTAGTGTCACTCAATACGATCCGACTTGGCTGTGACTATAATCATACACCTTTGCATTACTGCAGGGCGTGTGTAGGCAGGACACACGTTGCCTTTTTCAGTAACAACAGTGTAGATCAAGAATGTATTGTGTTGTTTACAGTAGAGCATTAATACTGAAGGTTTTTTTTAAACTGTGTGGGCTGATCACGTTGTCATCTACAGATCCAGATGAACAAATATATTCTGAAATAACATACTTAAGTCTATATCACTGGTATTTCATGTTGATTAAATAATGATTATCAGTCATAGTTGTTTCTATAACAATGACTTCACTATTTTCTATCTTTTTTATTGATGTTTTTCTTCTAAATTCCAAAGTAATTGCGCATACAATAATTAAATATAAACATATTTATGAGCAATAAATTAGTCTCAATTTTATTTTTAGATATGGAAATATAATTTGTATCTTAATAGGCAAAAATTCAATCATTGATTGATTTATCGATTCGTGTAATATTTAAACATGCCATTGGGAAAAAAATATGATTAGATATTAATGAATTGTATCATTAATCTTTATATAACGATTATATTTTACATTGTATGTACATATATGTTCAAAGAAATATTAAGTAAAAAAAGGTTTCATGTAGATATCAGTTTTCAAATGTCATTTTTTGTAATAGTCGTAAAAATTTCTAATTTTCCGCATATTATAGTTGCGTAAAACAAGTTTTTTTTTTATTAAAACTCTCTTAAAATGCATAACATTTTCATGAATTTAAAATTGTAAAAAATAATAGCTTTGCGCGTTAATATTCATTTCACTCCAAAGGATCCTTGATTCGTCTCATTAAATACTTTTGTAGAACATACGAAGAACAGCCTTCTTCGATAATTCCAATAGGAATCCATTACGTAGCTGACAACAGAACATAACCTCAAAATAGAAGGCGTTGACAAATATAAGAGGCGTACAATTTGACATTTGACCCTTGTATATTCGCTCACGAAATATCTATTTGTATTGATTTTTTTTTCATTGCGTTCAGTCGTGCACAACAATGGAATGTTAAACGATAATCGTGGATACAATTTCAATGTTTTTTTGTTTAAATTTGGCTACAAGGCAATTGTTCTGCAAGTAGTTCAAAAACTATGTGAATACATATTTACATTGTCAATTTATGAGAAAATATTAAGTAGTTTACATTTGCAAACAATATTACATTTATTTTGTATTTAATTAACAAATTTAAAGGTTGTTTACATCTATTTAAAATAATAAAAATGTTTTGTGTTATTTTTTTATGTCATGATTCTACACACTTACTACATGTTTCTGAGAACCAGGACAGAGTTTTTCTCTTTGTTTATTAATAATTTGTAAGTAATTGTCATATGCATATTATTGCAGAATATATTATCTATAAAAACATCAATAATATAAAAGTAGCTTTATAATTCAGCATTGACAGTACCTATATAAAATACTTCTATGCAAATTATGGCTTCTAGTTTAATACGATATAAAATGTTAATCGGTGTTTGAACTCAACATTGAGTCATAGACCCCTATCAATAAATCTTATATAATATATACAAATATACATAATAACATTGGGCCGAATGAGTTCTCGAACTTAACTAAGCTAAATAAGAACTACAAAAAAGATGAACTTATATTCCTTTATATTAGATAAAACAAGGATACGTTACTATGGAATTTAGGGCCGATCCTAAAATTGGGAACGAAAGCTGAATTTGACCCGTGGAACGGAAATAAAAACGAATTTTATTACTTTTTAAAACATCCATTCGTTCCTTTCAATTCTTGCACAGGCAATCATTATTTTCGACTATGACATCACGCTTTAACCATGTACAAAACTGTACTGAAATGCTCTACCTTTGTTGCGAGATCGCCAAACGCGCATTGGCCCGCATAAGAGACTTGTAAAGACAGGATATCGTTCATTGTACCCCAATGTGCTCGTATGACATCACCTCGTATACGTTTGTACTCGTATGCCTTTGTGTTGTTCGGGAAGAAATCACAAGCAACGTGTAGGTGCGAGAATTGTTTAGCCTTTTTTCTTGTGAATTTTTACAATTTAATGAATAAAGGCGTGTACGCTTGTCTTATAATGCATTGTTTGTAAATGATTTTGTCCTTGACAACTTCAGTTGTTGTTGCAGGATATTGACAATTGTTTTATTGAATCTCGAAGGTAAATTATAGAAATGCTCACCTTTAGAATCAAGTAAAATTATACATCTGCCCAATAAAAAAATGTAACATCAATTTCTATCTTTAGAAAAACGAACTGTCATGGGAACCAAATACAAGAACTGTTACAGTTTTGTAAGGTTATGTAATCGAATGGAAAATTACTATTTGCACTCGGCTTGAGCTGCGATCGATAATTTTAATTACGGATGTGCTTACTGGCCGATCTAGTTATTATTTTGTTAATTAATTTACTTGCATAGACCGTGCACGAAGTGCTATACATATCCTGATGAACTTTATGAACAGTGATGATGCAGAAGGTACTTGTCTATAATATGCAATCGTACAACTAATTTTGAAATGCTGGAAGTATCATTTCATATCAGACTTACATTACAGAATTTTATATTAGTCATTGAACATGATATTAGTGACACACTCCAACATGATAATGTTCAGATAGACATGTATTAAATTTGTTTAAATATTTGTAAACAGTTGGCGTAACGATTCGCACGTTTTAAGAACGATATGGCTCACGTTTCCCGTTCACAGTGCGGGTCAATGTCTCGCAGTGATGCACACAATTAAAATATACACTGTTCACAAACAGAGCGTCTCCTGCTATTAATTCTCATTAGTCATCCACAAGCCATCCAAACCTAGTAAAACAAATTCTCTGTAATTTCTCATAACCAGAGCATCTCAGTGAACTGCATTCCCACAAAATGTAGACTGCTTCACGGACATACATTGCAGTTAATGTTAGTTCCGAGTCCTCCCGCTAGGAGCGCTGACGTGCAATGATGTTACATTTGATTGAATTGCATGGCGGAAGGCACATGCGACAGTTAATGATTATAGAGTCTCGTATCGCGGATAGAAATTGCTATATTAATTTTATGCTTTCCTCTTTAATGACACAAGGAATGGAATGGACTCGGGGGCAAGATAGAACATGCTAAATGAGACACTGTTGCAATTTAATGTGAATATAATTAACGTTGCAGAATCCTACACACATTTCATGTAAATTACATGTCATTCTACTGTCTTTTGTTTTTACAAAACAAAACGTATTATTTAAAAGTATATTAATTTTCGTATTTTTCAGTTTAATATAGTACATTTAACACTCTAGATTATTCTGTTAATAAATGTACTTTCATTTGACATTTTGTATCGTCGCATTCGCTGAAAATTCTAGAATATACAAAGGTGATTAAACAGTTATGAATGTATTATCTCTCCGCCTACTTATTAATTAATAAATTTTATTTAAAGGTGAGTTAGAGAATGTTGCATTAAGAAGAAAAAAAGGTAAATAACAGAAGAATGTCAACGCAACTATAAAATGTTTAACTGTGTTTTTAGAAACACGTTTTCATATTCTAACAACATAAAAACAGTTCTCAAAATGACATGTTCCTAGTTTTTTTCCTATGTAGAATCACGTAAACACGTTGTTAAATTTAAGTGTGCCGTGGAAATAATATAACATTTAGTTAAATTGTCAGTATGTGGAGAAAAGTAAAATCTGTTTTGCTATTTTCTAAGCTTAATAAAAAACTTCAGAATGATTTTTTGTCTAGAAATACTCGCATTTTAATATTTGAATAAAGTAGCCGAGTTTTATCAAAGTAAATAATTATATATCATAATACATACTATATGTAAATAATTAGGCAGCTGTATTGTATGTAAATTAACTTCTTGTATCAATTAGATACGAAAAATAAATAATAATAATAATAAATATGTCAATATTCAAGTTCATTTAAAAAATAATATTTATTTTCGTAGCCTAAACAAGCTGTGTGTCTATTTACATAAAGTTTAATTAAAAAATACCGTTATATCTTGTGCTGTGTACGTGGGCCAAAACATATATATAGTTTTTTCTTCCATATGAGCTGTGACGTCACGTTAGTTTATCACCAAGATATAACGGTTGTCTACCTGATACATAGCCTGCCTTGATGAACAGAGTCACGTGCTACTCATGTTTATAGTGTATATATTTAGATGCATTCTACTAAAAAAAAACTGGAAATTTTACAGTTTACGTACTCACTAATAGAATCAGTTATTAATCTTGCAATATCACAGTATTGCATTGAGAATACAGATTAACTAAAGTTTTTAGTTTGTCTGTAATGTGAGTAAGACGTTTTGTCAGACGATGCTTTCAATGTTGTATGTTTGTATTCCCAAATTAACTGGTTGAGCGAGCGGACACCCGACTCGTTGGCGGGTGTGAATGTTTGAACTTGGCATTGATGCTGTTATTTATAAAACAGTGATTGCCAGACAATCACCAGGTCAACATACTCCCAGCCCAGTGACGGATTTTAAAACGTTTTAACAGGAAACACGCTTCATTTCATTCCTGCACACTTGCATTATTGCACTTATTTATATTCCTTTAAAACTGCGCTAAATAATTATAATTAAATAAAAACATGTTAGATAAATCTGTTGTCTTAATTAAGACAACATGTTTTCAGAATATTTTACATTAATAACTACTATTTGAACAGCCATGATGTATAGAAATTTAAGGTTATTGAAACATTCAGTTAGAATTATTATGCTTGCTTACCTGTATTTAGAAACGCTGTTTATAATATGTAAAATAGTTGAAACTATTAACGAATCACACACGCTAGTCGTTCCGTTATAAATTGCGTGATTTACAATAATTTCAGAGTTCAAATCGTGTACCGCTAAAGGTTATATTTGCATATGTTTCACTGAAATTATTGCATTTTACTTACACAAACACATACATACTGTATACCAGTTAAAATAAGTACAATGTGAAAGTTTCAAATTCCCCGCCGTTTGACTAGGGAATTATGGGTAACAAGCTGTCAGTTGTCAACGACTTGTTCCGAGTCCGTTTCTATGTTGTACGGCGACATACACTTGGTATTTTAATTAGAAATCTTGTTCATTTATTTATTGTTACTAATCAGTTTGATCTACAGTGGCGCCATATATGTAATTATTGGAATAAATTAGAGTGGCTTCTTCGTGGACAAAAGGCCAGTGTGATGATGGAAAGGTTGCACGCGTGATATGCTGTTGATTAAATACTGAATGGTGCATGAATTCATGTACATATTGCAGTATTGGAAAGTGTATGAGCTATTAGTATGAGGTAGATGTTATTCTTAGTCTGCAAACATAATGCCTTATTAATATTTATAAACGTTCACTCTTTATTGAATACCAGCATTACCAAGTAAAATTAACGGTGATCTAATATCATTCAAAGTTTCTTTGATTCAAAGATAGTATTTAAGCTGGCTTGATTGTGTTACTAATTCTGTATTTTCTTTCACAGATTAGCGATATTGTTGTCGGCCAAGAATCGAACGTTTCTGCCCGCGATGCTCTACTCCGATGGGCCCGCCGTTCGACGGCCAAATATCCTGGTGTACGTGTGAGCGACTTCACCAGCGCCTGGCGCGATGGTCTCGCCTTCAACGCAATCATTCACCGTAACCGACCCGACCTGGTGGACTGGCGTAGTATTCGTACGAGACATGTCCGTGAACGTCTCGAGACCGCCTTCCACATTGCTGAAAGAGAATATGGAGTCACCCGATTGTTGGATCCTGAAGGTAAAATAATCTTCACACTGTTCTAGATAGTTGACAATTAACAATGTTTATATGCAACGTCATGTGAACATGTAGTAACAGTAGCACTATTTATATAAAAGCCCCAGCCCACTAAGATGAATGTATGTGATATCAGCAACACTTAACATTTCTAACCACAACATGACACGCGCTCACCGCACACTTGATCGCAATCCGACACAGAAATCGTGCCACAACAGGTCGGGCGCGAATCTGTTACGTCATGCGTCAAGTATGTAATATCCTTTTACTACGTTTGGCAATAACAGTACGTGGATTTTATTAAGCAACAGAATCATGTTGACATCTTTGTAAATTAGAAAATTCGTATAAGCTTGATATTGTTGGTTTCGAGAGTAGATATTTCGTTGATAGCAAATACCGCTCCAATATGATAGTGTCAGGTGATTTGTGACGGTTTCTTGCACAGAATTATACGCTAAGTGTCTTCAGGTCATTCCACATGAATTAATAGCGAATGCACCAGCGGATCGGATGATACAGGTTTAGATTGATGTAACCTTATAATTTATCATATTTTACTTGTAATACGTATGTTTTATAACTATTATATAAACAAACTTAAACTCTATAATGAAACGTGGATAAATTACTGTATTTGAGTTGTGGATCAATGTTATTATATTATTATTTCTAAAAATAATTTTAGGTTATACTGACAGCTTCACATTGAATCAAATGTTCATTAGATTCTCGAGATATGCTAATACCTACGGAATGTGTGGAAACCAACTCAATTAAAATGTTAATCAGGCTATATTAAAATCTATGATGCATAAAGTAATTGTTACTTGACGAAATTAATTACTGAATACAGTCATTCTCGTGTAGTTAATTACCCAAGTAGCACGGAACAGGTTACTATATCATACAGAATTAATTGGCTATTATTAATCAAGTACTCTTTGATATTAATAATGTACCTAAATTGTTCACAGCATTAAGATTTTATTATTATTCCGATAACATTTATGAAAGCTTATTATCGTGATAGCTGTTGTATTATAGTATATTGATTGATATTATTCAATCGATTCTGAGCATTACTGATGTAAATGAAATTTTCGTAAAGAAAATTACGTAACAAAATTAAAAGAATTTCGTTCGTAAATTTATTACAACTGAACCTAAATGTCAAATATGATGGTATGTTTAATTGGTTTAGTATTTGAGCTATACAATTAAGTTGATCTTTAAATTAAATGCCATTAATTTTTCGATAAGAACAATTTTATCGCTTGTTATAAATTTCGAGTTCCATTACATTACATGGATAACGTTACTTCAAATGTTACTGCACATAAAATGGCATAATTATGCAGCATAAATCACGAGCAGTAATGTACTTCCTTTCATAGTCAACTTGAAATCTCGTGTGAATATAACATTTTTAAAATAAAAGAACATTAACACTTTTTTTTTCAATCTTAGAATTCGCTTATAGCTTTGAAACACCGGTAGTAGCTTCCATTACATATAATTTTAACATCAAACTTGATTGTTATAAACATAATTGCCGTCGGTTAAATGTATCTTTGCACAAATAATTTATACGTATTGAAAATTTGAACCCGTTATCTACCTGTTTCGAATTAATTTCGAGAAACAGGTAATCATTTGTACATGTTGTCTCTCATGCAATGCTCGTTACCGTACTTAATTATGTGAGAACATGATAGTGTGTATAAACATCGTCATTTTCTTAGCTGTACTTGGCATCACCGATGCTCACGGGATATCCCTTCACGCTAAAGTTAAACGTTTATGGTGAATTGTTAGATTAAACATAATTTCTGTGCGTTTTTCCTTGCAGATGTGGATACCCATGAGCCCGATGAGAAATCCCTGATCACGTACATTTCTTCACTGTACGATGTATTCCCGGATCCACCGGCCATCCATCCGCTGTACGATCTGGAGGCTCAACAACGGACACAAGAGTACCGAGAACTGGCGTCATCGTTACACTTGTGGATCCGTGAGAAACAGAGCATCATGCAAGACAGGACATTCCCCAACACTCTGATCGAACTGAAGAAACTGGCTGCGGAATCTTCACGATTCCGTACCGATGAGATACCACCTCGACAGCGAGACAAACAACGACTGGCGCATATATTCCGCGAATTGGACAAGTACTTTGAGGCAATTGGCGAGATCGATGTGGAACCAGAGTTGCACATTGATTCGCTGGAGAAAAGCTTCAGCCGATTGATGCTTTCTTATCAGGAACGAGATCATGCAATTTTGGAAGAACTGAAACGATTGGAAAGATTACAACGACTAGCTGAGAAAGTACACAGGTATGTGATAAATGTTTTAATAGTCTGTTACAGTATGTTTAGTAAGATTAATTTTGCGTTCTCTTGTAATTTATTGTGAATGTATTTTTTGTTTCGTGTTATGCACGATTGATTTTCAATGATTCAATTATACCGGCGCCAAAGTAAATTAGTTTGAAATGATTGCATGTCATCCTTGAAACTTTTTGCGCATTGCACTAGATAGTCGGGCGCCTGTGTCAGTCTAGCGGTTTTCTGAATATTAACATTCCACAGATGTGAGGCATTTACTTGGCATTATTAAGGGGACATACTTGAAATTCCATTTATGCTCTTCATTTTATAATACCCTATTAAATGTTACATTAAATTACGTAGTGTATTTATCGTATATCTTTGCAGAGAAATGAAACAAACCGATTCTCGATTAGAGAGTCTAGAAAGACGCGTGGAAGAAGAAGCGAAACGATTAGATCGTATGCACCCGTTAGAAGCGAAACACAATGCTGATATGTTAGAGCAGGATATTAGCACAACCGAACAAGTCATACAGGGACTGTTCAGTGATGTGCAAACACTCAGAGACGGCCGGTATGCACAGGCATCTGAATTGCACAAAAGGTATATGATTTCTTTTAGTTTTTTACATAATGCCAGTTCTTCATGATACATGTTTGCTGTAGAGTTACAAAATTACATCAGAGATGGGTCTCCTTGCGTTCACTGTTCCACAACAAACTACTTACCCCGCTGGCCAGTCTATCATTCCCAGTAGAAGAACGTACTGTTACTAAACATACGAGAACCGTACTGGAAACACGACACGTAGACACGAATCCACACTTCAGAACTCTGCAAGAAGCTACGGAATGGTGTCGCAACAAATTGGTAAGCAACACATGTTATTAAAACAGTACTCATACAACGCTGAATAAATATTTCGTACAATATGAATCATCCGGTATTTTAAACCTTACAGAAACAATTACAAGAAGCCGACTATGGTTCTGATCTGCCGTCCGTTCAACATGAACTGGACGTGCACCAACGTGAACACAAACAGATCGATCAGTTCCATGCCAAGATGGAAAGCTGCATTAAGGCCAAGTTGAATTTCCACGGCGAGGAGTTGGTGTTGTACACTCAACACTTGAGTCAGTTGCAAAAGACTTATGCTGAACTCTCTGCGTTGAGCAACAACCGTCTGTCAGATTTGGACAGCCTGCTTGATTTCATCCAGTCGTCTAACAATGAACTGATGTGGCTGAACGAAAAAGAAGAAACGGAAGTGTCAAGAGATTGGTCCGACAAGAACCTGAACATTGCAGCTGTTGAGCAGTACTATGAGGTATGCAAACAAATATTACTTGTCAAAAACTTGTGCTTCAGAATTTTCGTTAAAGGAATATACAAGCTTGTATCATTTTAACTTTTTCTTGTGGGCAAACATATCGGATTTGTTTTGTTTTTGTTACGCTGTATTTAAATTTATTGATTGTAATCGTTTTATAAAGATTTCCGTAATGAAATTATATTGTTTTCATACGTATTAATACTCTGCTAATGTATAAGACATTTTATATTGTTAATTATTGGTAGACAACACTCAGTAGCCTATGAATTCGTTCATGAACTGGTAGTGGTATTTCACCAGACACTTATTAATTCACAATTGCATGCTTTGCTGCTAGATAACATATGGAGCCGGTGTGGAGGTAATGTTATACCATCAGTACGCTATTGTTTCCGTTGGTAACACATGTTTGTAACCGATTTTTCAGTCGTTGATGAGCGAGCTAGAGAAACGTGAGATTCAGTTCACTGCCGTGCAGGATCGCGGTGAAGCTCTGGTATTACAACATCACCCGGCAACGAAGACTATCGAGGCATATATGTCCGCCATGCAAGCACAATGGGCCTGGGTGCTACAACTAACGTTATGCCTTGAAGTACACCTCAAACATGCCACGTACTATCAGACTTTCTACAAGGACATACGTCAAGCCGAACAGTGGCTCAAAGAGTAAGCAAAGTGCTGTTTTTATTCAGTCAAATGTTAATTTTCAGTGTGAAATTCTAACATTATTTATTTCCGTGCAGACGTGATGAAATCCTGAACACTGAATACAGTCAATGTGAGTTTACTCTGGACCAGGGCGAACGGCTGCTGCAAGGCATGCAAAGTTTGCGAGACGAGTTAAACTCGTTTGGTGATAACGTACAGACTCTGACAGTTCAAGCACAAGAAGTTGTACCGCTGAAACAGAGACGTCAACCCGTTACTAGACCTCTGCCTGTTCAAGCAATTTGCAACTACAAACAAGCAAATGTAAGCAATACAAAACTTTCCATCACTAATCCAAATTCTCAACAATTGCTATATTAAATTTAATTCTTTTCAGATTGTAATTGAGAAAGAAGAACAGTGCACCTTGAATGACAATTCGGGTAGAATAAAATGGCGCGTTAGGAATTCGACCGGGGCTGAATCTCAAGTGCCCGGTGTATGTTTCGTGATACCACCACCCGACAAGGAAGCTATCGATGCAGCGGAACGTCTGCGCAGACAATACGACCGTTCCATTGCGTTGTGGCAGAAGAAACAACTCCGCATGCGACAGAACATGATCTTTGCAACAATCAAAGTTGTTAAAGGCTGGGATCTTCCGCAGTTCGTGGCTATCGGAGCCGAACAACGTAACGCCATCCGCAAAGCACTCAACGAGGATGCAGATAAATTATTGTCCGAGGGCGATCCATCCGATCCGCAATTGCGGCGATTGAGACGCGAAATGGACGAAGTGAATAAATTGTTTGATGATTTCGAAAAGAGAGCCAGAGCAGAAGGTAATATTCTTTCAGTTTTTATAATTGCTCGATTGTAATAACTTTGAAATGTGGGTTTTTTTTACAGAGGATAGCAAAAACGCGTCACGCATTTTCAACGACCAGATATCTTCACTTCAACTGTCATTGGACGAAGCCGAACGTATTCTTAGTCAACGAGTCATCTCACCGTTGCCACGTGATCTAGACACGCTGCACCATCTGGTACTTGAGCACAAAGAATTCGAGTCACGACTGCAGACTTTAGAACCAGAAGTGGAACAAGTCAAAGACACATTCCGTAGCATCACATTGAAAACGCCAGTGATGAAGAAATCGCTGGAGAAAACACTGGACAAATGGAACCACATCTGGAATACATCGAACATTTACATTGAACGCTTGAAATGCGTCGAGATCGTTCTTACCGGCGTGGAAGAGAACAGAAATGTTATCACCGAATTTGAAATGAAACTAGCGTCGTACGATGAACTACCGTCGTCTGAAAAAGCTTTAGAAGCGGTAAATATTGCTAAAGCTACCCGCAAATTGTATGCGCAATGTTGGAATGTTATTTTTAATACAATATTTTTCTTTCACAAAGGTTCACGAAGACTTGATCAATTTACAATCAGCCGTTGGTCAACAACAAATCGCTATGGATCAGTTGAACGATGACTTTGATAATGCGCGTCGCCTGACGGACAAATCGCGACCGAACCAACGTGGTCCGCATGCTGATGTCGACCGGTTGGACCAGGAAGTGACCAGGTTAAACACACGCTGGGGCAATGTATGCGCCCAGCTGGCTGATCGGTAAATTAGTGAAACTAACTGCTCTACTTGCAGTTACTAATACTGTATGTTGTATTACAGTTTGCGCAGTTGTGAACAAGCCTATAACTTGCTCAAGAACTACAACAAGTCCAAGGAAATTGACGATAACTGGTTGGATGAGAGTTATGGCAAGTTGAACAACTTGTCGCCGATTAAGGAGAGAGCAAAGGAATATTTGGAACCAACAAGGGTAAGAAAAATGTCACTAGTATTTGAAATAAATCGTATGTAATGCATTGAATAATCCATGTTAAATATTTTATTATTCTCAAGTATCAGCATATGGAATCTTAAATGGGAGTTTGTCTTTTGCAGGCCATGTTGAACAATGCAGTCGAACGTGCTCCGCGAATCGAGCAAGTCAATGTGAATGGTGGCAGATTTATTCGCGAGGGCAAGGTAAGTCCTGTCAACATCCTGCATCCATTGTACATACACTCTGTAGTTTTACTTGTGTAAGTGTAAGCTGTTGTGTTTGCTAGCGTATGTGTGTGTGAGCGTTGTTTGTTTGTGTGTGTGTGTGTGTATATGCGTGTGTTTCTACATCTCATACATCATCCATTTATACATCTGTTTGTTCATCATTCATCTGTCTTATTGTTTTTAATTATACACGCTTCTGATCAAATAGACGCTTCCTAATTGTCTTGTTGCTAATTGAGTGCTACCTAAATAATTCGTAGATTTTACTAAATAATTAATGTTGCATTGTCCTTTTTCTCTTTCGTTATTTTCTATTTTTGTAAATTTTCTGAGGTTCAGAAAATATGATTTTTTTGTTGTTGTTTCTTGTGTTTGTGCTCCAGGTACATTTGGTACTGTCCGCTTGAGGATTTTTAATTGTTTTCATTTTAAAATCTTAGTTTTGCTGTTTGGTTTTTGTATTATTTGTTATTCCGCATGGTTTTATTTTCTTGGTCATGGTGTTTTCAAAGAAATTAGAGATGTAACGAATTTCTAAAGCTGACTCGATACCGTACACGATTCCAAATTGATTATTTGCTAAACTTTTAATCAAAATAGTACTTCGTATTTCCATGGTATTTGTTACATTTGAACAATGTAATTTATTTATAAATAATGAATTGTTACAATTGTACATATTTATGTTATGTTTTATTAAGATATGTAACATAAATTTTCATATATTAGCATGTATACATACTTTTCACAAGTAAGTAAAATAAATTCGATTCAGTTTATACATCTCTAATGGAAATGCATGGCTTCTCAAAAGTTTTGTGATTTCTCTAAGTTTATATATTTGTAGATTAAATAAGGCAATATTTATACATGAACCATTCCAATAAAACGATCAAGTTGTCATTTATTTCATTCAAGCAAACAGAAATGTCAAATTCAGGCTCTGCGAAATCAATTCAATCATATCAATTCAAATGTCCCATGAATCAAAATGTTCCAACGGTCGCTTCTAGTCGCGCTATTCGTTCCACAATTGCTAGTCTCATATTGCGCACTCATTCTGTCGCTCGTTGAACAGTTCATTTGTCTAAATTCCCATCCACCCCTCGACTGACTTGACTAACATCGTACTAACACTCTAACCCTAACATCCCCCAGATATACGGATCCCGGCTGCAACGGTACCGTGACTGGCTGCTGGAGGTTCATCCCTCGCTGGACGCCAGCGGATCCTTCAACACTGCCAAAGCTGGTTCCGGTGCAGACGTCGTCGTCCGAGAGCTGGACGAGTTCAATGCACGCTACAAACACCTGCTGGACTTGTTGTATGCCCGGTTGAGAGAAATCGCCGAGAAATGCCCCGGCGACATTGTCACACTGGTAAGTCACTCAGTTTATTATTTCTACTCACTGCGTAGAGAGCATTCGACCGGCAAACAGGAGATTCCAAGTTCGAATCCTGGCGAACGACAATTTTTTTTTCTAAAGTTAACAATTTTTATAATATTATTGAGGCATTATCAACAATACTAATATGATTTTAATGAACATGAACATGAATTAAAATCTTTGTCTTGTACAATGAAGCCGAAAAATTATAATTCAATATTTTGTTGCCACTGCTGATACATTTGTAGTGTGAAATTAAAATGATGTTAATTGCGTTAGGCGCCAGTGTACAACATTTACATGAGTAATGGATCAAGTAGGCAGGTATATGCGTGGGTACCCGGTGATATCATACAAATTCTTTTAACTAATAATATTTATTTTTACAAGAAATTCCAGTTACCAAGTTTAGAAACAAAAACGTCGTTTATATGCTGTAAACAAACTGGTTCTTTTTCTGCTAACTTCTTGCTAAGATATGTTTCAAATATAAATCGACATATAAACATTCCAAATACAATGATACTTATAGTTTTTATACTTATTTTTTATTGTACACAATTATTACTATAACTAGACTAATCGCTGTTAAATTTGCACTTTGGTAATTATGTATTCGTTTACAACATCGAAAATTAACAGTTTTTTTTATATAACTACGTGTAAAATTCCATAATGGCGGGAAAATTTATGCAGGTGTGAATAAAATTTACATAGAAATATAATTTGTTACTACGTATTCGTTACGACGCAATATTAATATTTCACCATGTACGGTAGAAAATTTCGGTTGACTTATTAACTTGTCCGTGCAGGGTCAACATTGTAATGGGTCTAGTGTGCTGTGACATAAAGGCTATATATAGCACAAGTGCACTTTGTCACATACACAATAAACACGGCACGGAATTTATCAGTCCGAATTTATTCCACGATAAGTGGAATGATCTCATTGACAATTTTTCAATTACCATAATCGGTTTTTTTTTTATTGGCAGGTACTGTGTACAATTGAATTAATTTGTTTAGCATTTTGTACAGTGTATGTTAGTTATGATGTCATGTCACGTTCAGCAAATGTGTGTGTGTGTGTGTTTGACCGTTTAGAAATGTCAAGAGATATTGCTTCTAAATATTTGCAAAAGTAATGGAAAATATATCGATATATTTGCAGATTTATATACATATGTAGGTGCATATTGAATAAATTAACATTAATTGCAAACAATTATTTCCTAACCGTTTAGTAATTAAATGTTTCAAAAGCGCATAATTGGTATTCAGGACAATTATAAAAAAAATTCGCGATCTTGTACATATTTATTTACAAAAACGTACAAATACACTGAATGAACTATGTCAGAATGATGTAATATGGAATTAAGCAATATTCATGCGTTGGCAAAATTCAAGAACTTTAATACTGCAGTATTGTAAAAAGAAATCGTTAAAGTATATCAATTTTATTTTATTAGGCTTGTTAGTTTTCCGTTTTATCGTCGCATTTGGATGCAAGTGCACAAGTCTTGCTGTGTGGAAATGAAATGTTGCGTGTCTTCTAAGGTCGCCCACGCATCTAAATGATGTATAACGTAATTGTAGGTTACAGTGAAAGCTCAATGATTGCGCTAGAAGCAAATGATCATTTGCTTGTAAGTCATGGACAACATTATTATGTACATATCATTAAACCAGAGCAGGTTCTCCGACCAAGCCTTCAGCAATATTAATGCCAAATTAGTATACATTTTTTATATCGTTAATATTATATTAAAATCATATTATGCCTTGAAGATATGAAATAAATCAAATTTAATTATATCTGTTTTCTTTTTTAGAATATTTATAGTCAAAACAATTTAGATTTCATTTGTGAAAATCCTGTTCCATTTCGTATGCTATGATATTTCGTTTATACTGCTCTGTAATTTTGTTTTAAACATATTAAAACGATATTCTGCAGCCGGCGGATACATGTGTCATATTTCTGACAGTTGTTTAGTTATTCGCGTGCTTTGTTTTCATTCGTTATTGAAACTTACGTTTTTAGTTCGTGCTGTGTCCACCTGCTAGTCCACCGTATTACTACGTCTATGAGTATCGCACAGGATCGATTTCTTACGCTAGATTTTAACCCTATTCTGTCACAAGCTGAATCGATAACCTATTCAAGTTTCATACTCACTAAATTGTGTCCCTTGTTTCATTATCTAATATAGATTAAACTTTAGTGTTTTCTTTCTTCATTTTTACTTTAATAGTATTTTTTTATTATGAATTAAACAGTGGTTTCCAAACATCTGCTCGTGTATTAAGAATACAGGAAGTTACCGTTATTTAACCTCAATATAGTTGCATCTGCTGTCCATTGTCGATTACAGAGTACATATAACCTTATTGTTTGCACACTGATTACTACGTACTTTTGTCGCCCACTTAGCGTCCCACGCCGTATATCCTTAAAAGGACTCAGCCAGTGTGATTCTGCAAAGGCATTAAATAGATTGTTACTTGTTAGATGTCCAAGGCTAACCATCGCCTACTTGATATGTAGTCTAGTGTGGTGGACTTCCCACTAGTATGCGAACAACTGCAGAATGCATCTTGTGCCATTTTCAATTACCATTTATTTACAGCCGAGAACTATACTGGTGTGTAGCACTCTTTGTTCTATTTCCTGGACTAGCGTCTTTGCTTGTTTATTTGATATTTCAAATAAAAAGAATCATTGGTTAAATGTCACTTGAATTTATTTAAATTCACCGTTATATAAGTCATAATGCCCGCTATATATACACACCCGTTTTGAAACATATTTGTCTGTTTTTTTTACATATTTGTCATCGAATCTACAAGGCTTAGTCATTTTTGTTTCATTTTAATATTACAGTACCTCGTGTGAATCGAATTAATAAACATTTTGTTATAAAGAAGGAAATTTATGATGACATTTCTACTCAGGTTTCCGTTATAAAAGCAGATGGATCGCTAGGGAATTTTCGCAACATCTTGAAATTGTATAATTAATCTTGTGACCCCGGCTGCAGAACATACAGGCTTATTACATTTGCATATATTGATATTACTTTGTGCTGTCACGAAGAATTGCTTGTAATTTTTGAAATGAAAACAATGGTTCATATAGGCTCAAAAAAAGTAATCCGAAAGACACGATTTATATTAACTTGTCTTAATTCAATTTGCAACTTTAACAGCTAACAGTTACTGTACATTGTTTGAACAACAGTATTTTCGAACGAAAGTATACTGAAGATAAAAATGTTGATAATATTAGCAAGTGATAATTCTAATCTATTGTATTTCCGAATACATATTTTAGCCGTTACCAACGTTTTTTGCAGTACAGATTCTTACTGTTTTCATTCCTCGTATATTTCGTACATGCTTTTAGATAAATATGTTCACTGATAGATATAAGGTTTATAAAAACTCACGTTTTGTTATAAATTTCGCTTCACTATCAACAATCGTGAACGGATATAATGTCATGCGTAAAAATAAACACATCCTCGAGTGTTTATTGGTACATTCTTTCAACTACATTTCTTTTTTTTTTCAATGCCACTTCAGAGAATTCATGCTGAATCAGTGATTGTGTGTCTGGATTAAAATAGAATTGACAGTTTTTTACAATTTATACGTAATGCGTATGATGAAATTTTGTTACTTCGTGACGTCACCGTGTATGCATCAGACTGACAGAAAAAAGTGAGGTTATGACATCATAGTTAAGTGAAGTAGCCACTGGATGGTTTTTATATTTCGTGTTCGTTTCGCCGCATGTTCTTGAAATAACAGCACGTTCTGTTGATGTAAAAAAAAAACAGAAGACTATGTCATCAGTTAATAATACTTGTAGATGTCAATGCGAACTTTGGCCTCTTCGGTTTGATAACATTAAGAAAAGAATTTCAGAAGTTAGTAATCGACATGTGCAATATGAGAATTATATTATTACATGCATTTTTAATCTATTAAGACAAAATCGAAAAGACTATTTTGTGTAACGTGTATAAAATAGTTAGAAAAATAATATTCTTCCCGGCTTTAAGCTACTAATGTTGCGTGCGATTGTTCCATTTGGAACTCATTAGATATATTGAGCCAAACTTTGAATCAGGTCAAAACAGGTTAACAGTGTAAGTATAACTTCTAGATTAACATCTATGCACATCTTTCACTTTACAAAATGCAACGTTATTTTCCTCATTGCTAATTATATGTTTCGCTAATGAGAAAAGATGTCAGAAATATCTTTAGTAATTTATGCAAATACGAGTTTGTTGTTTATTTTCAGTACAACGGGCTGTGTAATATTTATTTATAGAACGCAACTAATTCACGACATAAGGTAAACAGTTTGACACAAATTTTTTTTGTAGCCTCCACAGGTGTGGCACCAATGTTTTGCGTTGAATTCGCGACAACTTCAAGTCTTAATGCTATTGGAATTTGATGATGTCATTCGTAGAAGCTGTGACGGGATTGGTCGATGATTAATGTGAAGTTAGCGGACAGTAAAGTAAAGGTTATAATAGTATTTTGGCCAATACGAAGACAATTTCACAAAATAAAATGTGTTATTTATGCAAATAAACTGACTGACCTTGATATTTCTGCCCCGATTTCATGGCATACGTGATTTTGTGGTTAGAATTTAGAATTCAATGTTGCGATATCGTTAATCTTTGCGGTTTATAACTTGTAACAATTATCTCATTACTGTGGTTTGATTATCTGTTCTGCAATTAGAAATAGAATAAAAGTAGTTAATGTGTGAAATAGCAGCATTCAGTTGTGATTATTTGGCGTATTTATTTGAATAATAATGAATCGAAATTTAATTTCAAATTCACTGTTGCATCAATGATGGCATTTGTCGAATTTTAGTCCACATATTCGGTTTCAACACTAGCTTTCGTAATAATAATAATTTTCAGTCTTATTACGAATTGTAAACCATGTTAAAGGAAGTTACTATTTACGACATAATTTATGGGATGATCTATTACAAAAAAATAAATGTATTATTACACCAATCATTGCTATTTAGAAAGCTGTATATTTTACTTGCAACATATACACAATTACATATATACTCGAATTATAGTAATTTCCTTTCATTAATTGTGCGATGATGCCCACATTCACGAACGGCCCTGGTATATTTATGTAGTGTTAGGTCTAGATTTGCTCACATACACATGTTACGTAACTAAAATTCGAAAACAGAAAAAAACTATTCAGATGGGTTTGGAAGTTGGCATAAGTTACTGGCACAATGCGGTTCATTAAAAAAACACACACGAAATCCGGTATTGTTCAACGGATGACCTTGGCACAAAATTGTGCCAGCCAGATCTTGGAAAACAACAAAATAACTATAATTAAAACACGGGTTTTAATTAACTTTAAAAACAGTAGCAACACATTGGTAGGTAACCATTTGTGACGATAATTCGCGCATGAAACACTATTGTTTAATAGCAAATGTGGTTGAAGCGGCTTTTTAGGTTATGTATGAAGACAGAATTTCATTTACAACTTCTTTTGATCAAATGTTAAAATAATATTTATACTGGGGGGCCATATGAATGAATGGAAGTTGGTTTATAAACATTGGATGCACTTAGTGATCTATTTTTATTTTGATGATGAGCTAGCGGACGCTATTTATAAATACTATAATTCCCAAAAAAATAATTTTGATGTCATCACACATTTTTACATCATACATTTCAATGACGTGTTAATGCACGTAATAATTATGATGAAACGAGGTTCTAAAATCTATATATACAGTACCGGGCCCAGAAATTTGGCAGCCTAAAGTAGTAATTATAAAATCAGTATATTTTTTTATTGATATCAGTTATTTATTGCATCACCTGACATACCTAATCATGGATTAGGTGACTTCATAAAATGTTAAATTCCCAGTACTGTTCCAAGGAAACTTGAAATATCTTTATAAATTCTATCAGAAAGCAATGATTTCATCAATTACTTCTAATTAAACTCAGCTAATTGGATTTAATGAGAAACATTTGTACTTTATTAATAGATCTGACGTACGGTTATTGAACAATGTTTAAGTGCAATTGCGTTATATCTGAGTTTTTATTTCTGTTTGATAATCCAGTAAGATTAACATTACACATATCTTTATTATCATGTTTAAGTACTTTCGCATATTAACTGGTGTTATTATATTTTATAGTTGTAATTAAGTTGCTTAGGCATTCCACTGAATATCTCCAGATCACAGGACCGGTTTCAGGAGTACATTTCCATTTTATTTCGTATTTTTTCCTTAAAATAACCCTGAATTATGCGACAATTCAAATTTCGAATTATTGAAATAAAAGTAGTATCCTCTTGAAGTTTTGAGGTTATGAAAAGTGAAAATTGTCCTTCATAAATAAAATTGCACGTGCTTTTCCTCATTTATCTGAATTTTCATGCTACAATTCATGAAATAGTTTTCATATTTCTTGCCAATATCTCTTGGCACATGTTTTTATATTTATTCATTTACCTTCCTATACGCTTCGAATAACTTTTGTATTCATGCTACATTAGCATTACAAAAAGTGCAGAGTTTTACTAGTCCAAAGTTCAATTCTAGACTGTGTTCAATTCTCGTAAAATCAATAGTTATCAAAGATGCATTTTATCTTATCTAATAACAGTAACCTTATCACAGTTACCGTAAATCTTTCTCGATTATTATAAAATCTATTTGCAGTTTCGTTAATACCTGGCTTACATGTGTGAAATATGAATGTCAACGTGATAAAGAAAAAATATGTAACAGCATACGAAGATAGGACATTTCGTGCAACATCGGTAGATTTCGGCGCGCAGGCACAATTGCTACGAATCTGTAAGCCTGAATTTTACGCAGTAGTAGGCGCGTCGCGGATGTATTCGCGTAACGCCGGCACAGACTCGCTTTTCCGCAAATATGTAGTGATATCTTAAACGAATATAGTGTTAGAAAAAACAATTAACTGTTCCAAACAATATTGAACGGCATAGAAAAACTTGATTAAAATATATACTCAAGAACTGACAAGTGAATTTGTGTGTGAAAATTGTCAGTTGACAGTTCGAATTGTTGATGTGCAAACTGTGTTTTAATTTGTTAGTTTATGTGTGAAATTTGAATTCAATATACCGGCGACTTCGATTCTCGTGCAAAAGCTGTAGTCTCGAGGTCGAGTCACAGTTTATTTTGATATTGATTATGAAAATAATAACAGTGTTGTGATTTTAAGGACCAGATATATATGAACTACACACACACTGAATATCTTTTCCCTAAAAGACATTCGACGTTTATCGTGGCTTTTTATCAAATTGAACTTTTCTTTAGACATTTTTAACCTCAATAATATTGCCGTGTAGAATGACAACTAGTGATATCTTATCGTAAATAAAACAGAAATCCATCGGCACTATCTTGAAGCTAAGCTAAGTTGGCATACGAGACACTTTTGACATTTTATATTTAGTGACGTGACAAAATCGTGTTTTCTCGATTTGC